>JAJKKK010000039.1:0-483672 GCA_022432375.1 Nemania sp. FL0031
ACATGTTATAAAATTAAACATTAGTTAAATTTATAATAATTTTTTTATTATTGTTTAAACTAAAGTTTTTAATTTTAATAAACTTATTTAAATTAATATTTTTTTTTAAATAAATTTTTTATTTTTACTTAGCAGTAAAAAAGCAAATATAATATAACTTTTATTTAAAAATTAACTTTTATTTATATAATAATTTAATAATATATATTTAAATATATAAAAATTTTATTAATTAGTATTAAATTTATTATTAAATTTAATTTTAAATAATAAAAGCTTAAAGTTATTACTTGTTTTGTTTTTAAATAAACAAATAGCTTTTAGTTTTTTAATAAATTAATAATATTAGTAAAATTAATTTTAAAGTTTTTATTTTAGTTAAATATAAATATAATAATTTAAATAATACTAAATTTTATATTATATTTAAAATAACTATTTTAATAATATAAGCTTATTTATATTTTAGCAATAAAATTTATTTTTAATAAAAATAAAAAAATTATAGTTTTAGCTAATATAATATAAAAAGCTAAATTAATTAATTTTTTTACTAACTAAAGTTTAATTTTAACTATTTTAATGTAAAAAATGCGATTATTTTAACTAAAAAAGCTTTTTTAAGCCAAATTAATATTTTATATTGCTAAATAATATTTTATAACATAAAAATCTATTAAAATATTTAATTAAATGTTTATATTAATAATTGCAATAATTTTTTTACTTTTAAAATTTAGTTTAAAAACAATTATAAGCTTAAAATATAATTAAATATAATTTTTTACTTATTTTATAATAGCTAGCAAAATAAATATAGCATATAGCAGTTTTTTATTTTTAGCAGTTTAATTTTTTATTATGTTTTAGTATATTGTAATAATAAATATAGTAAAATTTATAACTTTAGCTTTATAATTTTTTTAAAATAAACTTTTAAAAATAATATTAATTTAGTTTTTATAATTTTTAACATTTTTAGCATAAGTTTTATAAAGCATTTATTAAATAAGCTTAAAAATAGCTAAAAAAATAATAGCAATATTAAAAAAAATTTTTTAAAGTTTTATAAAGTATAAAATATTGCTAAATAGTATTTAAATTATTTTTAAGCTTTTATTTTTAAAGTTTAAAAATATTTTGTTAATTTATAACATTAAAACTTTTATAAATTTAAAAACTTTTATAATTATTTTTTTAATAGTTATATTTATTTTTTTATTAAATATATTATTTATTTTTTTTATTTAAACTTTTTTACTTATAATATATAATTTAAAAATAATAAAAATAAATATTATAATAATATTATTAAGCTAATTAACATTTTTTATAATTTTTTTTACTATTATAAAAAGTATATTTTGCTTAGTAAAAATATAAATAATATTATTAAAGTTATATTTTATAATTTTTTTAAATTTAATAGCTTTTAGTAGCTTTTTAAAAGTTTAGTTTATAATAAAAATATAGCTATAAAAATTATTTTTATTAAATATATAGCTAACAATTTGCTTTTTTTTATTTTTGTTTACTTAAGTTTTTTATTTAAAGTTAAATAAATAGTTATTTTTTATAAAACTACTTTTTTTTTTTATAATAAAATTAATTTTATTAGCTAATATAATTTTAATTATATTAGTTTATACTGCTAATTAAAAAGCAAATATTTTGCTTATTATTTTTATTATATAAATATTATATTAATTTAGTTTTTAAATTTTTTTTTTAAATATTATAACTTTATTTTTTTAATTTTTATAAAGTTTTATAATTTTAAAGTTTTTTAGTACTATTTTTTTTTTTTTTAACTTATAGTATATTTTATATTAAAAATTAAAATTGCTAATAAAATAATAATTATAAATCTATTTTAAAGCTATAAAAATAAACTTTTTGCTATTTTTTTTTGCTTAAAAAATAATGTTTGCAAAAATTTTAAAATATTAAAAAGCTAATTTTAACTGTTTATTATTTAAGCACTACTAATAATTATTAAAGTATAAAATTTGTTTTTTATTTATTTTTATTATAATAAAATATTTATTTAAAAAATAACTATTTTTTTTATAAATATAATACTAAATACTTAATATATTTTTTTTATATCTTTAGTTTTTTTTATAACTTTAGCTAAACTTATATTTGCTTTATAATTTATATTTATTTTATAATATATATTTATTTTATAATATTAAATATATATTTGCTATAAAATTAAACTATTAAAAAAACTATTAATTTAAGTATATAAAATATATATAAAAATATATTTAATATATTTAAAAAAAATTTTAGTAATATTGCTTTAATAAAACAATAAACAATAAAAGCTAAAGTTTATTTTTTATTTTTTTTTTTTTTTTAGTAGTTATATTAGCTTGCTATAATTTAATTTTAAGTTTTTTAATTTTTTAAATAATTTGTTTTAAATTATTATTTATAACAAAAAATAATAGCTGTTTTTAAAAAATAGCTATAAACTTTTTACTTTTAATATTAGTTTAATAAAGTTAAATATTAATAAATAGTTTTATAAACCTAACTTATTTGTTTTAAACGTTATATAAAAAAAACAATTAATTATATATTTTTTTTTTTTTTTTAGCTTATATATTTTTTATTTTAAAATTTTTAATACTATATACTTTAATTTTTGCTTTAAATATAGCTTATAAATTTAAATATCTATAAATATTAGTATATTTTTATTTATATAAAATATTATAAAACATTAAATAAAAAATAAAAATTTAATATAAAATATTACTAAAAATATTTTTTAATAGCTTTATAATAAACATATTTTTATTAAACACTTTTTTTAAAACTTTAATATTATTAACAATTATTTTATATTTTACTATATATAACTTTAAGCTAAAAATGTTTTTTACTTTTAGGTTATTTTTATACTTTTTTAAAAAAGCTTAAAAAAAATACTAAAGCTTAAAGTTATTATAATTAAACTAAACTATTAATATAGCTTTTATAATATTTTAATTATATATTTTTTAAATAACTATATAAACAATTTTTATAATTTGCTTTATTTAAATATAAATAAATAATTAGCTAACTAAAAAGTTTAAAAATATTTTTTAGTTAGTAAATAATAGCTTAAAACCTTTAAATTAATCGTTAATTTTAGTACTATTAAACAAAAAATAAAAAATACTGCTTAAATTAAAAAAGTTTAAAATAATAGTAAAACTAAAGTTTAATAATTTTAAAAGTATAATATTATAAAACATTTTAAAAACTTTTTTTTTTTTTTTTTTTTTGCTAAAAACAATTAAAATATTAGTTATAATAATAAAAACAGTTAAAATACTAGCTACAATAATAAAAATAATTATTATATTAATTATAGTAATATTATTTTTAGCTAAATTAAATTACAGTAAAAATTTTAAGTTTATATTCAAAAATTTAAAGCTTATAATAAAATAGTTTTTATAAAATATTTAAAATTTAAAAATAAAATTAAAAAATTTATTAATTTTAAAAAAAAAAACAAAAAAAAACAAACAATAAATACTATTTAATATATTTATATAAAAATATTAATAGCTAATAATTTAGTTTTTTTTTTGTTTGTTTTTTTTTATATTTTTTATTTTAAAAAACATTTTATATTTTTATTATAGCTATTTTTTAACTTTTTAACTTTTTAATTTTTTTTTTTAAATAATATAAAAAAAGCTAATAATAAACTTATATATATAATAAACTTATATCTATTTTAATATTTAGCTTATTTTTTATTATAAAAGTTATTAAATTTTAAAACTAAATTTTAAAGTTTAAAAATATTAATGCTAGCTTTATTTTTTTTTAAAACTTTTTAATATTTTTAATAAACGTTTATTAACTTAATAGCGCTATAAAAATTTATATTAATATTTTATTATATAACTTTAAATAAGCTATTAAAACTTTAATTTTAAAACAATATAACTTATTTTTAACTTAAAAAGCTAAATACTAAATGTTAATTAGCTTTTATAAATACTACTTTAAAATTATTACTTTAATAAAAAATTTATTAATTTAATACTTAAAATAATTTAAAATATAGCTATAAAGCTTATATTAATTTAAACTTTATATTATTATATACTATAAATTATTATTAAATAAAAAAACAAAGCTAAAAGCAATTTTAAAATTTATATTTTATTAATATTTTTATATTTTTATAAAAACTTTATAAAACTTTATAAATTTTTATAAAACTTTTTTTATACTTTTATTTTTTTTTTACTGCTTTTTTTTTAAAAACACTAGTTTTAATATTTATTTATAACTTTTTTATAACAATATTTTTAATTTTATAAAAAAATATTTAATTTAATACTTTTTTTATAGCAGTTTTACTTTTATAGTTTTATATTATTATAATTAGTTATAAAAATTATAATTAGTTTTTATAGTTTAATTAGTTAAAACATTTTTAGTTTTAAATTAATTTTATTAAAAAAATTTATTTAAATAATTATTTTAAAAAACATTTAATAATATAGCAAAAGCTTTACTAAAAATACTAATAAAACAACTTAAAATATTAGTTTTAAATATACTTTAAAAGCTTAGTTTAAACTATTTTTTTAGCTATTTAAAAATTTTACATATAAAAAAAGTTAAAAAAACAAAAAAAAAAAAATATATATTATCTATAGGTGCTAAATTTTTAGCTAAAATTAAGGCTAAAGGCTAGGCTATTTATATAAAAAATCAACAAATTTTTCAGCTAGATCCTCCTTATATAATCAACCTGACCCCCTGGTCAGATCACCCGCCCTGTCTCAGTATTAGATGGCAGCCTGCAATATTTACTCATCGATGGCACAATGGTGCATCGACGTGGTGGGGCTTTACACAGAGCTAACAACTATAGAAAGTAACAAGTCACAAATCACTAATCACAACCTCACAAAACAGATAGGGCACACTATGACCTTTGGTGGTCTTAGCTATTAAAGGCTCTATAGTTATAGTATAATTAGTGGGCTGTAGCTATTATTATAGTGGGCAACTGCAGAGCCTTGTTGTAACCGATCGTAGAGTCACAGACTACCAGACGGTTGTACAAGGCCACCAGGAGACTGTATAGAGACTGTATAGACTCGTATAGACGCCCATATAGACAAAGAAGCTACTCCTGTATATAGGCAATGGCTGGCACCTAGGATAGTTATGAAAGCTTCGCGCGACGACAAGAGTCTTTCACCTACCTCAAGTATAGGGTCCCTGACAATAGGTAGCTATGATTCTACATATTTCAGAACTCTGTGCTATAAGGCTACACTAGGAGAGGAAGCATAATAGGGAGAAAATAAAAGAGCTATCTCTATATATAGGTAGGGTAGTATTTAAAGAGCTTTTAAGAGCCTTTCCGCAACAACAATTGTTAGTTACCTACCCTATACTGAGACCCTGACACTGCGTATATAGAGCACATGTAGAATAGCAAATATATTTACATACTACTAGGTGCCTACCTTTATCTAGAGGTTAGGTACCTAGTACAGCTTAAACGTAGGAGTGTGTTTCTAATAGCTTAAGGAGTAGCCTACGTTTCTCGTTATTGTAGTAATATTTCTAAGAAAGGAAAGGGTGGAATAAACACCGAACCTCTTAAAAGGACCATGATGTTATTCGAGGACATGCTTAGTAAGGTAAAGAATGAAGTTAGGTCTTAGACCCTAAGCTATGAACTGACAAACTTTAAAATAACCCTGCGATGCCCAGATCTAGGAGAGGTGGCTTTTTCTGATCAAGGACAGTCCCTATTTTCAAAATCAATAGATCAATGAATATTCCCCGCAGTGTCGAAATCAACGCTAACAAATCCACCATCACATTAAAAACAGTCACCCACCCTCTTGCCCAACCCCCCCAGCAACTCTGTCCCGTCTCGCGCTTCTACGTAGACTATATCCACCTATGTTACTTACGTCTCGGATTGTCCATCTTCTTTGTTCTCTTTCCGCAACCGCCGCTTGGTTGGCTTCTCGTGCTTGTTTCTCTTGGTTCTTTTTTTGTTCTGCCCTAATCTTTCTTGGTTGTTTGGATTTGTCTTCTGCTTTCTGAGCCTTTAAGCCTTTGTCGAAGAACTCAATCATTTTCGCTGAGTCAAATTCCCAGACCGTAGTATCCAGAGCTTCAGCCTCACCCCATCCTTCTGTCGAGATAACCTGTAGTGGGATGAAATCCCTCAAAGTCAATTTCAAATTTGCTCCCGGTAGAGCCTTTCCATCGTTATCACAGAACCTGTAGCTCTTTTTCTGTACTCTTGGTTGCCCATCTGCGTTAAACAGCTGTCGGCCATTTTCATCAAATATAGCGCGCCAAACAAAGGCGGTAGCAGGTCCACGGTTAGGCAATTCCTCGGTGCCGACGTTGCCCCGAATTGCTGACCATGCGTTATAGGTTTTGTAGAAATCCAATCCTACTACTGTCTGAACTTCACCTTTGGTTTCTCGGATTAGCTCCAGGGCCTTCCTTTTCAAATCCTCGGTAGTTTGAGACCAAGCTATTTCAAATACCAGTGATGGAGTAGCTTCTTCATACTTGAAGCAGCAATCTGGATATAGTGGTGTTTTATCAGTTTCGATACCTTCGTCGTTTCCAGCTTCAATATTTTCTACGGCTCTCACAACTTCAACAGGATTATCACCGTCCCGGACCCAATCGCACCAATTTACTACGTCCCGACTAACGTAGAACGAGATACGTTTGTGAAAGGCCGAGGCCATGAAAATCGTGAACTGGCTGTCCCCATACCGAGATTCCCTATACTCGTACCTAATAAAAGCATTATTAACCGGTCCAATCGCTCCGTATATTTTGGTACAAATGAAAACCTACCGAATTCTATGCTGGAAAAAGCTTTGGAATTCAAGGTCTTGGTTATCGATTTCTAGAAGTAGATCGATGTAGTCTTTTGGAAGTAGTTTCATCGGTATTGCTTCCTTTCTGCCTAGATATCCTTCATCCTTGATTCTTTCAATGAATCTGATAACATTGCGGACGCGGCGGAGCCGCGCTTCTTGCCGCTGACGGCTACTCCTAAATGGTGCCAGAGCTCTTTCGTAGAAATGATTCTTGGTACGCTCTGTCAAGCCGCTCTCCGAGCTGTTTCTCGAAGAGGCGGTACCCTGAGCCTCGTTATCGCTGTCGTCCTCAGATGGAGGGCTTAACCTTCGACGAGGCAATCCTACAGACCGAACAGCCGTAGGGCTACCTAATCCCCCCAAAAGCTTTATAGGCGAAGATATGACAGCTAAAATCCGGGACTTTCTGGGGGTGGAGGGTGATGGTGATGGCTGGGGCAATTGCCTTTCTGGAGTTTGCCTTGGTGTTGGATAAGACATAGATTCTGTGGAAGGTTAATAGTCGTTACGACATATCTCGTTCGGTACTCGAAATTCCTGTCCTATCTACAGCCGGGGAATGAAGGCGGTGAGATTCCTTGGGCGTAAACTCTTAAACACAAAGCCTCGTGTCAAATATATTGAGCCGGTGCGGGGTTGGATGCTGTGATAGGGATCTATCTTGGTAGGGGTAACACAAGGTCTGCGCGCAGGGGGGTTGCTGGCCGAGTTAGTGGCCTCATTCACGATAATCGACGATAATAGGCGATAATGTTGTGGTGTACACGACAGCGCCAGCACTGTTGTATACCCCACTTGTATATCCAATTCCGGGACCGAGACGCGCCGAGACGGCCGTTGGCTGACTCTACAAACCCCTGGGACCCTGTCAAACCTTGCACATGTGCGACGAAAATAATCCTTGAATTTTAGTACATCACGCCATAGTTCTTCTTTTAGACGTTCAGATAGATATCGCACCGGATTATAGTCTTTAAAGCGAGTAGACAGACTACTTGCACCAAAGGTAGCAACTAGATTTATGGCACTAATTAATAGAACTAGGTAAGACCTATCGCTATAAGAACTTTACATACCTGAAGTTAGTGCTCTATATGCTATTACAGTTAAAACCCCCTATTTAATAAAATTCATTAAGGATATACAAATATGGACGAGCTCAAATAAAGGTATTATAAATTTTGCAATAGTGACTCAGATTAGTAATTCTGTATCCAATTAATAGAGCACGAGCATAGAAAGCGCATTGACTCATCTGCGCTTCTAATTCTACCATTGGCCTAGATACAATAGGGCAATTTTGGCGGTTAGCTTGGGCTTAAACCCCAGCTCCGAGATTTACGCCTAAGTTTAACTGTAAATTACGCTTTTGTGCCTCGAGACCTTGTGGTCGGTATTCTTGTGCTGCCCATCATTATGGCGTTGTTGAATTTATGACTTATATGTAGGGGCTAGGGCATAACTAACATAATACACTCCACTTCAAGTAGCATTAATATTGGTAAGTTTGTAAAGTTTTTAATAAGCTTAAAGCGAAGTCCGTGCGGAAAGGAAGAGAGGGTAGTAGATGAATTTCCTTTGACAGTGCATGCTATGTAAAATACCCTTAGCGCATTCATACTACACGTCTTGTTTCGTATAGTCTTATTAAACCTAACATTTGTTTTATGATGAACTTAATTGGAGCCTCGAAAAAGCTTCGTTTATATAAGAATCGAGCTGCCCTAGTTTCTAAGAGATCAAACATTAGCATTCTATTACTATAGACCTGACCTTTTTAATTTATCTGTCCTTTAGAACATAAGCTAACGAAAATGGAACGGGAGACTCGAAATCAACACGAAGGCTCACCTTGGCGATGTGCGGTCCAAGCTCTAGGAGATAAATATTGAATGTGAAGTGAACTAGGCAGCAATGTGAGAACATAAGTATTAAGTGTTATCCTCGTTTTGGACGAAGCTCGACGTGCCAATCCGGAGGAGTCAAACGGACACATGCCCCTGAAAAGTGGATTTGCGAGGCAACATCGAGGAGACTCGTAATACGAATTAGGCATCTATCTACAAATGAGGCTGATGAATTCTTAGCCATTACTAAAGGTAACAAGCCGGAGGATTTATTCTGGGAGGGAGAAGGGGACTCAGGCCAGGAGAGGATGGACGACGGGGAGAAGGAAGCTGTATTTACCTCATATCTATAGTACTTACGGTACATTTACCGGCACCAACATCAGGTAGCTACTTAATGTTAAAGATTTATAACCATTTATGAAGTGTTTCAAGTACAATATATAGTGAATAGCTGTCTCGTGCCTACTCACTTATAGAAAAGCGAACGAGGTGCCGCGCTCACCGGATCCTATGGCTCGACTTGCTAGAACAATGCGGAAGTGATGATGTAATGTAATATCAACAAGCTAAAATTTCTGATGCTCGTCTATCCTAACAAATTACAACGCTAAAGTGATACCTGGACTAGGACAAAAAGAAAAAGCGCCCAAGGATATCTCGACCATCACATCTATCGAATCTAGATACGATCGATCTCCCCGGATCTCACTACGTAGATCACTGATGAGATCTAATCTACGCTTATCCTTAGCCGCCACGAAAAGGGGCAGTATCCACGGCTCACTGTTCGTCCGCGCCTCTTTGCTGCAGACTGACCCCAAATGCGTCTTATCGCCGATCGTGATGTCAGGGATTGTAGAAGGCGCCGCCGCACGCATCGCTTGGAGGTTAATTACCCCGTCAGTCCAACCACTGACTTCAGACTTCTAGCGTGGCTTTTTTCCATCTCGATTTCCGACACGTTCAAATCTGCGGTTTGCTCTAAGAGGCGCTGACAGACCTTCTCTAGCGTCGCCATTGTTGCCGAAGCTCCCCAACAGTCCCATCGGCGGTTTTCGGTGCCGGCTTAGCCTACACTTCCAGCGATTCGGGTCTCCTCGGGGACCTCCAGATCGGGGACTATTGTGCGGGGGACCCATCGCTTACTCTTCGGGAGGGGTTAGGCGTCAATTATATCACGCGATAAACAGTACCTTACAATAACCTAGCACAGTCTCGTTTACGATCAGCTAGGGCGACATAATACGGAATAAAAATTGACGCCAATACCTAGGCGAATTATCCGTATTTCGTCTGATATAGAATTACCCATCCTAAGTTTAAAATCGGGACTGGTTTCTAAGCCGAAGTGTCCTCTAGTCTTGCTTCTAGATTTACGTTAAAGCGTCTCCTGGCTTAAATTCCCTTGTTTAGTGACTCAGCAATCTAGTTGTAGAATAACCGTGAGTTGTTTGGGGTTTAAGTCACATTTGGATCGCCTGAGATAGGCTGAAATTAATAAGACGGCAGACGAAAGAGGGGAGCTAACGAAATCTCAAGATGTATTAAGAAGTAGCTCTCGTGTTTTGATGCTATCGACTAGTTGCCTAAGTGTGAACACCGTATCCAAAACCAACATCCTCCGTATATTTGGCGCGAAAGCACTCACATACCATCATATAGACTATGTGAGGACGGTACCACCGTCGACGAGTTGTGTTTGACCAGTCACAAAATCGCTATCAGGGCTGGCCAGAAAACTCACAAACTTGGCAACGTCTTCCGGGACGCTAAGTCGTCCCAGAGCCGTCATGTCTTGGGCAAACTTTTGCGTTACCGTGCCCTTTTCCCATCCCAAAACGTCAGAAATCCTATCATCTAGTGGCCCCCATATCGTCGTGTCAACGATACCTGGCGCATACGCATTTGCGGTGATGTTACGCTTAGCCAAGAGTCCCGCATACGCCTGAATCAAGCCACGGACTGCCCACTGCAGCACTAGGAGTTAGCATGGCCATTCTGAGGGTGATATAGTAGTTTTCTCTCCCACAGCTCGACAACCTTCCAAGACTTATTCTTTCCTAAGACAGGAAACTTTCGTATCGTACATTTGTTAAAGGGGGATGAAAAGAACTAGAAGAATACTCGCCTTGCTCACGCTATAGCTAGCCATTAAGGGAAATGATTTGAATCCGACGATCGATGCTGCCGCGAGAAGTTTACCTGGGCGGTCAGGTTGACAGTTCCCTTGGCTGATGAGCTGCTTGGCTGCCTCTGCTAGGCAATTCTGCACGCCGAAGACATTGACATCGAACATGAATTGGAAGTCTCTCTCCGATAGCTCCAAGAGATTATCCGCCTGACTCACACCGGCATTTGCAACCCTGATTCGAATTAGACTATATTTGAATCTCAAGTTTAGGTTTCACAGGTCTCAACTTACATCGTATTCAGCGGCCCTAATTCCCGAACGCTAGTCTGTATCATATTCCTTACTTCGTCCCTTTTGGTGACGTCTGCTACTGCAGTACAGGCCTTCCTGCCCATGCTTCTAATCTCGTCGACGACCTCATCGCACTGAGCTTTTTTGGTGCTGAGATCATTGACGCAGACACTGTAGCCATCGGCAGCCAAGCGCAATGCGATGGCCTTTCCGATGCCTCCACCCGACCCGGTAACAATTACACTCCTTCCCTCGACTGATTGACGAGAGTTAGTGGAATATGCTGCTCCGATACTCTGTTGATCGACTAGGCCTGCAGATGATCTACTGTATAGGTGATACGGCATGGGATGGTGATTACACCTTGTCCCAACCCGTTGCACAAAACGCAGACTCAAGCGATTCATCGTGAACTTAGTCAATGCTTTACTTGATGTTTTCCTATCGGTGGTACGATGAATACCCAATAATCCAAGGGAACCCGGGGTTTATAAGAGCAGTTCAGCTGAAGAGTTTCCCCGCACTCTTATCTATAGTGCCTCGGTGTAGCTGGCTATGTCACCATTGTGAGACCCAATAATACAGATTCGGCCTTCCAGCTCATTACTTCCCAGATATGTATGTGGCACATACTGTGCAGCAGCCAGAGCCTACCTATTCAGTGCGTAAAGAGCGGTGTGGCGGCTGCATCTACCCCTAGCTGAGTACTTTGGCTGCTTGTTGGAGGCCGGCGGGTATTTTCAGCGGTAGTAGTCTCTTGAGATTTGCTCACAATGCCGCCATCGTCTGGTTTGGGAGGCCCTTAAAAGCGGATCTAATAATTAGCGAATCACAGTTAAATCCACTGAATAGAATATATGGGAAGCGAGCGGCGGTGGTTGCTGGGACGCGTGAGTATTGATAAGATGCAGGTGGTATGTAATACAAGCGGGCCAGTAGCAATGATGTCTAGTCTATATAGCTACATGCAGCCATAAAGGATCAACATACATACAGAGCTCGTCTACAACATACTTGCGTGTTTGTACTTGGGTACCGTATACTACGAATGAGGTTACGGCGTTTTAATTATCGCCTTGATCCTTCGTGACCACCTAGTTATAAATAATAGAAATGCATGGATTTTTTCAAATTAATCCATAGTCATGTAAACAATATACAACTTATACAGAAGTTTTCCCGCCTTCCCTTCATTATCCTGACATTATGGCCCTCATTATTTGAATGGGCTGCTATTATAAGCAAAGAAAAACTGTCGAAAGGAGGCTAACCGGAAACTACATACTTCGATGTGCATAGAAGATTATCTCTTTGATATGAGATTGGCCTAGAACTAATGTTTAAATGTTATGCAACGCAAGCCCGAGAATTTAGTACAGGAAGATTTGTCTGAGAAAGACATGAGAGTTTCAGCCAACACCCCCTTTATTCAATATCAGAGCGTCTTACATCGGCAGCCAAATCTTAGTCAATCTACTGCAGTCATTTCCCAGCACGCTGCTTGTTTACCACTTGATTGAGGTCGATTTAGTATCAGCTCTGAACTACACTGTATTCTAGGGGATCAATTCCCGCCCCGTAATCCTCATAAAATCAGCAGAAATAGCATCCCACACCTTCGCGGCGGTGCCATCTTCCCTAAACTGGCGCAGAACCTTCTCGACCTTGGGCGTGGCGGGGTCGTCTTTCGGGCCAAGCGAGTACACGCCGCTGCCCGCCTTTCCATCTGTTCCTCTCGCTGTTTCTAGCACTAGTCCGTCTAGAGGTACGCCCTGAGAGCCGCCCGCGTCCGTGCCTGGAGTATGGGGCACGAACGCCGCGCTCGTGGCTACGAAGACATGGCGCTCGCCGCACTCGGCCGGCGGGACGTTGATGAAGGGCGCTAGGAGCCGCGAGACGCCTATGATGATGGAGAGGTGCAGCGTCGGCTGCACGTCACGCATGATGCCGCTCTCGACGACGCCCGGGACGGTGTGCACGAAGGCGACGTCTGGCGCGCGACGCTGCGCTTCCTCGAGCATTAGGGTCCCGATAGAGGCTACTTGGTTGCGCATCTTGATTAGCGGGAACCCGGTGGCTAGGATGTTGTCTAGGTCGACAGCGCCCTCGCAAGTCGCTGCCCCGACGCTGACGACGCGGCGCAGTGAGTCTGATTTCTGGATGAGCGGGAGCAGGTTGAGGATAAAGCGCAGCCGTGAGTGTGCTGCGAGTGCGAATGAGACGGGGAGGCCCTCGCTGGTTTCTACGGTCGGATGCCGGCGACGATTAGTAAACTGGCCGTTTCTTCCCCTTCTGGGGGTGATCAGTGTGTATGTAGGAAGTGGGCAATGAGTGAAAAAAAGGTGATCGAATTAGTATGAGGCTAGACTTACGGGACTGAAAAGCCATGCTCCCCTGCGACTCAAAGAGCACGTTGATAAAGGACACCTTCTCGTGAATCTGGCGGCACACATCGTCGACGTTCTTCAGCAAGCTCACATCGGCACGTATGAATGCGAAGTGGCCGTTAGGGTTGAGCTGTTGGCACTCGCCCATGATGCGATTAGCAGCCTCCTGAGACCGCCCGACGATGATAACTGTCGGCGCGCGGGCATATCTGGCGAACGCCTTTAGAGTATACTCGCCAACACCACTCGTGCCGCCCACAAAGACAGCAACGAGACCCGAGGGCAGGGCGGATGGAATGCGCTCATTTGAGGCGATCACGTCTGAGAGGTTGACCATTTTCCCGTTCGACTCCTCGCGCCCGAGATGCTTGGGGTTCTGTAGGTATTCACATCTTGGTCATTTAGTTGGGGCGACACGCGCTTTTGTATCCCGTCGCTATCTGTCAGTAAATTGGTGCTTGAACTTTATGGCCGTGGTTATAGATGTCAATCCCGCCTTATCCTACCCCTGTCATGATGCTGACATAGGGATTCTGCTCACTAGGTCGAATAGGGCGATACGAGATAGTTTGGGAATAGTTCGGATCACTACTATGGGAACTAGATCCCCCAATTGGCTTTAATAACTTCGGTATCGATTGGCATTGGTTATATCGCAGCCAGAGAACTCGTTGAGAAGGTTATGTTCATTCTCCGGGAGCTAGGGAGAGGTAGCGGGTTACGCGGTTTGTTGAATGTCCGCCTCCGCGATGGACCTTAGCAAACTTTATGAGCACGGTGCTAAAATGGGAGCTGGCAGTCGTTAGGAGCTTAATAGCTCCCCTCTATCGTCGGGTCATTTCCTACACTTTCAATGACTTTTATTATGTTCAGAGCTACTCTGCAATATAGATTATATTTCGCATTGAATACTCCTGCGCCCTCATATATCAGTACGTCTAATATAAGATATCGTATATGAAATTGCACCATTCAAGTCTAGTCGGCGTGCGAATGGTTTATGTGCAAGTGGTATTATCGATTAGCCAAGCTTCTAGTTTCTTTATGCTTTGAGTTGGTTAGTTATCTTACTAATTAGCCACTCTCGTAGAACGCCCTCTGCTACGACTGCCCGTTTGCGTGCCCACCACCAATCCTTGTGAGGTAGGAGTATTCTAACAGCACGATAGAAGTAGTAGAGTAGAAAGAGAGCGTGCGCGTCACCTCGTTCAATCAAACTCGGAAAAGCACTCCATCCTAGCAGTGGAAAGGACAGTATGAACTTCGCTAATAGGGGCAGCATGGATGATGGATCAGGAGTAGAAACAGAGTCCGGCGATTGGCTCTGACCGAGGAAGGGGAGAATGACGCATAGCCGATGGACAACGGGGGTATATGCATCTTCTGCCGGATCGGCTGCAGCTTGCTTCTGGGATACATGATTTGGTCCGGACCCCGAGTTTATCTGATCTTTATTTACAGAATTTGTCGAGAGTGAATTCAACATTTCTATGGTGAGAGGCCGATGATATGAGAAGAAATCTTCATATTCGGCTAGCTTATCAGGGCTTGCTTTACAAGCTGCAGTGATCTCGTCCCCGGGGTTTTTCATAAGGGATTGCCGAAACACAGACGGCTGCTCCCAGGGACGTTCGAAACCGGTCAATAGGGTCTTCTTCAAGCTAGAGCTAAACCCAAAGACGCGATCTGCCCATGCGCTGGAGACGGCTTCATCTTCTTGCTGGGGTAGGAAGTAGTCTGCATTAGTCCATGTATCGTAATAGAGTAAGATGGATGTTGCTAGGAAGGCATCGAAGTGAATTGAGTTGCTGCCTTTAGACAGCACGTCGCGAAGCCCGGACGAGGCTTGGCACAGATGACTGGCTGCTATTTTCCCGTACGTCTGGTCGTCCGGGTGAAGAACGGCAAGGTGCCTTGCTGCAATGCATAACACTGCGTTTATTAAATAGTCGAACTCGAATGAGAGCTGTAGTACATAACTCCAAGCTTCTTGACCACACAGGAGAGTTTGACGTGTACTTGTTTGGAAATGGTGAAATAATTTCATATGAAGAAGGTTCACGGCAGTGTCTTTTATTCTACAGCTAGGGCTCGGGGCCCAGGTTGGTGTTCTGGGAATCGGCGTAACATAATTACTTCGTATATGACGCTGACAGCGATCCCCTCTCCGAGCACAATTGGCGCATGGTGTTTCTTCATTACACTATACATGGTCAACGTCAGCTTGTGTTCAATACGGTTATGACAATGCTAAGGCTACCTACTTTGACGCGTCGTCTCCTACAGTTTTCACAACCAGCCCTAGACTTTACATGAGCCCTTCGTTGTCGGGAGGGATCGACTGACAATGCCTTCGGGACCTCAGAGAGAACCTGATTTGAGCCTGATGCCGACGATGAAAGAACAAATGTACTACTAAGATCCTCCAAGGTGGGGGTGAACTCAGTCGAGATTCTGTCCGTAGACATAACAGTCACGGCAGGGTTGAGAGATAGGCGAGATAGGTATTGCCTAAGTATTTAGGGGTACTATAGATAGTGCTATAGTACCGCATCGATAGGCGAACTAGCCGGGTTCATCGGTTCTATGTGTTGACAACGCAGCGAGTTCGATAAAAAAAACACCGGGAAACAGAGATTCTTGATTGGGATGTAGATTCTATCTCATGAGTGAGTAGCTGCTGTACAAGGTGAATGGTTCTCTGTCGTTAAATCCTTAACTCCGTCGCTTACCATCATTTCGTCTCGTATCGTCGTAATAGGTCTAGCGCAGGGGTCTCAAAGAGCTAGGTCCCTACCTAGCTCTTTGAGACTAATGTATGCGTCTAAATAGGAAGTGGGTATTGTGGATGAGAAGAGAAGATCCGGTCCTCCACCTACCTACTTAAGACCTATTTCTACCTAACATATTGCTAGATCAGAATAGTCATCACTCTGGTCAGCGTCCTCGTTTTGTAAGATACCTGTTCATAGCGATCTACTTCACGCTCGGTAGTCTCTGCCTTCCTTTCCTTCAGATCCACGAAGAGTTGTGCGTGCTTTGCTACTGCTTGTCGCTCCCATGTTTTTGTATCTATAGACAGTACTCGGTACTTTAAACGCATAACCTTTGAGAAGGAGATAAAACTCATCTGAGAGGATAGCGCGTACGAAGTGCGCAAACAGAAATTCGGGCACTATATCTAGGAAATGCGTAGGCATGAAAGAAGGCTGTAGCAGTCGATTATGAAAACGTGGATGACGGGAGCTTTTTAGCTGAGGATATACAGGTTAAATGGTCGACTGTTGCCCCTCAGTCTGAGTCGGTGTTGTTTGACTGTTCGCCTTGGGTACTATCACAAGCTGCCTCTTGTCGAACAAAAAAAGTAAATCTCTTCGTAACAAGATCATGTTCGCATCGTCGTCAAATGGGTTAACGCGGGATTTACGTCGACAGTATTTTTCATACCAGTCACCCTATCCAATACGTAGCCTAAGTAGAAACTAGGTGCGTAACCTTAAGGCAGCCTGTAATCTGGCGTCGTTAGTCGCTCAAGGGACATGACCACCTTTACCACTCTTCGACGGCAAACGCATCGTTCTCCACCCATCAGGCAAACACCGGTGCAAGAACTCCCAATGGTCAAGAGGTAAGACAACCAGAGACTTGTATTTAACGTCCTCGCCGACAAAGAAATTGTAGGGGGCGTTCTTGTGCAGAAAGATCCCGCTTTCCGGAGGTACGCGTCGGTACCCGTCGTGGCCCCCCTCCCCGCTCTCGCATTTTTCCCCCTGAAACTAGACTTGGTGCTATTAGTCTACATGCTACAATGCCGCAGGCAAACAACGTGGTACTATAATCAAATACCGTTGCCACCAGTAACTTTGAGTAAAGCGGGGTGTTAGAATGAGACTACCGGGAGAGAAGAGACACTGACACAGCAAGTAATGGGAGGATCAAGGCGATCGCGGCACAGACCATTTTGGACGATGTGAACGTGATCGTGGATCCTTGTTGCTTTTTGGACTCTCTGCTGGAAGACCAACGGGATCGAGTGAAGTACCTTCTTATCCCTTGAACACACAGGCATACACCAGCCATATATCAGCAACGCACTAGCTACAGCCGTTTACAAGATCGCAGTGCCTCAGCATTCGTAACAACAATCACAACACTTACGTCAATACCATTTGGTGTTTCGGAATTGGACGCCATGTAGTTAGTTCGTGCAGTATCCTGTAGAAGGGGTGGAGGATGGCGTCTATTCAGCTACCTATTGAGTCACAGCAAACGGTCCAAGCCCAATGACAACAGCCATAATAATGGCATATTCGAAATTGGCTCTGTGCAGCATGACTGCCTGCCTTCGTGCATTGGCGTATCAAGGTGATTTTCTTATCTTTCCTCTTTCTATATGTCGTCTTTGCCTACGATATAATCACGAGTCCAATCCGTCGGTTAAGGCTTGCACCAGAGTCGGAACAATCCTCTATTCTTAACTAAGATTTCGAAATACGCCATGGCCGACAGATATTTGAGGGTAGGTATCGCCAGAAGTTTACTAACTTTTGACAATTATTCAACTTACTGTCAGGACCCTTTAGTATATGGCGAGTGATAGATTTTTGTTGCTGCGCAAGGGCTTCTAAAACCTCTCTGAATACTATCCTACTTATACATAGGAATAGCCCCTTTGTTCACTCCCTCTAACGCCTCGCAATTATCCCTCCTGGTGCGGTTAGTGTGGCTTTATGGCACCTACGTATAATTATTAGGTGAAAAGAGAGTAACTAGAATGGAATCCACTGTGAGGGGTAATACTAGGTAGTACCTCGTAACTAGGCTACGTCAACAACCTACAGGTGCCCGAGCGTGACTGGAGGGTTTTCTGACTTGCTTGGACTGCAAGACCTAGCAAGAACTACTTTTATGCTTCCTTCAAGAACCACGTCTTTTTTGACGTCCAGCTTTCTATACCCTTATTTATACCTTGGCCATTCATATATGACAGGGCTCCTAAGCGAATAACTAGCTATATTGTGTACTGGAATCTACGTATGAAGGAAAAATAAGTGCCATATAGAAAAGTTCCCGTGGGCGACACCAAATCGCTCGATTGTGTTCAGTGGGTACAGCCACTCTACTAGCCGCGTTATCATAACTACCTTTCATATAATTCCACAGGTAAATATCGTACCCGGTTCATTAGCACATCAAGCCCGAATTCTGCTTTCGGAATGTCCCCTATCTCGGCCTCTAATTGTATTATTCTTATCTCCTCAGATAGCCAGTTCAGAAGTATTTCCATCTCAAATTCATTTATTACGGCCTGCTTTACCTCGATAACCTTCCCATTAGGTTTTCGCCTGACTTTCCAAGGCTGATGTGGTCCATTGGGTATGTCAGCGTGTTCAAGACACGGTGGCCTAGGTATAAAGTCTCTTTCCAATAATAGGCGAACAAAGGGGTGAATTGTCTCATTCGAGGCATCCTCCCCTTGTTGGACTTGTGCTGGTTCGACGTTCTCAATGGCGCGCCCCTTCCAGAACTGAGAACGTGGTATCCGGACTCTCTCTCCCATAACCCGATACGCCGTAGTCGAGGATGACTGGAGAGTTACTGTAAACAGGATACATCCTATTAGCGACGCCCAAGCAAAGGCCTCTTGGAACAAGATAGAATGCCTATGGGACTGCAAGGGATAAGGAGATGTTTATGAAAACCGATGCTCGTGTCTGTAAGTTTGCTTACCTTTTTTGGTATTCTTATTAACTTGGAAGCTTGGGCTGCTAGTGAAAGGAGGGGTCCGAAAAGCGTTTTCGTCAAACACCAATAGCTCAAGGCTTTTCAGTTTACCAAACATCCAGGGCAAGGCGATGTACCCAAGTGCGTCGTGTTCTCTACCGCCGCCAATGTCCGAATGGTACCCGGCGAACCAACACTGCTGCAATCTTGCTCCCCTTATTGTCGCTGGACCGCTTCTCAGGACAATCGGGGGGAAATTCCAACGACTCTCGTGTAGAGACAGTGCCTGGAAGGCATTTTTGACACCCTTGAGTTCGGAATCAACGAACGTCAAGGATGAAGATGTCGACCGGTTCAATATAGATGGCAACGGAATACCAACGGAACTTACCGTATCCCATAAAGCACAGGCAGTAATAAGAACGACCGGGATAAGGCTTCCTTCATCCAAGAGCATGTCTCTCATTCGTGGGACTGGAACTGCAGTTGGAGTTGGATGCCTGTTACCGAACAATGGCCGTATGATACTCCAAGGAACGATCGACCCATCTTTTGTAGTCGCGGTATACGAGGCCCATGTTTCACCTAGGGGGTCAGGCTTCCCCGTTTTCCATGCCCTAAATACTATGGGCAGGCGGTATAAGCCCTTCTTTGTGAGAAGACCGATTTTGCTAACCATATCTGCAACACAGCGCATCACGAAGGCACCCCTCGAGAAGCCGATAAGAATGATTTTATCGTCGGGCGGCTGGTAATTATGGCATAGAAAGCTATAAGCTTCGAGGATTCTATCTTCAACACCTGCGAAGTCCATATCAGCGATGAGAGAACGTAGGTTTGATAGGATGTGGGAACGGGGAACTAGAGTAAATTAAACAAGCAAACCTGTGCCACGGGCAGCCTTCAATCCATTTGAGGCTAATCCGCTCTCAGTAGCGGTACCAATTCCAGTTTGGTACAAAACCACTTGCCGACTTCCATCGCTGCTGCCTGGAGATAATATACACCGAGCAATCCGTGCTACATTAGTTGTGGGCTTGGATATAAAAGCCGACTGGGAAGTTCCATCACAACACACAACGATCCTCATCCTTCCTATTAAAGTTGCTGGCTCTAGAGTGAAAATATATCACTAAAGTTGGCTGTGAGGTAAAAGCATCAGGATAATTCAAATCCTATATGCAAGTAAAGCTGGGATAATTATCGACGAAAAGTCGGGCTTTTAAGATATATTTAAAGGAGCCGACCTAGAATGACCACCCTTTGGGCCTGAAACGAATCCCCTGTAGACATTATCTAGCAGGGGTCACTACCAATGGACTAACCTCTGGGCAGGTACAGGGCGCTATCCTAACCAAAAGGAAGCTTAGCTATAATATTAAAAACTACTACTTGAGAACTAGCAAGTTATATAACTATTAGATGGTAGTCCTTGTTTTCAATAAGCAGGGACTTATAGCGCTTAGATCATGCTTAAGTGCTGTCTCTAACACAGCTTGTATTAAGCTCTACACTTTCTCCTATGAATGAATGGGAGATAAGCCATTGCCAAATTAAGTAGGCCTACTTCATTCCAGCCATGGATTTTGGTCATTCTAGGTAGGATCCATTCAACGCGGCCCAGAAAATTACTTGGCTGTGAATATGCAAGCCCAGATGGTTACGTGCAGTACATTGGGTCTCGAGACTTACCGGTGTTGGCAATTTACGGTGCATCATTAGTCTGTCCAGTACTATTACCTTGTCCAACAGCGCTATTGGTACTTCGGTTTTAGTTTACTGCACGTCTGACATGCCTATGGCTAACCCCATAATGCTAATGCTAATCAGATGGAGTAACTAACGCATAACAATTTGACACATTGCTTACATAGTGCTACAAGGCACAACTACTGCTAGCATTGCTTCAGCAGGGATTAAGAGTGAGCATCGTGAGACTCTAGAAGAAGGTTATTACAAGGCACGAAGGGCTGAGTGCTTCCTGTATACAGGTATAGTAGCCCCTAGGGAGTAGGTTTTGGGAGCTTTCCGCAACAAAAATAGTCTTATCTATACCAAACGAAGAGTTTTTAACACGTAGGTATGTAGCCCGCATGAAGGCTTATGTAGCCTGCATAAAGATAGCAAATATGTGCCTTTAATTGGCTAACACATAGCCTGAGTGGCGTTCGGAGAGGTCTTGCTCCGTGCCTATTGAAACGACTCAGGGTGATTCTGAGCGTACTCTAGAGGCCTGACCTGTGTCATTCTTTTAGCCATCTAGAGATTTCACATATGAAAGAAGTCAGGAAAAAATCAGAAGAAAAGGAGTGTATATTATGAGTGGATGGTAGGTGTCCAGCTGAAATCGAGGCTAGAGACTAGGCTATTTATACAGGAAATCAACGAAATTTCAGCTGGATCCTCCTTATGTAATCGACCTGACCCCTGGTCAGATCACCCGCCCTGTCTCACTATCCAATCGTTGCATACTAAAGGGGATAAGGATCATGAGGTTGAGCGTTGTCTTACGAAGCATATGAAGAAGAGCTTAGCTGGTCGTCGGACAACGCTTACCTGAAACATACCGGAAATGTGGGCGTCCGATATATCAACGGGATATAGAATGGTGGCTATGGAAAAGGAAAAAGACCACTTTCCGATCAACAGCCTAACGGCATATAATCGAGACCTGATGTCCAACCTACAGAGAATTTACACCAAAAAAAATGGTAAAAGTGCTGAAAAAGATTTATGTAGTCCCATAGACCCTGGTGGTCCGTCACAGGCTTAGCATTCAGCAGCGAGATGCCAAGGACTCTAGGCTATCGATTCCTCTGGAGTCCCACCCTCTCACCAAGCAGAGCGGTATATTAACACTGGGTTACACAAATTGACCATTTTGGGAACTGGGAGGGCGAAATTAATTTTAGATAGCCGGAAGCTCTTCAAGTCAACCTAAGGCATCAAGATCAAGGTAACAGTGTGGTAAGACGGTCGTGTTCCGCGCACCAACATCGCGAAATGGATATGGAAGCGTCCTGAATTGTAACGGCGGCCCTGCGGTGCTAAGGTCCTACTTTTCTGGTGCATTTTCCAGTTGTTTATTAATTTTGTCATCTGATTAATTATCTCGTGGCGAGGTTGGCTGTATTAGTTAAGGTGAGGCGGTCAGCTGCCTCTCTATTTTCATAGGTATGTATTACTGAAGTAGCTCAGATACCTATTCAAATATCGGTGGGTACTTGGGTATCGTCCACGTCAGCTGATAGGCTAGTTGGTTTCCTCGCCCTTTTGCAGTCGCAATGATCATCTCACTAAGTCCTTGATTTTGACAAGAATGACTTTTAGGTTATTCCATAAGTAATTGCTCATTTAAAAATGGCTACGGGTATTTTTTTTCATACGTAGAGACCTCGAGGTTCAAGAAATCATGTCTCGCCAGCGCTATATCTCAGAAGTCAGCCAACTTTGTCGCTATTGTAGGCTCCTTATCATTGACGACGAAGCTTGGGGGGGCTATAGGTCCGGCGGACCCGGAGAAGGCGGATTTCTCATATTTGACGAAGAGGATACTAATCGACATTTCGAGACTGAATATCGGGTTGAGGATGTGTATCCTGGGCTATTGTTGCTTTCCGACTCGGCGCTGAATGGCTGCATCTGCTGCGCTCAAATTAGGGAAGCTATAGTGGCGGCTAAGTTAGAGCCACCCGAAGGAGCTGCCAGAGTCATCCTCATGATCTCTTATCTATGGAAAATCTCCGGTAATGAAAGGTGGATTGGAGATACTTTATTGTTCCCAGAGAGAGGTCTCACAGCTCTGTTGTTGCAAGTCAACTTTATGCCCACAACCGGCCAACAACCTCTATCCCGTCCCATCATTTCATTTGATATTGATTCGAGGTCAGGTAGGCTCGCCCTCATTTACCCGACGTTGCTATAGCCTCCCGAAGGGCCAAATGGTATCCCCCCGGTGGCTAACAATAATTTCAGAGCCTTGCATCACGTGGTTACGGCTAGAGACATCACCTGAACACGATGCAATGAATTCAAAAAACGTCACATGGGTCAAGAGGCTTATGCATGAGTCCAACCAAGAAGGTGTGCTCCTCGGGGTCCAGCAAGATGATCAATACTTGCCTACTCGCTTGATAGACTTAGGAGCCGGTGACCAGGGTCAATCGCCCCGACTTAGGCTTGCAGTCGATTTACGAAAGACAGGAGAGCTACTAGAATATGCTGCGTTGAGTTATTGCTGGGGTTCCTTAGTCGAAGCAGCTTCCCAGTATCGAACCACACGGGAGACCTTACAGCAACGGCTGACCTAAATCGATATATCCCGGGCTACAGCTGTCATCAAAGACGCTGCAGAAGTCTGTAAGTCTCTTGGTATTAGGTATCTATGGGTCGACGCAGTGTGCATCATCCAAGACGACAAGGTAGATTGGGAACGAGAAGCTGCACAAATGTCTAATGTATACCGAAACTCTATTCTAACGATATGCCCGGTGTTATCAAGCTCCCATTCACAAGGGTTCCTAGAGAAACGGAGTCATGGAATCAATATCCCCTTTAGTTCCCGCGTAAATCCGGATATTATTGGCCACTACACTATTCGATACAGTGTCTCAGGGCTCACCAGCCTTAACGCTTGTGGGCATCCATTTTCCGAAGACTTTAACAAAACCGTTTGGGCGCATAGGGCGTGGACCTTTCAGGAATTCCACTTATCCAAGGTTCTACTTTGCTTCGGAAAAAGGAAAATTCATATTATAAGCAGGAAGGGAATCGTTAGTGAAGGCGAGACGGAATACGAGCAAATAGGGGTCCCTGCCGTTCCTTTCCTTGAGCACTGCATCGCAAATGGAGAGGATCTAGACCGCGAGCTTGTTTATAATCACTGGATGGGTTTGGCCGCGGAATACTCCTACAAGCAATTCACATATCCAACGGATAAGTTCCCAGCCCTGTCAGGTCTCGCTAGTTACTTCCAAAGTCTTCTCGGCTTCGATGATCAATATCTTGCAGGCCTCTGGCAGAAGGACCTTCATCGACAGTTATTCTGGATGGTTTGTAATGAGGAGCGTCAAAGATTTGGTGACTTATTTGGCTCTCAATGCTCTAGCAAGCAATTCATAGCACCATCCTGGAGCTGGGCAAACCAAAGCCCGAAGTTCGAAAACAGTCACCGCTACTTTCACACCAATGGATCCTACGCAGACTACCGACCTGAATACGTTAGCATTGAGCCATATATCCAACAAAGCGGTAGTGGCGAGAACCCTTATGGCCAGGTCGAAAATGCATCACTAACGATAAAATCTCGAATGAAGAGAATAACACGATCACCTGGACGCTTTTATGACGAAATATTCACGAATTCTTTATGGCAGATCAAAGACTTGAATGGGGGTTACCTGGCTGATTGCAGTATTGACTGGGATGACGAGAATGATGATTCAGATCACGAGTTAGACCTCTTGCTACTTGGTAGCGCTATTGAGGAAAATGAGAACGGACCATTCGGGCAAGATAAAAGATATGCATGGGGGCTCATCATCTGCCCTGCTTCTTGGGACGAAAGCGAGCTTCCTCGCGCCCGGAAATATTACCGAGCGGGTATTTTCTACTCGAAACCGAAGGGTCAGGCTGGTTTGAGTATCTTTGAAGGCTGCGAAATGAAGACTGTATGCTTAATCTAAGAGTGTGATTATAAGGAATAGCTGATAGTGCAGTTACCTATCACTATCACTATGAGCCTAGATATAAGCTCATAGTATCCTATCTTAGATTTGTTGTTTTGATATATAAGTATGTATTAGTGTGCGAGAAGTAGGAAGAAGAGTTGAGGCATCATCAATAGAACTGAGTGTCGGTGACTGCACCGTACTACCACAATAATAAACTTCGCGGAGTTCTTCGTACCAAGCGTTTCTTGTTGCTAAGTGTGTAAACTCGGCGTCATACTTTCGACTTATGATATAATTTATTATGTTATAGACATAATAACCGCGTGAATAAGCTATAGCGCCTTTCTTGTTAACTATTAATCAAGCAGCTAAAACGCCCCCGTTAATATTATTAGCGCGCTATAAATTTCTGCATATTCATAGCTACTCATGTGAATGAGAGACGTTTGCTGAATTGACGTTAGTAGTTTTGTGAGGGTTTCCAATATATCTAGGGTTGAATAGAACTAACACAAAGATTATCACTAAGCTGACTCTGTAAACTATAAAACTGCGTCTTCTTTCCCTATTAATGCCTAGCAAAATAGTTAGGCTAAAGTTCATTATAGTTTCAATGGAAGTACGTATAAGAGACGCTGGGCAGCTAACCTCCCACTTGACAACATCTTACACCTGTAGTAGCATTATGATATCATACTGGAGCTCCTTTATGTTTATCAATCTTCTGGAAATAGATCAGAAAGCTACCTAACTTCGGCCGGGTTATTGTAGTTGGCGGGAAAGCATAGGATCGTACTTGCGAAGGCTTACTAGAACTAGTTTGTTGAACCAAGGACCAGTACATCTTTGCCGGTTTCTGAATTTATAATACAAAACGCAGACCTTTCCATTTGTAATTGCTTACCTACACCTAGCTCGTGGTCTATTTTGTGAAGAATGCTACTGTGTTTTATCTACGCTATTTTAATTCTATAAGTTGATATGGAGCCCTTCGATACAAAGGTTGACGGCTTCATCCGTTGCTCCTAGTCGCCATGCGCCCTTTGTGGGTATATGATTCCTAATCATATAATCTATCTGGCTGTTGATAACCTTGATTTTGAGAGAATGAACCTGAATATCTTACGCCTTTACGGAGTACATAGTAAATTTCAGTCAGCTGATAAAGCTACAATTCTTATCAAGGCGAGCGCTTTTGTCAACAGACGTCGGTTACAGGAACGAACTGCCAAGTCGATGTAGGTGGAGACAGCGTGATAGGTGAACGGCACCCCATTCCCAATCTGGGTTTATCGGAGGCATCACCGATGTGCTCTCCACTTCTGATTATATATATAACTGGAGATTTATTGGGTACCCAATCAAAAGGTGGTTGCCAACACAATCTGTACGATCTTGAAACAATACCACTCGCTGCAGGGCATATCGAAATCTATGGCTTGGCTCTCGGGCTTGGCTGTTTTACTTACTGTTGTTGTCGATAGAACTAATCAGAATCTCTTCCCTCGGGATAGTAGCTGGACTGCTCCACCTGGTGCGATCGCGAAAGATTACCGCCTGTGACGGTATCATTCAGGCACGTAGCTTACATTACATATTTTAGTTTGCTGCTAAAAACTCCCAAGGCGCCTAGATAACCCTAAGCCTCAATGGCCACGCGAGGCTCTACGATCTTCTAGAACCACGAGATCTAGATACTCCGTGTGTATGTCGATCATGTCCACAAGAGGGTTTAGTCCTGCCTCTCGATCGCGATTGACCTCTTCAGGAAGGTATTCAGTTGTTCGACGCCCAGGATGGAAAAGACGGTATGTCAGAACATACTAGAACGATATGTTGTGTAATCTATCAATTACCCGTCTGCCCTTGAGCATCAACTACTCGCCAATTGCGGCACCAGGATGCCCCAACGCAAGGATTGCTTCTCAGTCTGATTTGAAATTCGTGCAGCTCTCCACGTTGCACTTCCCACGAGAAGCCCCTCGACGCCGTGATGCATCGCTCGAGATAGGTAATCACATCGCGAGAGGAGGGTTTCTCGATGGCCTGTAGTCCAACGGGGAAGGTCAACGGAAATATCAGACGACCAGGCAACCTGTCGATCGATGCGGAGCAGACGGCCAGGACCGGTGCGATCCCGAAAAATAAATCTACTTGTTAAATCCGGCTGTTGTGCTCTATCTATTAACCGGGCTAATCAGCATGCATCGCCAAGAGATGTTGACTCAAATACCCCGGGATTCTTGGAGAGCTTGATAAAGCTTAATGAAGCTTAATGAGTTGCCAAGGTCTTGTCGTCCATGGCATTGAGACGTCCTTCCATGCGTAGTTAGCGCTCCAACACCAAGACCCCAAAGCTGCTGGCATCCCGGAGAGTAGTTACCTAACACTTTGACTTCTCATCTTGGGACGGCAATAATTTACTTTGATATTTTGGGATTCCGAATTGCCTCTTCAGTTTATAATTACGTTCGTTATAACTGGTTGTTAGGATTGTTGGAAGAGAGATTCGAATTGACAATGAACTCTGAAGAATGTCTCTTGAACTAGTTGTCTTCTCTCTTTTAACTCAAGCAAGTCTTGAGTTATCTAACCGACATATAGAGGTTTCAAATTAAAGACGAGAAGGTAACCACTGGCTCGTCTAGGACCACTTCGCTTCGGAGCCCTATAGGATATGGCCGCCCCCAAATGCTACTTTCCTTTATTGGTGTCAATAGGCCGACTACCTTCCTGATACTTGCTGGGCGTCTCTAGAAGATGGGGAATTCCTATCTGTCGTCGAAGTATCGCCATTGATTATAGGGATATAAAGACGATCATCTCCTCGCCGTCTGAAGATCTTTAACCCACCAGCCACAAGATCACCCTCGAGCCAATCCTTGCTTCGTACCACCAAGTCTCTCCAAGCACATTTATCCAAAATGAAGTTCCTCGGCAACGTCGCCTTCTTGGCCACCCTCGTGAGCGCTGCCTCCATGGGCAAGCGTGCCTCTCCTCTGGCCGTCCAGATCGAGCAGGTTAGCAACTCCGGCCTCAAGGCTGTCATCACCAACACTGGTGCCGAGGACCTCAAGGTGCTGAAGACTGGTACCATCTTGGACTCTGCCCCCGTTGAGAAGGTCCAGGTCTTCCAGGGCAGTGAGTATAGCGTCGATCATAGCCGTCTCTGGGAGTGTGAGTGATTTTCTAACCCGCGTGTGTGAACTTAGGCGAGAAGCTCGACTTCCAGGGTATCCGCCTGCGTGTTTCCAACGCTGGCTTCGACGAGGAGGCTTTCCAGACCATTGCCGCTGGTCAAGCCATCGAGGTCAACTTCGATGCTGCTGAGCTCCACGACCTCGCCGCCAGCGGAGCTTACGACTTCGTTGCCAACGGCGTCCTCTCCTACGCTGCTGCCGATAGCACCGAGATCGCCGGTGCCGTTCCCTACTCTAGCAACACCCTCACCGCCCAGGTCGACGGTGCTGAGGCCGCTCAAGTCCGCTCTGCTTTCTTGAACAAGCGCACTGTATGTTGCCCTCCGCGGATTCTCCGGTCCTAAGCCCGGTATCTCCTTGAAGAGGCGAATGAATTGCTGACAAATACCCCCCTGAATAATAGGCTGTCCAGTCTGACTGCACCGGCACTAGGCTGACCTCCACCCGCAACGCCGTCACGGCTTGCCGCTCCTTCGCTGCCGCCGCCTCGTCGGCTGCCCTGAGCAACACCGCCAAGGTCAACGAGTACTTCAAGTCGACCTCAGTTGGCTCCCGCGTTGCCTCCGTCTTCGCCAAGGTCATCACCGAGTGCGGCAGCACCACCGGTGGCTCCTCGCGCACCTACTGCACTGACGTCTACGGTGCCTGCTCCAGCAACGTCCTTGCCTACACCCTGCCCTCCGCTAGCTACATCGTCAACTGCCCTCTGTACTTCAGCGCTCTCCCTGCCACCACCAACACCTGCCACGCTCAGGACCAGGCCACCACCACCCTCCACGAGGTCACCCACTTGACCCAGGTTGCCGGCACTGATGACCTCGGCTACGGTTACACTGCCGCTACCAGACTCACCTCTGCCCAGGCCCTGAACAACGCTGACTCCTACGCTCTCTTCGCCAACGGTAAGTTACACGAACCCCTGAAATCCGTTGAGAACTCTGATAGACTAACGATATACTAGCTATCCACGTTGGCTGCTAAGCGTATGTAGCGCATTCCCTGCGAGTGAGCCCCAGTCTTGCTCTTGATGAGGAAACGAGAGCATGGATGATGAAAATGAGGCTGTCATTAGATCTAAAGTCATAGCGTAGCTGTCGAGGTAGAGTTTACCTCGACAGAATGAGAAATACCAATTTGGATATTTTTAACCATTACGCCAGCGCCTTTGAACCATTTTCCACGCGTGTATTGCAATCGTGCCGCCCATTCCTGCTGAGGCCACCAGAGTCTTATGTGCTTGTTGAAAGGGTATAGAAGAGAATGCCCAACTTAAAAAAACGCCTCCGAACACCAGGCCAGTTAACTGCCATGATTCCTTTAAACGCTCGAGCTCGCGGAGCCGGTTCGAACCGTGCTCTCAGACCCTCTCCAGTGTAAAGATAGCATCTTGGGCGGCGGCGGCGGCGGTGGCGGCCCAAACGTCGGCCTCCGATTCCTTGATCTCCTGACAAAGGCACGTAGCGTCGGTAAGCAGACTGCAAGTAAACTCGCCACGATCTCGACGAGAGCCCACACGTCAATGGTGTGTGTGATATTCGCCTTGGGGACGTTCTGCACCAGCTCCAGCGTGATCCACCTAGCTAGCGCAGCGATAATGCTCAAGGCGGCCACGGCCACGACCAAGGCGAAGCCGCTCCACTCCGCCTTCGTCACGCGAGTCTCTGTTGTGAGGGCCCTTCTCTCGCGGCTCAGCGTCGTCAGGGCGAAAATGGGAAGCGAGAGGATGACGAGGTCGGTAGAGATGTTGGCTACTGTGGAGATCGTAACCGATCGGATGTCATGCACTGCGGAGCAGAGCTCGCCGTCAACGTTCCAATTCTTACTGACGGGATCACACCAGCTGGTGAGCAAGGCTATGTGCAAAACGAATGTGCCCGTGGTGTAGAAGATGGCGAAGGCAACGATGAGTCGTGCCGAGCGCGTGTCCATCAACCTCAATACACTCGTGAAGAACGCGATCAGTGCGAATTTGGCGGCCCATAGCGAGATGTAGATGAAGTAGAGCGAGATCCACGAGACGTAGAGGAGGTGGGCAGACAGCTCATACGGGACGCTGTAGTAAAGCTCACTTGGCGGATAATGGACATATTTCTCCCGGAGAGTGTTCTTCCATGCGTTTATGCTGATAAGGACGAGGCCAGAGACCCAGGAGAGGACTATCAGACCGTCGGAGACATTGCGGGTCTTAGGTTGGGGTTTGGCCTCTCGCCAGCGAAGCCAGAATCGAAGGATGATGGGTATTAAGGCCAGAGTTAAACCCGTGAAGTCAATAGCTATGAATGCCGCTAGACTGCACGTTAGCTTTCTTCCTCCCGCACTAGGAATGACTAGCAATGAATAGTGGGCTATGGAGACGCACGTAAAGGTATGTCTATATCGTGATAAACCATTTTGAGACAGTTGAGCTGGTGGAACCTGTATGGAGTGTGTGGCAAGCAAGTCCAGCTTGCCTGATTTCCGAACGCCGATCTGGTGGGATATATACCACAGGTCCTTACAGCATATGGTGGTTCGTCTCCGGGTTAGAGACGAAGAACTTGGCTTCGGCTTTGCTCAACATGTTGGCGGCCTTCATAGCCAATTAGGATTCCCATCAAGGAGGTCTATAATTGTTCTGACAGGGAGAAAATGCGATCGCTACGGTGCGGTAACGGTGAAGACCCCTGAAGGAACAAGCCACAATCTCTATAACCCAACTAGGGAACCATCTTGACAATTACATAATGTACGCGTGACGTAGCCCTGACAAGCTGATTTGACAATAAAAAACAAAGTCCAATAGAAACGAGACAGCGGCTTGGGCGGGAACTGTCATGGTTGGGGGAGGTGATGGATGTGCGGGCTTGGGGTTCTATCTGGGTGTAGTGTAGGGCTGAGACATGCGGATTTTCTATAATTGACCATGGCTAGCTCCAGGGAGTCGGGAATGTCCGACTCACACTACACCATGTTAGTACTAGTCCTAACCTAGTCTTCTGGAGCCTCCGTCACGGTCAGAAAACCCGCCCATTATTTTGGGAGACCATGTTTTCGTACTCGGAGACCACGCTAGACCTATATTGGTATATATTCCCCACACGACCTCTACACCCGCGCCACCTGCTCCTAGCTAAGCCAAATTTGTATGCAAAATAGAGCACTAGAGGACCCTTTGCAGCAGCAGCCAAGCAAGTTAACGCTTAAATAATACGGTTGCAAAATGCAGAACCTACTTTGTTTATACGCAGTTTAACCTACGTAAGCTATTATTACTTTTATAGCTTTTTAAATAGTAGTTATTTAGCTTTTAAGCATAAATAATTTTAGTTAAAAACTTAAACTTATAAATAACTTTTTGTTGGCTTAACTAAAAACATTTGAAGTGCTATTATAATCTGAGCTTGCGTTAACCGTTAACCGTTGTTTTTTGACCTGGTAAGGCCCATCTATAATAGGTCTAGCGTGGTCTCCGAGTACGAAAACATGGTCTCCCAAAATAATGGGCGAGAAAACCCGGTGTAGGGATTATTAGACTAGACTCACTAATCGAGTTAGACAATGCCGTGATGCTGCCAGAAAAGAGAGTCGGGTACCGGGGGTTAACCGAGCGACGGCTCTCGAAGAATCGCAAGACGGACGGGTAGAACGAACGACACGTACACGGCTTCTGACACGGCTATGTAGTTTCATATATCCCCCATCATGGTTAGGCTAATCGCCGATTTTGTAGATAATTCCTGTCCTATACTTCTGTTCTACTCCATCGCCATAGCCACAGTGTACCATCATTCATGCCTACGTGGTTCTATAGCCTATAACTCCGGCATATCACAATTTCAGTAGACGCAGGTATATGAAAAGATTCCATAGTTGTACCTCTCTCCAACTCTTTCGGAAAATACCATTTATAGAAGACGTTCTTCCTATTTGTCGATTTGTTTTACCACTTTCTTCGGCTTTGTCCTCGTTGCGCAACCAAGTTTACATAGACCGAAGGCCGCCAACGTCTCTTTGCAGGGACTATACGATCTTCCACTTACCCCGGTAAGTATCTGCAGGGTATTTAATCCCATGCACAGCTGTACGTAACCTAACGCGCAGCCAATGATAAATAAGTATTTTCGGATTTCAACACCGCTGCACAACTGCCTACAAACCAATCCTAATCGCGCGGTTTGTCCGGCTATCCCAAAAAAATCAAGGAAAATGCAAAAACATCGATCGCCTGCCAGTTCGAGTTCGAGAGCCGCTTATTAAGTGGGAAAGAGAGTAAGCCGCCTATGACTCCTTCGCTTACCAAATACTGGAATGGGAGCGTCGGCGCATCGGCGATATTACGTATTATCTGAATAACCGTTTTCAGGTGAAGCTATTGGGTATTCGGTTAATACAATTCCTATATCTTGCTTATGGTTTCATCTGTCTTATACTGTACTAGATCGAACTGCCAAGAGTAGACCCGAGGCTGTGGTTGGACGTTCAAGCTGACTCAGTTCATGTTAGCTTATTAATAGCCATTCTGAGAAACACGTTACGTGAAACGTTTACAGCATTCTGTACTCGTTATCACGGATGCGAATGGCCCATTATTGACCCTGCAGTATACTCTCCTCACATGACTACGATCTGTACGATACGAAACAAGGGTATAGGATGACAGAGCTATTCGTTCCGTTGACAGGAGCGGGATAACCTCTTCGCTAGGGAACTGTAAGGAGATAATAGTGACGTAGCATACCTAGGTCATAACTACTATGTCCGCGCGAATGTTCGAATATTCGCCGAAGGGGAAGGGCGCATCTGTCGGGGTTGGAGTTTGCGATGACGAATCTTCAATAGGGAATCCTACTAATCAGCCATTTTGCGCGGCTTGGTGGAAATCAACTATTTACTAATGCCTATTATACAGTTGGCCAAATATCCCGGTAGACCGAACCCTTTACCACTGATTCCAAATCTCACTCGGCATGACTACCCTCATGACCTCCCAGTGTCTCAGGGCGCTCTGATCGTGCCATTTTGCGAGCTTGTCTGTCTCGTTGGCCTTGAGAATTCCTACTTCATCGCGCGATGAAAAAGCCGAAATAGGTACTTCATACTGCGGGACAAGGAATTGCTTCCTAGAAAGACTTTGAAGATAGTCTGCTTCCACAGGTTCTCTAAACATGATCTTATCATGTGTCTTCAAGCAAAATATCATCACATTATCAAACTCCCGCCCTGCTTCTTCGACTTCGTCCTTTGAAGGCGGCTCATTCTCTCTGAAAATACGACAAGATGGGAAGATATCCATGATAGTATTGATCACAATACTGAGAGGTGGGAGAGTAAAGTCGCCAGCATAGTTCTATATACGTTAGCCGGCTGTAGTTCATGTTGATTCAACGACTTACGATGACTATGACTCCGTTTGGCTTTAGCATATGTTTGAGCCCCAGGAGGAAAGTGTCGGTAAATAAGTCAACCGGTTCGGCGCCGCCAGTGAATACATCATGGACGATATAATCGTAATGCTCATGGAGGGCTGGTGCGTTATGTTGACTCCAAGAGACCACATCCTCGATGACAGCGGTGTGGTTGGGAGGGAGACCGAAATACTTGCCGGCAAACTTGTGAACCACAGGATCGATCTCCACAATCGTTGTATTAATGCCATGAGAAATTAAGGCGGAAGGAGTTGTGCCAATTCCGAGACCGCTAAGTCCTCGTTAGTTAGTCTGAACGACGAGGATGGGAAGTCTAGAACTCACATGTTTAAAGCATGAGCTTCGTTGTCGGGTACCTTTCCTGGCACCTGGACAAGCCTGATAGCCTCAAGCTGCGTGAAGACACTGTAAACAGGCTCGCCGACGATTTTCCTTCCGAACTTGGTCCATTCACCACCTAGAAGACTATGATCGCACCTCATGACTCTATATCCGTTTGCATGACTGTCAAGTACTGAGATGTAACCAGTATTGGACTCCCAGCGGTCGAGAAGGGACCAGCCATTAGCGTTGAGGGTAGAGTTTAGAGAAGCTGTTGCTGACTCCGTCATGAGGTGCGTGTTATAGAAAGCTGCATGCAGTATGCCAGGGACAGCGTATCGCAACAGTTGCGATCGTCCCATAATGCTGTATGTGGCCGCTAGTACTAACTCTAGCGCCATGCGAGTCTGCATGATCGATGTTCCCATCTGTTCTACAAGTTGCTTGAAGAAGGTTGTTTCGGAATACCGAAATACGACGTACGAAACGATGCCTGGTGCTGAACTTGCGACAGAACTCGGCAACCCACCCAAGTCGGCTTGATCTAGAATATCTGCTATGCATGACGTGCTGACGACCACAAGAGGGAACAGGGTTAGTACCTCTGTGATGGCCGGGCCATATTCAGCGCCAAAGAGGTTACTGAAAGCAAAGAGGTAGAACTGAAGCATAGGGATTTGAAGAGCTATCAGAGGCAGTATAGTGATAGTCTTGACTGGTAGTGCTCGACGCAAGGCCAAGTTACCTGCCCAGCCAACGAACAATCCCGTCCACACAACATACTGGTGGAGCCTGTTCGCAGCAATTTGGCCGTAGACAGGCGATAATGTCAAGACCGAGACATTGGCATAGACAGCCGTGAGTACGAGCAGGGCCGCTGCCTTGCCGTATACAGCGACTTGCTGTGTAGCCCACCGAGACCAGGTGTCGTCTTTAGCCTGGCCTGCAAGAAGTTTGAGCTCATTCTCAAAATCCTCCTTGGTCTCTGGAGGGTTCCGAATTTGGCTAACTTCAGGGCTTTTCTTTTTCGACGCCTGTTTCTTTGGAGCCATGGCGTTCAGGTTGGCGGAGTGGGTTGCCCGATTACGTGAGAGCTTCGGACCAGTAAGAAATAAATAGCTAAACTCATTACAGTAGTGTACAAAAGTTATAAAAAATCCTCATGAAACAAGTAAGCAAGGGCACTGCAATTTTTTTCAGGCCTTCAACAGCCGGCTGTTATTAGACCTCGTAAAGTTTTCCATTGGCGCATACAGACACTAAGAGAAGTCAAATGGGACAGATATGTCTTGGTGTTGCCATCATCTCCAACCAAATCCGCACGGGGGTTTGTTTCAGCGGAATTGTGGCGGTGTTCTTCAGTTCAATTTGTGGCGCATACAGCAGTCATAATGACGCTAAATCTAGCTTACCTATTCCGTACTTTTAGGCTTGCAAGGTGCACATACAGGCAGCAATACCTGCTGTGGGTGCTCTCTATGTTTATAGCACTTGACATCATGGACAATCGAGTTTGGATTGCTCGTCTGAGGTCCTCTCCCGTCAACTTGATACCCTGGTGCTTCGCTAGGTAGACTACATATACACATTCTATCTATCTTAAGGAATTAAAAAATCTTGCATGGATGGATGACGACGACTTCGGCGCAGATGCAGACTTCCTGTCTGCGCTCGCCTCCTCCGCTCCCGCGAATCCTCCAAGCCAACCCCCCTCGCAGCCTACGAACCGTTCACAGCAGCCGACCCCTCAGAAGATACAACAGCCGACTCCCCAGCGTCTAGACAAGCGACCGCCTCCTAACGCATCTACATCCAAGATTGTTCAACCCACTCCGCAAGCCCTCCCTCAACGATCTTCCGGCTCTTCGATTCTCGTCTCACCGCGACAAAAGGGCAACCCTGTTCTGGCTGCTCTGCGATCTCTACCATGGGAATACAGCGACATTCCCGCCGATTATGGCCTGGGATTGACAACTTGTGCTCTTTTCCTAAGCCTTAAATACCACCGGCTCCATCCAGAGTATATTTATACGCGGATCCGTAACCTGCAGGGCAAATACAATCTGCGTATTTTATTGACTATGGTCGATATTCCAAATCATGAGGATTCGCTACGTGAGCTATCTAAGACGTCCTTGATTAATAACGTCACCATCATCCTATGCTGGTCCGCCGCCGAAGCCGCAAGATATCTCGAACTATACAAATCCTATGAACATGCCAATTTTAGTGCTATCAAGGGACAGCAAGCGACAAGTTATGCTGAGAAACTAGTCGAGTTCGTCACCGTGCCCAGAGGAATCAATAAAGCGGATGCTATCTCTCTTGTTAGCTCGTTCGGCAGTATCAAGAATGCTATCAATGGCGATCCAGAGCAAGTCGCTATTATCAGCGGCTGGGGAGAAAAGAAAGTTAAGAGATGGTGTAGCGTTGTAGAAGAACCCTTCAGAGTCCAGCAAGCCAAGAGACGGGTTATCAGCGGCGAAGGCAATCCATTGCTGAACCAGGCATTAGAACTAAGTCGAGTTCCTCTGAGAGACATGCCCGCTTTGTCTGCAAGTGCATCGCGGGAAAGTGCTAGCACAACGCCGCAGGCATCATCTCGGCCGTACGCCGAGAAGCCGTCTGCTACACCCAACATTTCTCAGCCTCCTGATGTCCATATGGATGACGAAGAAGAGGCAATGTTAGCGGCAGCTATCGAAGAGTCCAAGAAAACCGCTGCTGAAGAAAGCTCGCGATCATCTAATATGACCTCAAGCACAAACACGCGCAAACCGGACGACCTCAGTGAGGGGATTGCAGCCGCACTAGCACGTCTGAGGGAAAAGGGGTGATGGATGTACCGCCGCTGACTTGAAAATTTTGTGTATGAACGAACTATGATCTAGTTTGTTTTCACCCCTGGCCGACCCAGAACTAAAGAATAGGAATGAACGGTTCGGTATTGATGGCGATCTGAAGGATTCTGCGGAGGGTCGATACAATGCTAGCCCAGGTGCCTACCCATGTAGGTCGTCCTCACATGCCCTGAGACCTATCGGATTACTGCCTCAACAGAAAGCGATGAAGAAGGATACGTTACGTACGTACTGTACAGGTACGAAATCGCTATGCGGTAGTATTCCTGAGCTTGATCTAGGTATTTGCATATAGCAGCATGAGCGGATAGCATCATACGAGCTCTAGCGTGCCTAAATGCATGGTTTGCGGAACCTAATAATACGGTGGTATGGTAATGATGTGCATCCTGGCAATGGTTTTCCCTCGGTGCCTGTCGATACTCTGGCGGTAATGCAGGAACAGGGATGATGATAAACGTGGGCGGTCTGGCCGTTATGCTGATACTACCCCAGCCATTTGCACTTTATTAGATACCATCCACATGTTCCGAGCCAGCAAACAGCAACAGCTTATACCCATACCCATACCCGTACATGAGGTTGCCGAAAGAAACTGGTGTGAACAGGCATCTTGTCCGATGTGATATTCTATGACGTCTATGCCGACGCTGTGGGATTCGATAATGGGGTCTGAGCTGGTGAAGTGTAAAGCTTGGCACGTTACCATCAGAACGTCTGACTGCATACCTACTACATATGTAGACAGATCACAATCCAGGATGTTCGGCATGTATGTACCTTGTGTGCATGTAAAAAAACATGAAGTACTTGTTCGTTTAGCATATGAATGAATGATTGAATGATACAGTCTATATAGCCAAGATCTGTTTATTGCCTGGGCCCTAGATGCATACACGATGTGCCGCGTCGGGTGAGATCATGGATATATTTAGGTGTCTTTATCTTTTTCATATATGGTATATTTATTTATACCCCCTTTCTCGCCTGATATTTTCAGCTATCTTATTAGCCCTCGTTCTCCCAACCCGAGCGTTACAGTAGGTAGGTACTTGTAGTACATAGATATCTCTATAAGTACAAGGCAGGTATAAGACAAGGTCGACGATGCTCCGTAATTCGGGTGACGTTAATCAAAAGCTGGTTTCCCCGCATACTGCCCGCATGTCAAGGAGATTGGCTTCCATCTAAGTGGTCCTGCGCTAGTGCGGTGTACCTAGATAGTTGGCTAGTAGCTCAATGCTTGGCCCTAGCTACCGCCTGGCTAAGTGGTTAGCGGTCGGTAAGACTACGGCTTCTACCCCGCATAAACAGCCACCCGAGAAGATCCGCAGGGAATAGCGCAGAGCCCGTCAGGGCAGGTTAACCACCTCAGGGAAGTTGCTTGTTCCCCAATACCTAATAGGTTGCCTTGTCAGGTTAGGTAACAAGCCAATACTTCGTCAGGATCTCCCTTAATCACTGTAAAAAGAAAGAGAAAAAATTACCTATTCGGGCCGTCTTTCGTATTTTGGTAGGTGGTTAGACGCAATGCATCTCATTACCTACCGAATACTTAACATTGTTTACACAATTGTCTTCTTATGGTGCCCCCTTTAATCGTCCAGGTTACCCCTCACATACCATACATATCACAAGTCACAACAAGAACACCTGAGGAAGCTCGGTGCAGTGTTTCCTTCACCGTCGTCCTTGATGGTGCGGAGATCTGCATATGGCCTCCTCCATTTGGAAGGTTGTATTACCCACAAGAGGTCGCTACTCAGGTCAGTCGGCAGCAGAAGAGCTTAGCGCCAAGTGGGAATAGCACAGGTCGACCGGGACGTGATATTTCCCCTTCGACCTATGATGTTACCACTTGGCATGTGGGCCTTATTCCTAGGACGTGGCGCTTTGGTGGCGCTCGGATGGCGTCTTGTCGAGCTTGTTTTCCTGTGCAAGTACCGAAGCAATGCGCATCACAATCGTATAGCCCTGCTTGCCTCTACCGGCTCGTCGTGTCACCGTTGAGAAAACAAAACAAAGGGGGACAAAAAGTAAAGAAAAGGGAGGAAATGGAGAAAACGGAGAGAGATAATCGAAAACGAATTGGGGAACGGTAGAGCGAGCTGCAATGTCCGATTGGGAGTGTTTGTTTTTTGTTTCATTGGTAAGTGAGGTTGCGAAGGTTCGGGTCACCACGACTATTACATACTACATGCTACCACATGGCCTTTTAGACTTGTGTTTGTGTATCGCACGATTTGGAGAAAATCCCCAACGTGCCCGACGCCTTCCCCTCGTGCCTGGGTCTTCTGGGTCGTCTAGTTATTTTTTTCAGGCCACCTTCAGTTGATCCTCGAGCGAGTCGCACCGCAGCTCCGGACCTTCTGGGACCTTGTTGTGTCGATGTTGTGTTCAGGTGATCGTCGCAGCTAACCTTTGAGGCTAGTGAGCCTCAGGGATTCCCCTACTCAGGGTTACATCACCTCGCGCATGCCTCTAATCTGCCTCTAATATGTACCTACCGCATACCTCACACCAGACTCACACCTCACAGGCAGGGGCTAATGACCTGCCGTGTATCCAATACTTTTCCCATGTACTCTGTTTATTAACTGCTAATTTGGGCGTGTTATCGTCATGGCACCTGCACCCAAGGCACATAAACTCGCCAGCACGCGAGGCCGAGCTCCGGTACCTACCTACCTACGCACACATACAGTACAGTATGTACAATGTAGATAGAGGAGGTGCTACCTAGGTATGTATGTGCAATGGCGTCGTCTAGACTGACATCGATTCATCAATCCATAATTGGTTGGCGGGCCAGAGCTCTGATCACACGTTCCCGGCCATCGCCCTGCTAAGAGACATGGAAAATCGATTATATAAGACATGGGCATGCCTCGCCTCTTGTTTACCTTTCCGCTGGCTTTTCTTTTTATTCCTCTAGCGGCTGCATCGTTCCCCGAGGGCTCTTTTTAGCCTGTTCGCTCCTTGGCATTGCTTTCTCCTATGCTTGTATAGACTTGCTTTGCATAATCATTCATCATCATCATGCATTGCTACTCATGGGCCTTCCTCGCCCTGAGCTCCGTCTCCCCGGCCGTGGTCTCTGCTTCCCCTCTTGCGCCTCGTCCCCGTGGCCCTAGCTATGTGAGCCACCCGGACAGGCTTGATGGCGTCAAAGAAGCCTTCCAGAGATCTTGGAATGGCTACTACGAATATGCGTTCCCCAATGACAGTTTGAAGCCCATCTCCAAGACCTATGAGAACGACCGGTAAGGAATTAAAACCTCTCCGCTTATCGTCAGATCACACATACTAACTCAGCCCAAAGAAATGGATGGGGTGCGAGCGCAGTTGATGCCCTCTCAACTGCTCTAGTGATGGGGAATGATGCGGTCATCAAGCAGATCGTAGACCACATTCTCAGTATCAATTTCAACGAGACGGTACAGGGTGGTGAGAGTGTCTCGCTCTTCGAGACTACTATCCGCTACCTCGGTGGGATGGTCTCCGGTAACTTGCCCTGACGACCTCAATTCTCTATGGGCGTTTAAACTAAACATGGCGTAGCATATGATTTCCTCACTGGCCCTTCCGAGGGCATCGTTGATAAGGATTCAGTAGATGGCATCTTGGCTCAGGCTGTCAACCTGGCTGAACAGCTCAGCGTCGCCTTTAACACCCCAAGTGGTGTCCCAGTCAATGATCTGATTTTTAACGGACCAAACGGCCCTGTCACTGCCAATGAGACTACTAATGGTATTGCTACAATTGGCACGCTGATTCTGGAGTGGACCCGTTTAAGTGATATCACTGGTAACCAGAAGTACTTCGACTTCACTGCGACTGCTGAGTCGTATCTCGTCGATGTGATCAACCCCGAAGTTGGAGAGCCCTACCCCGGTTTAATCGGTACCAACGTGAATGTCAAGGACGGTACTTTCGCCGATGGCAGCGGCGGCTGGAATGGCGGTACCGATTCTTTCTACGAATATCTCATCAAGATGTATGTCTACGATTCAGAGCGTTTCGGGAAACTTAAGGACCGGTGGATCGCCGCCGTCGATTCATCCATCAAGTACCTCGCATCCCACCCTTCGAGTCGCCCAGACGTGACCTTCCTTGCTGCTTACAACGGCAAGGGCGAGGACAAGCTCAACTTCGTATCATCTCACTGTAAGTTACTGAGCTATGCCACAATCGCGAGAGATGGTTAACTAAAGGAACTACGTAGTGGCTTGCTTCGACGGGGGCAACATCATCCTTGGCGGTCTGACGCTAGATAGAGAGGACTACGTGAAATTCGGCCTCGAGCTCGTCAACGGCTGCCACGACACGTACCTAGGCACAGTGACGGGCATCGGTCCTGAGAGCTTCCGCTGGCAAGACAGCAAGCTGGGCAACCTGACTAACAACGGGCCAGCCCCAGCCAACCAGGCCGACTTCTACGCGAAGAATGGGTACTGGATCACGTCATCGGCCTACATACTGCGGCCCGAGGTGATGGAGAGCTACTACTACGCGTACCGCGCCACGGGCGACACCAAGTACCAAGACTGGGCGTGGGATGCTTTCCTCAACATCAACAAGACGTGTAGCGCCGGCGTCGGCTTCAGTGCCGTCACGGATGTCAACGCCCCCAACGGCGGCTCCTTCTACGACTCGCAGGAGAGCTTCTGGTTCGCCGAGGTCCTCAAGTATAGCTATCTCGTCCAAGCTGGCGAGGCGCCCTACCAGGTTAGCGCCGACCACAACAACGAGTGGGTCTTCAACACCGAGGCACACCCCGTCAAGGTCTTCGGCAAGCCTATCTAATTTTAGGTAATCTGCTGCGGCTAGTTGGCTTTTTGAAAGGAAAAAATACCTTGGATAAGGGGGAACGTAGGAGCGAGGTTTTACCTCCCCGCGGTGCCTTAATTTTTGGGCTGAGTGAGCTTGGCGCCACTCCTATAGGCTATAGGCTTCCCCAATGCATGGATAGGCGTTCTATATGGTTACACCTATTTTTTGAGAATCATAGTTAATGGTACTCTTATTTTACAAGAAAACAACTTGTGTTTTTAATGTGTGTGGTTTGATTTGATTTAAATTAGTTTCATGGGGCTGAGGGAAAGCAATCATCTTCCCCGACGATCGTGACAAGTCTCTTTAGATAGCGATGCTAAACACTGGATAGCATACTCATGCTTGATCAAATTCCCGCACACTGTGAAAATGGCGCATCTAAGTTATTTATATATTAATACTTTCTGACAGCTTGAGCTATATGAGAAGCGGTGCTCTATCCACGATATAAAACCTTTCCTCTCGTATCGCATCTTAGATAACCCCTAGGTTCAACATCGCGCTGGAAACTTTTCCCGCCTCATTGCTTAGTTCGTGCGACGCTAAGGTAAGGACTATATAGTACCACAATAGTATTAATTCTCAGGATTTTACTCCTCTCAATGTACGCGCTCAATGTACGTATAGGTGCATAGGCTCATGATCTAATAGGTATCTTACTCTCCCATCCGGCCAGATATCAACCACATTCGGTGCGAATGAGCAGCATATCTATTTCGTCAGGTGCTAAGATGAGCGGTCTAGGTATGATATACGTATACAGCTTCCTAAAGCTAGGATGATGAGATGAAATAATATCTCCGTACCGTTCCCTTGGGATGGAAAGTGACACCTACCTAGATAGGTCTCGCACATGGGACTCCACTGATCGACTACCTAGTCTATTTAGTCCCTGCCGATCTAGTTCATCCTAGTGGTAGATCAACAAGCAATAGTTTAGCCGAGAGATCGTCGTGATCTTTCCACCCGGCATGATACTGGAGACCCTCATAGTCTCTTTACGGGAGTTATACACTGCAAAGACATACTTTAATTGAGACTGGAGGGTTTTGGTACAGAAACAAACACCTAACCACTCCATTCGGGAGGAACTTACAATAATCATTAACGTGTATAGATATTTAATCTATGAGCGGGATTGGGAATAGGAGGCACAGCTACCGTGATAAGCGCCTGTCTTCTATTTACGCATATCTCTACATTCATTTGAAGATTCAATTCTAATACATCCACCCCTAATGAATAGAGCTGAGCTTATCACAAGATAGGTTTCATTCTATTTCACAGCTAGTAAAGTGCTTATGAACTTGCGCTCTACTATGAATAAGAGTGGCATACAGTAATCATATCAATCACGCGAATTGATAGTCTACGTGTTGCAAAAAGATAGGTAGGCTATTTAGGTCTTTGGGGGGAAATTACAATAAATGAGAATCGGCGGAATAAATAGCATTTTCATTTCGAATCGTCTGAATGAGCGCATTGAAAAACATTTACGTGCTAATTAGCCTTTCAAAGTGCTATCATCCAGCAGGTACTAATAATGATCTAGTGAAGTTCTAACTCAGAAGTTGCCAATCGAGTTCATAGATAATAAGATGCCAATTACCTATATAGAAAGCTCCGTATAACATCCTTGCTTATTATCTAGTTATCTTTAGAACGACCGCCCAGGTGCTAAAGCCAGTTAAACTAATACCTCTATCGCCGGATAGTACGCTTCCACATCAAGATAAGTCATCAGCCGCTCGATCAATCAATCATCAATACTCGGCTTCGCCTTAGCTTCAGGAGCCTTCGTCGCGGTCTCAATCGCAATAACCCTCGCATCCTGATTAGACTCGCGCACAAACTCATCCAGATAAGCCGGTGGCGCCGGGAGCTTATTATACGGCCCCGGCATGGGGTCGCAGTACGTGTAGTGCATAGGCACAACACCAGTCCAGACACGGTCCAGCAGCGCGGCGTCTTCAAGGTCGGCCTTCTCATCGCTCGGCATGCCGCTGCGCCACTTCGCGCTGCCGGAATCGATGGTGACGCGCAGCACGCTCGTGCTCTGCATCTCGGCATTATTGGGCGGCACGCGTGTATTCCGGTAGCGATCGCGCACCACGCTGTTGGTGATGAGCTCCATCGCCCACAGCTTCTCCTCGACGTCCGTCACCACCTCGGCGTATCCGAACAGCACCGCCGAGCGGTAGTTGTAGCTGTGCGAGTTTGGCGTCAGTGAGAGGACGAGGCCGTCGATGTGGCTCGCCCCGACGGTGATCGGGAGCCCGCGCGGCCCTGACTCGCCGTCGCTGCCGCTTTTTCGGGACAAGTTGATCAGTCGTGAGGATACGTAGCCGTGCAGATATAGCTCGAGCACGTCGCCTGTGTCGGAGCTTGGCCGGGCGAACGAGCCCATCTGCCCTATCATTGGTAGCATCATTGGGAATGGCGAGTTCGGCACTGTGAAGGACACCTGTAGGATGGGACAGGTGTTGACGACCTCGTGGATCGTCTTCAGGGCGTATGAAGCTTTTCCCTTGTTATTAGTTCATAGGAATATGCGGACCGCACTGTTGGGTTATTTACCTCGGACATCATATCGGTTGACCTTACTATAAGGCTTCGTTGGGTATTGTAGCTCTCCGGAAGGCATTTTGTATTGGCTTCCACTGTCTACCGTGCCTGCTCGTGATGGTATAATAACAGGTATGAACAAGCGATAGCCGCTGTATGTAAATATTCTGATAGAAGACAAATAGACGCTGTGAGTAGACAAGAGAACATGACGAAAGTGAGCTTATATCTATAACATCATAGGCAGAGCTAAGTAGGTGGATTGATAAGCCTTCTCTTATCACCTACATCGATGTTGGTTCCAGTCTTCTATTCTCTCGTTTTTGATACGTAACAAGGCGTAGTCGGGAGCCCTAACGCGGCCTATCTACTATGACATTCACCTGCCACCACCGAACAGACTCAATTACACGTAGTGATCGCACAATCCTACCACGTACGTACACCTACCTACGTAGAACATGATAATGAAGGACTACTAGACTAAATATTTGAATTATAGCCGATCTTATTGGTTGATGAGCAGCCCCTCCGTTGGCTTCCCCGCCGTTGAGGGTGCGGCGTTATTCCTAATTAAGCATGTCTATCCGAACCCAAGCACATCCTGAGTTGTGAGTCGAAACATGACCCGACATCGCTACATGAATACCTATGTTACCTGGGTCGTTCCTAAATTTATAGTGTTAGATAAACTGAGTAGTTTAAGGAAGTATCCCGTAAAGATGCAATCGAGCCAAAAATATATAAGAATAACGGTCGGTGATTCGCTTGATAGTAGGTAACCAAAAGATGCGAGACCGTGATCCAAATACAACGAGGCTTACCTCCTCGCGACCTCTTCATTACTAAAGGCCGTATAATCTTGGACGCAAGCCTAGGCAGCGTCTAGTTTGCTACAATGATGCCGAAGACCTATTAATACCTTAAAATTCAACGAGCTGAATGGACTAGAAAGTAGTACGGCGTACGAGGCTCCTCGGGAGCATGGGGTTATAAATAGTTTGCTGCTAACTTAAGAGTTGCTGGGTCGTCAGCCCCGTAGGTTCAAAATGCAGGGTTTGCATTTTCCCATAGTTCTACGTATTAGTAAATTATTAGGGTCGAAGAAACATGCAATCCACATGGAGTTTCTGTCTCTCCGTTTTCCTAGCCAATAGCAGCGGACATCAACATGATTATAGCAGGGAACCATGTGAGCTTCTCTTGAATTTCCCTGGAATCCCTAAGTCTCAGGGCAAACGAACTACTTTAACCATGCGAGGATTGACAATCTCCTTGTGTCTGTCATCCCACTAAGAACCCCTTTGGTCTTCAAAAGATAGCTACGACTTAGCAGCCTCTAACGCAGCCCTAGGCAACTCGTACTAAATAGTATCAGCCATATCCACATATTAACTCCTAGCACATACTTACACAAACGTCTTATGCCACGCGGTATACGATGCTTGCTAAGCGCGCTACTATAGAAATCAGACTGGAGTAGCATGTTAACGTCTGCCCCGTTGTTAATAAGTAGCTGTACAGTTTCGGTAGATCCTTTATCTATAGCAGCTGTAAGGGCGCTAGGGCGGATACCAGACTGGAGTGGCATATTAACGTTTGCACCGTTGTCGATAAGTAGCTGTATAATGTCGCCGTTTCCTCTATACACGGCCATTACAAGGGCACTGCCATTAAAGTTTCCTAATGGCATATTAACGTCCGCTCCGTTATCGATAAGTAGTTGTATAATATTGCTACGTGAGCAATATACGGCAATTCCAAGGGCGCTGGGGTAAAGATTAGACTGGAGTGGCATATTAATGTCTGCCCCGTTGTCAATAAGTAGCTGTATAATGTCTGCATGTCTGCAAGTGACGGCAACTCCAAGGGCACTGCCATAAAAGAGTATCATATTAACGTCTGCTCCGTTATCGATAAGTAGTTGTATAATGTTGCTACGTGCGCAACGTACGGCGATTCCAAGGGCACTGCCGTTAAAGTCTCCTAGTGGCATATTGACGTCTGCTCCGTGATCGATAAGTAGCCGTACAATATCGGCCTTTCCGCAAGTTACAGCAACTCCAAGGGCACTTCCATACATGATCCCCAGTGGCATATTAATGTCTGCTCCGTTATCGATAAGTAGCTGTATGATGTTTTCATGTGCGTAATTTATGGCAACTCCAAGGGCACTGCCATATTGTGCCTCCAGTGGCATGTTAACATCTGCTCCGTGATCGATAAGTAGCTGTACAATATTTGTCTCCCCGCAACTTGCGGCAGCTCCAAGGGCACTGCCATACGAGTTCTTCAGTGGCATATTGAGGTCTGCTCCGTTATTGACAAGTAGCTGTATAATGTCGACATGTGCGTAACATACGGCAACGTCAAGGACACTGCTATATTGGCCCTCCAGTGGCATGTTGACGTCTGCTCCCTTGTCAACAAGCAGCTGTATAATGTCGGCCTGTGCGGTCTGTACAGCGACTGCAAGAGCGCTACCGCCGCTGTCAGTTCCGTCCCAGTCCTTGATCCGGAGTGGCTTGTTGACCGATATTCCTATATCGCATAGCTTGGTACAAATTGACCTACTGCCCCCAGCAACAGCAAGAGAGAGAAGGTCATCCCCGCTATCAGTTAATTGCGATAACTCAATCGGTACCGTGTCCCACCAATCGCTTAAAATGGTGTATAACGGGAAGCGGCATGCTAAAAATATAGAGGAAGTGCTAGGGAAGATGCATTGGAAATTACGCCGCGAAAAGGGAGAAGGAGATACTGACGATCGGTCGTCACAAACAATTTCTCTATGCCATCTGCGGTACTGCATGCTGGATTTCCCTGGAGACCCAAGAAAGGCTTTCAAAAGAGCAGCTAGCTCGGGATCGGGATCTTCGTGTTCCAGAGCTTGCACATGGAGTATCCAATAGTATTGCGTGTAAACCCGAAGCGGGTGGCGTGAAAAAAATATATCGCCCACCTCACTCTCCGACTCACTGTCTGGCTCACTCTCTAACCCGTGATCGCCCCCATATGTTGCTTGTAACAAAACTAAACTGGCCTTTGCGACAAAACAATGAGCTTCCAGTACTGGCCAGCGGTTCTCAAGATATTCAACAACAGACAGATGAGATACCCGCCATGCGGGAGGTTCCTGCTGGTAATCAATACGAATTAAATTCGCGCACCAATCGAGGATATCAGCCTCCGTAGTTTCGAAACACTCGGGAGCATTTTCAAGATCCCCAGAGATAGCCGCCAAGAGTGTCACACTAGGAAGTGGACGGTAAGCACAAGTGATCCACTTGAGGGCTCTGAGGGATAAGGCTCTAGCATGTGGCTCCAGGCCTTCGATATTCTCATATATTTCATCGTAAGCGGCCTTGAGATCTTGAGGGAGTTTCCCTAGGCGGCTAGTAATCTCGTGTTCCGTGCGCAGATTAAGGAGTTGCTTGATCTGCAACATGACCCATTGAAACATACCGTTACTCTGATCTAGCAGAGTTTGAATAATATTCTCCTTGAGGGCTTTATTTTTTCGAAGGGTCTCGCTCCAACGCCCATTTTTCTCGATGCTTTGCATCACGAACTTCGAGATATCATATTCGTTGTCCGTTGCTTGAATTTCAATGTTCGAGAGGTGGATGAGACGCTGTCGAATATCACCTTCTGGACGGCTTGATATGAAAATCCTCACGGGTTTTGGGGACTTGCTCGGGATGGAATCAAAGAAATCAAGCAGAATCGTTCGTTCTTCAGGTTTACATTCGTCCAGTGCGTCTAGAACGAATGTAGTACGGGGGAATAGGTTTAAGAGTTCGACAAGATATTCTTGACAGAACCCAAGCGTCCATCCAGAACCCTTTAGACTAGAACTAGCATATAGTTGCTTCAGTTGTGTATAGATATGACCTGGCATGCGAGGCGTCGTTGATAACTGTCTAACGTAGCTTCGGAGGATATCAAGGGCGTTTCGGCGATTTTCTTCATTCCGATTACAATAGAAGAATGCAAAGCTTTCGTCGTTATCTCTCTTAGTAAGAGTCTCCTCAATCTTGTCGACTACCCTCGATATGAGGTAGGTTTTTCCCGAGCCAGCTGAAATCAGTTAGAAACGGATAGGGTATGGGAGAGAGTTACTCACGAAATCCTTGGAGCCAGAGTGTAATCGATGAAGTTGCGCTGCTCCACTGACTGAACTTCGATCGTTGAAGTAGCCATTCACAAGTATCCTTCGTTCTCAGCTCCTTTATTATATCATGGTGCTTTCTAAACTCAATAGGAGAAACCCACTTTAATATCTCGATTAACTCGATTTCGTCTAGTTGCTGAAGCACTTCCTTTATATTTTTATCAGCGCGAAGAACTGGCTCCTTGAGTTCTAGCAGACTGTGTAACTGCTCCTGGAATCCTGCGTCCGCTTTAACCCTGAGTTGACCTTCACAAGCCACAATTTCTCGTTCTACTAAGTCTTCGCCTTGTTTCAGATTTGCAAGGAGCCCGGAGCCCCTAGTTGGGTGTAAAATAGCATAGAACACTCGATCCGGTAGTCTTCTTGAAAGGAATTCGTTGGTTTTGACCAAACCTTGGAGTACTGAGGAGTAGAGGCAAATCAAGGCTGATTCGAGGTTTTCGATAATAGGGTGTTGTATAGTCTTACGATTATATAACTCCTCGAATACCCGGCATCTGTGAATAATCCGAGTGACGCTTTCCATAACATCAAGGGATGCGGCCATCTCGTCCCTTGATATGATGACAGCTTGAAGAAAAAACCTTACAACAGCCCAGGGCAGAGAAGCATGCGTGGTATCATATTGAACAATAAGGTCCCCAATCTCCTTGAACTTATTGAGCCATGTGATGACCCGGCTAGCTGTCTCGCTAGGCGAAATTTTATGGCCATTAAGGCGGACTGTCGACGAGCGGCTCTTTTCACACAGCTCTTGCCATTTTGCAGCTATGGCAATCATCTTGTTGACAACATCTTGCACAGGCATTGAAGCATCGCCAATGAGAAGTTCAACTGATGCCTTGTCGTCTTTCGAGAGGGTAGCTATTGCCTCCTTCCATAGATCTAACTGGATAGGAGACTGGCCGCGCGTTGATATTATTGGCTGTTGACTACTGTTCTGGGCAGAGTCTTGCGTGATAGTGTTTGGGGCCGTTCTTATTGTGTCAGCAGTTGGTGCTATGGATCTAGGCAAAATAGGTATATTTGGTAAATGTGTAAACTGTTGCAGGCCTCCTTGTTCTACGGTTCCTATTAGCATGGGTATAATTGGGATTGTATTTGTATTATCATACCCGTGGTAGGCCTCGCTAGATCTGGGTTTCTTTTCGACCGTTTGGAGCCGTCCTTACGACGGAATACACGCTTAATAGAACGGCTCAATGCAGGAGACATGGTATACTATCCGATAGTAACGCATGATAAACCAAATACAGTTGCGACAGTTTTGTGGACGTATAAATGACGTTTAGGAGGCGAGGCTTGGGGACGGAGGGATTATATTAATAATTACCAAAGCCCGCTGGTTGTTGGTATGCAGTTACTATGGACTTAGCGTGGTAGGGTGCACCGAGTGGCATTTTCCGATATTAAATAGGCTCACTATGAAAGCCTCTCGTGAACTTGATAGGTTAACTTGTTCAAGCACTGCCGCAGCCTGCTGCAGACAGAGGTGAATATGTTGGGTGGCTACCCTCGCTTCTCGAGCTAGTCTCGAACTCCGCCGCTGTCTGGGTGACCGGCTGCATAAACAGGGCAGAGGATCAGGCACCGTCATTATATTGACTGAACAATCAATGCATCAAATCTGAATCGGAATGAATTACCTTGATATGTCAGAGGACACCGACCTAGGTCAGCGTTACAGCTGTACAATCATCGAGGTAAGAACTCAACCGAATAGCAAACGACCCATAGTAAAAATGCTCATAAAGACACTACTGGGGAAGCAGTTATGTTGCCTACCTAGGTACTTAGTCATACGTTATTTCGTTGAGAACGGAAAGAAACAACATTGCCATACTTATCTAGTACCTAAGGCATCTACGTCGATTCTTACTTACGAAGGTCATCTCATAAGATATTAGATACGCTAAACCTAATTTGGGGTATATTATATCTCAAGACCCACGTACCTAACCATCTATGCGGGCCTACAATCTATCTAATCGATCAAACAGCAGCCAACCCATACAATTCTCCCACTACGACAACCTCCTCCGTCACCGTCATCGCCATCCGGACGCCAACCCACGGCCCAACATGGCGAAAAAAGGTACAGCCCACCACCATTACCACCACCAACCTTCGATACCCTCGCCCCAACCCGCACCGCCCACATAGTCATGGTCTGCAAGCTAACCACCCACTACCACCAGCCAAGTCCCGCCTGATCTCAGTGCGCCTCCTCTCGATGGCCATGACGGGCTTCTTCTACCAGTACGCCCGCCCCCGTACGGCCCGGCCAATGAGCATGCTTAAATACGATCCCGTCGGTATGTCAATATAATCTCGCATCTACGTCTCCCTCCCTACGGGCCCCATCGCACCAGCTCGAGCGCGGATTCCTCCCATAATCCATTCACTCTCCCAGAGCCCGTACACGATTCAACATACCTCTACTCTCCCTCGCCTACACCACCACTCCCTACGGCACGATACCGGAATTGAACCTCTTGAACTGCTTCATGGGTTGCTAATGTGAGAATTGGATTGTAGTGCGGAAAAAGGTCCTTTTCCTAGAACAGAAGCGGAGAGGAAGATAGATCAGACAGCGGACAAACGTACGAGACGCATAAAACTACCATCGACGACGAGGGATCCTCGATTCCACCCGAATATTCGCGAATATCGATGCATATATCGAGCCGTTACGGATTAGACCTCGTACTTCGCGTTTGCGACGCCCGAAACGACCATCATGTAAACATACTTGTATTATAGACAGCCGGCTTCTACCAGCTGCTACATTGCGCACAGAGTGACGCAGTGTATCAAGATAAATGTTACATGTTATTAAGTATACGTCGTGCCTCACATTAGCGACCATCTCCGCATATTCATCCGTCTCCGATGTCTAGAACTATAAGCCCATCAATCTAGAACGATCAAAGTGTCGTCGTGGGTACATTACGGGCAATCTGGTCCTCCCTAACAAGCCACGAAGCATTGATGAATAATAAAGCCTGTCTTCAAAGATTCTAGTCTCTTACTAAATCTTGCTATGCTCAGCGTATATTGCAAGCACGTGTATAGAGCAGAACACGGTCGAGGTGAGGAATATGGCAAAATCTTAGCTACCGCTCCGAAATTTCAATGGGCGTGGGTCGAGCTAACAGCACGTGCTTCTCCTGCGCCACCAGCCGAAGACCCGTAGGTGATGAAAGGACGTGATCTTTGTTCTATTGGCCCACCTCTCAGCTGTCTAGCTTGAGCTTGTAGCCGTGACGGAGGCTCCTCGGGAGCTGGGGTTTGAAAGTAATTCGACATGGAACGGAGCATCCTGAGTGGATTTCCCGTGGTGGGCTGCCGCTTCCCTCCGGCGTCTTCTCTTTCAGTAGCTTTTTTCGCTCTTTTTCTTTTCTTCGGGATTGCCGGCGCCCCGACAGACACGGCCTCTGCGCCCGCCGGAATACGGTCACTAGTAAATTCTCCTACTCTTCCAGAAGCCCCTAAGACTGGCCGATTATATGCACTATATGAGACTGAAACGGGCTCCCCATTACGACTTGAAGCCCGCCGCGGCCCTTTGGTCTGTTTGGGCGCAAGTAGGGAGGTCTTATAATGTTGTTCCCCCGATCGTCCCTCTCCTTGAGGGACAGATGGTTTTATTATGCCCGATAGTGAGGTGGCTTGCCTCCTGACTACTCGTTCCTCTTCAACTGACACGGGAGCAATAACTTGACCACCCGTATTGTCGATTGCTGGGGAATTTATCATCACCCGACGATTCGCAATAGGTGATGAATAGAAACTGCTTCTTTCCCACTCAGCCTTTACACTCTTCTCTAAATCAAGAGCTCGCTGTAGGGCGTCGGTCTCCGATTTGTGGAACCTCCATGTGTCATCTAACTTTCCCTGGATACATAGAAGCTCCTCCAGCAGTTGACGGTCGTCGATAACCTCCTGACGACATTTACTTAGCTTTTCGACAGTTTTCTGTAGCAGCGATAGCTCGATATGATCGTGAGACCATGCTTCTAGTCTCACTGCTAGGTCGCGTTTAGCTTGCCCAAAAGCCTCTAGGCCTTCTAGAACCTTATTCATTCGGTTTTCGGTCTCTTCCATTTGACGTGTTGCCTCGTCGTTGTGAGACTCCAGCGCGTCTTTGGCTTCCTGCTTAGCCTGCACGAGTTCTTCCCGAAGCCGACTACAGTCCTGCGTTGCGTCTTGTAAACGCTTCTGTACATCCCTATATTCCACCTGAGCTTTTGCTGACTCTTCTTCTCTGGCTTTCTCAACTGCCCATTCTTGTTGCTCACAATGGTTGGCAGCTACCTGGGTATGTTCTTCCCGTTCGCTGTGTAGTTGACGCTCTTTATCCATAAGTTGCTGACTCTGGCTACTTAAAGTTTCTTCGGCTTCTTTCAGCTGATCTTCTAGGCCTCGTACGCATATTTCCTTTTCGTTCAAACGCTCTTCTGTTTTCTGTTTTATTTTTTCCAGATTTTCGACTCGGCTACGCAACCTTTCAACAGCTTCAGCACTGGTTCTCAAGGTAATCAACTCCTTCTCGAGGCGTTCGTGTTGTTCGAGACGTATTTTGGTATTATCCCGCATCCTAGAAAGTTCTGCTTTCAGTTGGGTTGCTTCCTGGGATAGAGCTTGGTTATCCATCTGGGCCTTGGTAAACTTCTCTTGCCATGCTGAGGCATCTTGCCCGTCATGTATCTGCTCGCTAATTTTGGTACAGAATTCACGGACTGCTAGTATGTCTGATTTTAAGCCCTCGGTAGCTTTGGAACAGAGGTTGCGATCGAATGCTGCACGTTCTCGTAACTCTAAAAGAGCGCTAGTCCAGATCAATTACAATTTGCAGCAACTTTTGAGACCGAATTTACCTACGAGTCTAGTAATCCCGTCTGATGCGCCTTCATGTCCTCAATCAACTCTGAATAGCCTGGAGTGGACTGTTCATTGTTTTCCAACCCTTCCAGCAATGATTGGATTCTGCCCACATCAGCTTGATCGTCTTCAATATACTGCGCTATGATCGCTTACCCTTTTCCCTGCTGGTTTACGGACTTCTCTATGTTTCGGATCTGAACGGCTCTCTCATTCCCCTGTCTTACGAGTTCTTCATGGGACGTCTCTAGCTGTTGACGAAGATTGTCGGCGCGATCTTTTTCCCGATCAACGTCCTTCTCGCGCTCTGCTAGCCTAACTTGAAGGATTGCAATTTCCTGGTTTACTAGATCAAATCAGCAATAGAAGCAGTGGCCAATATTTTACATACACTTCTTTATCTCCTGCTGGGAAATGGCTTGGACCTTCTGTATACTACCATCGATTTTGTCCTTGATTGCATTTGTAGTAGACAGGGCCTCCTCAACTGAACTCTGGTGGTCAAGCTCTGCCTGTCTTAGTTGCTCTTTCATTTCGTGATATCTTGGTTGGAAGTACTTGAACATATTTTGCTGCTCCTTGATCGCGTCGTTGAGGTGGTCTTTGTATTCTTTCGCCCTCCCTTTTAGTCTCTGGAGTCGCATTTCCATCTCGGCTGCGGAATCTCTCTGGTTTTTGTACAAGGCATGCTGCTCCTCGTTCATAACTTTAAGATTTGCAATATCTTGGTCTTGCTGGCAGATCTTTGCAAGGTATTTGGCAACCTTGACATCGCGCTCAGCAAGTTGTTCTTTCAGGTACCCCAATTTACGACTCCAGTGCTCATTCCGCCGGTCTTCGTTCACAAAAAAGTCGTTCCAAGCACGACCGAGTTTATGACGTAGTGCATCGGTTTCTTCCAGAGATGGACTCGGTCTTTTTCTCCGTGAGCGCATATGCCCCTGTGTCTGTGCAGCACGTGGCTTGGATATGTTTGACGCTTGTGATGCAGGCCTGTTACGAATTGTGCAGTCCTTAGGTGTACCTTCAGTCAATGGGCGACTTATATTTTCGACTTTAGACAAGTATCTCCTTGATCTCTCAGTAGCATCTGAAATTTGGGTTTTGGGGGTGTGTGGAGGCTCACTAAGGGCAGAATCTCTGGTGCACTGCCCCTGACGTTGCTCCAATTGAGTATGCTCAAGCATCTGAGGACCTGCTAAGTCTTGTTGTGACTCTGGCTTATTGAATTTTGATGGGGACACCTCAAACTGAGACTTCGAATGATGGACTGGCTGATTGAGGCGATTAGTATGATTGGACTGAATGAGGGCTTTACGCTGTATATCTGAGACAGCCTTCGGAAGTTTATACTTCGCTGGTTGAGAGGCAGGAGATCGCGTATGCGCTTTGCCCTGCTGAAATGACTTTCTAGAAGGAGTGATATTCTGGAACGGCAGCCCCGGTAATAGGTCATCATTAGACGGTGCGTGGTTTTCCGTCTGGGATTGCTCGTTTTTCGATGTTGTAGGAGGTATAAGAGAATCACTAGAGATCAGAACTCCGCCGTATGTCTTGGCTCCTATGTCCAACACCGCAGTACGACCCTGGTTGTCTATCATGCCTATGGCTCCTCTTCTATGCAAATAATCATCGGCGGGCCGGCAGGTAGGTTCATAGGAAATATTTCCGGTGCGTGTGGTTCCGTCATTATTCACGTCATTCTGAAGAGCTGTGATATTCCGCGGCGCTTTTGGTTTAATCGGTAAAGCCTTAGGTGTTGGTGCTTTAGCAAACTGGAAGGGAATACCTTGGAAACTCGTGGGGTCCTCGGCTGCTGGGCGACTGATGAGAGGGACGTTGGTTGGCCGCAGTGGTTGATTTAGCACGTCTATTCCATGATCGTCATCATCCGCGTGTAGGCTAGGTGGAACACCTAATGTCTCTTGGGAATCTTCAAGGAATTCCACAAAGTTCGACTTGATAGCCGCTGAATCTTGGGAGTTTATCTGATGATTCGAATGTTCCAACTCGTGGAAGATTGGACTAGACTTCGCAGTCTTGTCTGATGCCATTATGACGGGTATTGTAGATCGACGATAGGCTAAAAGATACAGAAGCCGGAATTATTACTTGAGATAGTATAGATATAATCAGATGTTTCTCCTGTGTCCGACAGATTTCGACGAGAAAGGTATCAAGAGCAATAACCCTTGGTGTCTCAACGCTCCAGTCGACAGGATATCACTCTCGGAGTAGGTATTATAATAAGATGGTAGGACTTTGAAGCTGAAGAAACACGCTTGGCTTAACGGAAGATGAATGGCTTGGCTAGGCTAGAGTCGCTCCCTATACGAATAGAGGGATGAATAGTATATCGCTTCAGCTAATCTAGTGTTGTTTGATTGCCAACCGTCGGAGCAGATAGAACGAGGTAGTACCTAAGGTAACCTAGACATATCTAGGAAGGGGACCGAAGAAACTATTGCCATCACCTGGGTTCTGGCGTGGCGTGCATCGTACTAGCGGAAGGTACGGTTAATCGATTGTGTGCTAATGAATGCACCTTCTTACCCGCCGCTCCCTACGCATGGCTGGCACAGGCTATGCACACACTCCATTTCTTACATAAGGTGAATTCAAGGATTCCAATACGGAAATCGTCTTATAAGGATTTCCTATGGTTATTGCCGGTTGTCATTCTATTATATACATGTTGATTGCGAACTGTGTTCTGATATAGCTGCTGTAGTTTATTGACGGACCAGTCGTACTTGTTAGGTGTGGGATGAGATCCGCTGCGAGAGTCGGTTAGATGTCAAGCAGGGAAAAAAGGGGAAATGAGTTTTAGAGGAACCATAGCATTAGTGAGCCGCAATCTTCTCGATCAAAACTGCTGTGACGAAGACAGTCTTTGGCGACGGCGCCGCTCGTAAAGCTCACAGGCCTAAGCCGGGCCTGTGCCTCCGTTATATGTTATAGGAGTGACGGCGATGGCAGTTATTGTGAGTATATAAAACATTTCTTCTATCATAGTTTGTTTTATGGTTTTATTACTTATGAGATTTACAACGCGCTTATTAGAGTGAGATGAATCATTGATGTCTAGATAGGAGGTGAAATAAACCTTTATATTCTAGCCGAAAATCCGGCTTGCTTTTCCCGCTGCTGATTACATATACCGTTATATTTATTCCGTCGACTATATTCCCCCTGCACGCTTTGCGTATAAGTATTCTATATAGAAAGGGGAGTACTCAGGATAGTTCTTGTGAAGTTGTTTAACTAATTTATCTGAATCTCACGGGTACTGTTCAATCTGGTCTCGCAGATGGAGGGGCAGATGACTGATCGGGTTTAAAACGAATAACAGTTCAAACGATTAAGCGAGTTATAGTTCTATTACACGCAAGAGGTATAAGGATGAGGTGGCGAATGATTGTCTATCTGTGTATAGACATGCGCAATGTATAGGTAAAGGTTGAATCTAACCAATTACTCCTAAAAAAACCATCTTCGACATATTATACATGTTGCTGTCGGCTTACTTGCCTTCTGTATGGTCAATTCTCGTTACCACGGAGCGTACTGCAACACCGGCTTCTGAATCCCGGCGGATAGCCATCAACGAGGTCGGCTATTCGCCTCTTCATACCGTCTCCGGAGCGACCTGCTACGGCGACCACATCCGCCACGTAATAAAGAACCCCAGAATATATCCCTAAAATAGAACTCTATACCGCTCAAACATATTACCGCGCACCTCATACCGCGAACCGCGTACCCGCAAGCGCAAAGTATCACCTGCCGCGGTACTGAAGTCGTAATAATGGCTTATCTATATAATGAAGCCAGCGTGTAAGGATTAAGGGTTGGAGCGTCTTGGCGCGGGCCAATCAATCAATCACTATGTGGTATTCTGCATGATAATCCACCGCAACGGGACTTTCCCCAGGTCTGCGTTTGGGCCATCTATTATTATGTACAAAGCTGCTTCATCTACCGCCCGCCAGGCCAAATTGTGGCTGGAGAAGACGCAATTCAATGCGTATGCTGAAATGAATACTTGCTCTTGCGGTGAATATAGATGATTAAACAAGCGCGAGTAGGTACTGAAACTGGCCTTACAAGGTATATCCGGTATCAGGCGGGTTACAACTCATGTAGAACAAGATCACCGTCGCAATAGAGTGAAGTTGGAGTAAGTAGATACCTGCTGGCGATTGTACGTCAGGTAATTATCACTACATGTAAGTAAGAGATCGACGAAAACTTGAGCTATCCCGTGATCGCACGTAGCTCAATCGCCTATCTAAGCTGTATGCATACTCCCTAATCGCAGAACCATGTAAAAACTTGTCAACGGGGAGAAAACTCTTGGATCTACGTGATGGGATAGCTTGGTAGGTCCCTAAACTCATCACGCCAATAACATGACTTCGTTGTGCCAGCAACTGATGTGACGAAATGCTGTTCAAGATGGGGTTTGGGGGGGCGGCCAAGAAGCGCACCCTGGTCGTCGAGCTCTGATTGGCCGGGCATCAGGAACAAGCGTCGAAGCGCTGCTAGTCGGGCGCTTCGAGAGTCGCCGGCACCAATGGGCATCGGCCAAGATGAAAATAGAGCAGCTTTTATTACCTGGTTTCAGAGGTCCGGTACCTGCAGACCCAATGGCCGTTTGGGAATGCCGTCAGGTCCTGGTCCGGTAGCTATCAGAACGTGCATGAAGCACTTGGATATCAAGTCTGTCACTCCCTACTACTGTACATCTGATCTGACCTGCTCTGCTCTACACAACTATCACATCTTCCACCAGATAACTATCCTGAGGCCTTAAGACTGTCTTTGGTCCCGCTGTGCATTGCCAATTCATAAACTAGTGCTGGTTCTCTCTATTATTTGCACGCGGTTTGGGTTTTCTCTTCTTTTCATTCAACTTCTCACCATACAACCGATCGACTGTACTGGCTAGCGTCCTATTGAATAGGACTGAGACAGCGGGGATTCATAGAGAACACTTTGATTACGCTGGTTCGTAATACTCATTATGGCTACCAGCACTGCGGATTTCCCCTTGTCGACGGAGGACCCGATTCCGGGAAGCAGTGGCCCGGGTGGCGCCGTTGACGATGCGGCTGGTGCAGCTGGTTCAAGCCCCGGAGCTGTTCAGCTGTCTCACGGTGCATTGATTGCAATTATTGTCGTGGTAGCGGTCGTTGTTGTTCTCGGCAGTGAGTGATATCCATTCCAAACCTAACCATGTATATCATAGCTAACTTAGTACAGTCTCAACTGCTATACTTTTCTATCTAGCCAAGAAGAGGGAGTGGAAGGTCCGAGAGAGCATCAGGCGGTCGGCGAGAAAAGTCGTCACCGCATTGACACCTCGTCGATCGGAGTTTCCGAAATCTGTCAAAGACTCAGCAGGGCGATCGTCTCGAGGACGCGTTCGCCTTGACGATGTGCCCCCAACGCCTAAACTTCGACCAGAAGATATTGAAAAAGGACTCGCGAAATCGAACTTCCGACAAACCCCTGAGGGACGGTGGAAAAAGTCAACCAGGAGGTAAATTGGCTATTGATGCACTGGAAATGGCATGCTAAGGTATTCCATCAACTTGATGAATGGGCATTGTAATTCTGTTTTGGAGGTATGGATCGCGGGAATGGAGTCGGTGGTAGACCTGATATATTATTCTTGTATTTTTGAAATGAAGCGACTGGGTATCAAATGCGCCTCAAGACATTTCCACTAGCGCTACGTCTTTTCGCCGATCGCCTGTCCTCTGATGTCAACGTTGCAGCCTGATCTGTTTTTCCCTTATTCTTTGTCGGTTCTGGTGCAAACGTAATTTCTTTATCACCAACTACGTCGCCACCTCTGACTTTACTGGGACGGCCTGGCTTTTGAGCCCTAGACCCGAATGCTGCATCTCGATCTTGTTTCCTACTCTGCTGATTCGAAGAGCTGACACGCATGACAACCGAGCCTCTTTCTGCTTTCCGAGGTGCGTCCTCAGAATCATCACTTTCATCACTACCACTACTGCTGCCCTCCTCACTTTCGTCTGAGAAGGCTGCAGGAGCAGTAGATTTGCTTGATTCAGGGTCGACCTTCGTGCTGGGATTGAGTGCTTTGAATTCTCCACTGTTCTCATCGATTTCGAACTCTTCGTCCTCAAACATTCGGCTGAACCGATCATCGCCAAGAACGCCGGCATTCGTGTCCACGATCGCTCGTTTCTCCTGTCGCTTGAGTAATTTGTCCACAAGTTTCTGATTAACCTTGACCTTCTTATTGCCGCGAATACGGCTGGACCGTTCTTTCTCAATCTTTTCTTTAATACGTTTGGTACGCTCCTCCTGGAAAGCAAATGGATTGGCGATCAGTCGAGCTTGCTCGTATAATTTCGAGGCAACGAAATACCCATGCATGTATGGCCGCAGCAAATTGGTCTTGCCAATTAGATGATCCATACTGAGGGACCTTAGCTCTGGTAAAGTTAAGAACTTGTAGTTTTCGTAGTTGTCTGTCGTCACCTCGCCGGCCATCTCTTCTGTCAGAGAGTCGAGATGTGCAGCCCAACGTGGTGCGTTGCCTAGTTGAGGAATCAAAAATGCATGCATCGCCTGGCCTTCGTTTGCTGTGAGGATCATTCCGGTTCCCTTGACCCAGGTCGTAAAATTGAGGTCAACAATCGGTTCGATACTAGTCCAAGTCTGCCCAGTAGATTCCTCGTTAATTTTTATGAGTTGTTTGTCGCTCGACATGATCTTGCGCTCTGACGAAGAGGTTGTCATATGTGTAAGGTTTTTGATAGGGAATCCACTGCCATGATCTTTCTGCCAAAGTGGCTTTGGGCTTCGCATGTCGAACAGCTTGACCACGCCTGTGGAGCTTCCAGTGGCTATCGAAAGGCCCGAGTCATTGAAATCTAGAGCCGTGATTTCGCCCTCTTGGCCACCCAAAACGGCAATACGAGAACGAGAACGAGGATCCCAGAACTGTTGATTCAAAGTTAGTAGTTGTTAGTGAAGGGTCCGAAGACACATTACCTCAACAGAACCAATAGAAGTTCCAAATGCGAGGAGATTATGCGTATTATCCGCAATAGCTATGGAGTTTACAGCGGGAGCCCAAACTATAAGGAATTAGAGATTAGTTATTTGAGCTACAGGTGAGAATATCGATTATACGAAGACGCAGGGAGCTTGGGGGCTTATCAAAGAAGAATAGAAGAATTTAAAATGCATACTGCTGCCTTGCAATCCAATCTCGGCGCCGCTATCACTTCCAACATCTATCTTGTAGGATTGCATGAATCTCCCAGCTTCAAGATTAAACCTAAAGACTTCGCCATGGCCCTCAGCATCTAGGCCCACGGAACCAATCAGGGCTTCTGTCGCTAGACGATCGTAGCAAAGATCTCGGCCATAGCGCGGCAATTTGATCGTCTCGTGAAGGCCAGCTAGGGTGTGGAGCTCGACGCGTCGGTCGCTTTGTAGATGTAGAGACTTGGACGCATCGGTTGAGAGTATGCTGAACTTGATGTTGAGACTCGTCGTGTGTCGCGCGTATGATAAAGAGAGATCCGGCAGGTGATGAACGTGGATCTGTGGTTTGTATGTTCCGGTTGAGATGACCCAATTATTATCCTCGGAGACTCTGACGCAGGCGCTCGCCTCCTCGAAAGAAAAGTCTTGCAATAGCTCTATGCGATTCTGATATTCGGGGTCGGCTTTCAGACTGCGTTTCCGTCGTCGAGCGAGCCAGTCTGGGAGTGGTCGTGCGGTATTGGCACCCGAAACGGTGTATACCGGTACATCGCCTTGCTGAACATGCATGCTAGGCTATGTATGCCCCTATAAGATTGCGAAAGAACAGCGTACGAGGGACTGAGTAGGAAATGGCTTTCATTTATTCATCATCACCAAGACAAACTAGAAACAAGCAATAGAGAGAAAATATAGTGGGGCCACAAACTATCGATAAGCTAGCTAGACTTGCAGTAACAAGGGGACCTTCAGGTGCCCTGTGGAACAATGTCTGGGTACCCCGGCCGTACCACACTAGAAGGGCATCGGACGAAGCGGAGACGCCTATGGAAGGTAGGTTAGGTAGGGATTATGCAAGGTGCTTGATTGGCTCGAATTACATTGTACATATTATGAACAAACAACAACCGAGCCAACATATAGTAAGACCGAATCAATCAATCTATTTCCAGTGTACCGACCGAACGTCGCCGTCAAGGCTGAACCTAGGCCATTTTCCTATCTATCACCTGGGGCTGTGTCTTTTTTCCTTTTGTTAATTTTGGTCGACCAGGCAGACCAACAGTACGTGTCTGTCTGTCTGTCTGTCTGTCTGTCTGTCTGTTTAGCTCCCGAGAAACAAACATCCGATCTACGTGGACCCGACCCTTACCTATGTTCTGGGCTCCGTCGCAGCATCGCTCGTCGTATTTGCTAATATCCCGCTCTTTCTCGCCATCGTCCCCCGCTTCGCCGTCGCGCCGTCCGTCCCTTCAGCGATAGACATGGAGTCTAGCGCGTGTTGGCGGCGTACAATCTTGAGAACCTTGGAACATTTCGGAACTGGCTCGAACAGCACCTGCGTCCTCCGCTAGTTGCTGCGACAAATCTGGCTGTATCGCGCGCGGCTGTACCGAACCGAGGCCGCATAGGGCCGATCGACTGATTCCACAGACACAGGCTACGACATGGACACTGGCGATTACGAGACTAATGCCTTAGTAGTTGTACGTGTCACTGCCGCCTTTTTTATCTTATCATTTCTCCATCTACTTGAATAGGTGGCTGAGACCCTATTAACTTGCGTGCGATTTAGAATAATATATCCTCCATCGGTTTCGCTTTCTACGAACCTACCGCGTCCTCCTCCCCAGCGACGCTCTTCAGTTCCGGCGCCAGCGATGTCGAGGCCGCTCTTCGAAAGGATGGATATCTTGTATTTTCAGACGCTAGACGAAGGGGCCTCTGGTGCTTTCGTCTTGTCATCAAAGGCAAGGTCGCCGCTGATGCCGTCGATGCGCCGAGTTTCGAGAGGAACATTGAAAGTGGAGGCTTCGCATTAACTATCAGCGAGGAGGGCGCATTCGAACCGGCGCAGCTAGTCAAACATAGATTTTACGGCCCCATTGCGGTGAACACCCCAAGTAGCTCGTCCTCGAGCGCGTCCTCTGCTTTCGACCCCGTCTTTCGCAGCGCTCAGTCTGCTACGACTCCATCCTTTCCGCCTTCGGTGGCCGACCAGGATGGGAAGGCTCTTGGGCTCCCGGACTCGAAACTAGGTTCGACAGCGTCTGTCAGAGACGTTTACGAGTGCCTGCTCCAGGCTTCATATTCCGTCATAGCTTCGTGTTTTTGTTCGAGGACGGGCGCTATACCCCTGAGCTCTCGCACGCTGCTGCTACCGACTACTACCCAGAGCGAATGTACCACATCGCCGCCCATACTTGCGTCGTTACGAATATATCTCACGACGACCGGAAGCCTAATTGTTAGCATGAGCCATTCATTCGCTAATAACCTCGTCACATTATCCGAAAATATCGCTAACCAGCTACCTCCACTCGGAGTAACCGTGTTAGCGGCTCCCCTTGGGATGTTTGCAACATGCCAACCATACGCCTTGACCGACACGACGACAACGGAGGGCAGTCTCGGTCAGTCTCCAGATACACAACATCGGTTTAGGCCTGAGAAGGACGATGGACCCTGGAAAAATCTCTGCTCGAGATTAGTACAGTCTCGAACGCTTGTCCTGCCGACAAAAGCAACCCAGAAATGGATCAGCCTCCAACGCTTGCGACGCAAACTAGTCGAACAGAATAGCGACGGGAAGCGAACTCCGATGATGGGTTCCGCTCCAAGCCTTCTGTGGCCTGCAAGCCTATGTTTTTGTAAAGCGCTCACAAACCTGACGATTAATGAGCCTGATGAATTGCCCGGATCACAAGCCGAAATAAACTTCGATCCTCTCACTGTTGCGAAAATATGGTTCTCCAACGCAGGCGAGCGTGAAGCAATGATAGGCCAGAAGAAGAGAGAAAGAGATAATGCAGCAGGACAAGAGATCTCACTTGCAGAACGGCAAGTCCAAGTCTCGAGTAGCTTGTCTCCCCTCGCTTCGCATCGGCCCAGTCAAAGTGGAGCTCCCGTTGGTGGAATGTACCCAACGCCGCCCGATGGTGTTCAAGGCATCATAGGGGTTACGCCGTCGATAGATGGTAATCTTTCTAGTCCCAGTAACCATCTTACTACCACGGCTGTAGCGGAGAGTGATATGGTATCGCATGCTCCGGTGGAGCCATACGGCGAAACCTGGGAAGGCACAGAAACGAAACGAGAGCGCATGGGTGCATCATTTGAATCAGAAAACCTGTTTGGTGAATTGGGTCCCGATATGTTTGGTGACAACGATATCACCGAAGCAGATTTTAGTTTCTTTGATGAGCAGCCTGACAGCAATATCGACTTAAGCTCTCTAGACATGTCCACCGTTCCAAATGTTAATCCAAATCCGAGTCTTAATGTTAGTCTAGCCACAGGCCAGCTCCCACAGATCAAAGCAGATCCTGCACACATGCCTACGCCTGGTCCTCCGCCTACCTTTGCAAAGCCAGAGCTTCGGCACGCCCGAAGCTCATTAATAGATGAACCGCGACGGCAACCTGTTTCGGACATGAGTCAATCTAGCGACGTCACAATCAAAAGATCGGCGAGTCCGTTCAATCCAGATACAGTCTACAAGAGGATTCGGGCTTCTCTGGACAACCACAAAGCTACACACCAGAACTCTCTAATGTATACAAGCCATGGTAGCATATTTGACAAGGTAGACTTTGGGCCAGGTCTTTCAATGGTCAACAGTAAGTACGAGGACAGTGGACGGTTCGATTTCTCTATGAATCGGCCGAAAGCAATGAAACCGCCCGATCTCGATACGCCGCCGACTACTGATTATCTTCGTCGCCACGGGAAAGGCCGGAAAAATCTCAAAGAATTGCCAACGGCCTATGGTGAGCTCTTCAGTCGCATGCGAGGTAATCAAACGTCGACCTCAAACCGTCCCAGTCCCCAACAGATTGAAGGACCGCACTCAGACGCAGACGATATGAGTGTAATATCTGATCAGGATGATTCAAGTTATGATAGCGACGAGCCTTTATCACCAGTGAAGTCCTTGAGTATGCGACGTCGCCGTGGTGATGATGACGGTGACTCCCTAGCTACGTCGTTCAAGGATCTAGAGTCGATGGATTCCGCAGCCCCTCATCTCCCCTTCGAACTATTAAGAAACTCCAAGTTCGAGATTGACATACCACTAACAAAGTACTTTGCGGACCCCGAACCCCCCTGGGTTCAATGCTCTTTGAAAGACGACTTATTCATAATGGCCGCGCAAATTCTGACAGACCAGGTCACGTCCAGCACGCTGTCGTCGGGTCTAGCAACCGAAACTATACTCCAATCGGGAGCGGACCGGCGCCGACACCTCTCTAACGTAGCCAGAAACTCGATAAAGGAACTTCAGCAGGGCTTCCCTTTGTGCCTCCATCCCATTACAGGCTACCAATTGCGTTCTTTCATTGAGGTTCAAGATGTTCCTCTCTTAGGCCAGCCTACTCGATTACAGCCCAGGCCACCCGGCTCGGATCAGATCAAACCGAGTAATTTGTTCCAAATCCCACCCCCTCGATTTGAAATGCGCCGTTATGATACAAGACTTTCTATTCTTCCATCATCCATATCTTTTTGGGAAAGCTTAGGTCTTAGTCCAACCCATGGTGCCAAAGACATCAATGCTGTCTGTCTCTTTCCAAGTCAAGATGGTATCTCAGACAGCATGATGGTCTTCACAGATAGACTACGAAGTACTTATGAATCCCTCAAGCTAGGTTCATTCAGTAGGTTATCGACAACGTCATCCGATAAAGATGGATTGTTCCCGTTTGATCTCGACAGAGATGTTGCTCCGTTGGAGAAGTCGGGGTCTCGAGTAGGGCCATCGCTCCTAAATTGTACATCCAGGGTATCGAAAGCACTCTCTACTGTTTCGGTTGAGCAAGTGAACTTTGTCCTCTTCATTGTCTATAATCCAGATGTTCCAGGGTCAATAGTCGAATGCTGCGCCGCTTTTAACCACATTTTTGAGAACTACAAGAACACTCTGAGCAGCAAAAAGCTACCGGTCGTCAATGAAATGGCACTACAACTAATTCCTCAAAGTCTAGTAGCATCATCTAGCTCAATTCCTATGCCATCACCAATGGAGCTTTCCAAGCTAGCACTTGAGGTCTATGATAGATGCACGACTTTCAGCGGCGCAATGCCATCACCGGCAATAATGCTTGAACAGACACCGCCTCGAATGATTGATTTCAAACTGAACCCAACCCCGTCAGCTTCTGTGCTACACGAGAATATGTGTCTCCATCTTGGGTACGCTCAGAGCATAGATGAAAGATGGATTACTGTAGCATGGACAGATAATAGGGGTAGCCAGCAAATGACCACGTCGTACTGCCTTGGAAGAAAGGGGAAGAGCATTACAACGCCCCTAGCAGACGTAATTCACGAAATTTGGTCGACGACGCGGGAGCTCATCTCGTCTTGGAAAGTGAGCTGGCGCATTATTGTCGCCAAATGTGGTGTCATGGACGCTCCTGAGATTGATCTATGGTCCAGTCTCGTCCAGACAGATGCTAAGTCCTCGATCAACTTGACTCTAATGACTGTTGATACGGATCCATCTCTGCAGTTACTTCCCCCGGCGGCCAAGATTCCCAACAATGCCACGTCTATCTTTTATACGACACCGGGCTCGACACCACAGGGAGCAGTCGTATCGCCAGAGCAAAGCGGCAATGCAGCAACGCCCTTTCGCGATAATACTGGTCCAGGGGGGCAGACACCCGGCGGTGATAATAACGCAACAGATTCAGACGCTGATGCGACCCTGACGGACCTCACTGACCACACATGGGGTGTTGTCTTGTCGCATAGACTACATAGCTCAACCTCGCTAACAGATATAAACCCGGCTCTCGTCAGCGGATATCTCGTGAAGCGCGGAGGGACGCGAGTCGAGGATCCGCCTGCCGTTATGGAGGTCAATATTGTTCATAGCGAAGGCAACCCAAGGGCATACGAGGCCCTCTTACGAGAAATGCTTACCTACTATCGTGGCTTGGGCACACTTGCTCGGGCCAGGGGCATGGTGGATAAAGACACCGATATACGGCCATGGCACATCGCCGCCGCAGAAAAAGGCGTTAGGGCATTGTACATGCTGATGTGATGTTACTCTGTGTATTGTTTGGGGAGAAAGACGGGTGTGCATTTGTATATGGTAGAACTTCGCATGGCATGATATATGACATTAGCGTGGTCAGATATAGACAACCCATCGAGCATAACGAGAACTATAATTATTTTATCTTCACTTGCGATGTTCTATAAAAACGCGTGAAGACCAGAGCGGAAATCATAGATTGTATTATTGGATCGAGGTGTTCGCACAGGACCGTGGCCGTCATATTTGAAGCCTTGTAATTTTATACCTGTCACATTACACATAGGAGACCCCCCACGTGATTCTTTACCTTTCCTTCCCTTCTTTCCGTATCCACCTCGATCAAGTTTGGAGATCGTGTTCTAGGTAATCAACCCTCTAGTTTATCCAGCAAAGAGAAAAAAAGCCTCGAAAAACTTCAGTCGCAGAAGTCTCGTCATCAGTCATGCATCGTCATCATGGCCACCCATGCCATCCCACCGCTCACTGCTCGAGGAACCCGGGGAAGAGGTACTGGGCCTTCTTGAGGGACTCGGGGTTGCGGCCGGCGGGCTTAGTGCAGAAGGCGACGGCGCCGACGGAGGCGCCCTCGAGGTGCTTAGCGCTGACGAGGTCGGCGTGCTCGGGGCGGGCGAGCTCGTCCAGCACGGCGCCGACGAGGCGGCGGGCGTTCTCGGCGTTGCCGCCCATGCGGGCCATGACCATAGCCACGTCGACGTCGCCCTCGCCTTCGCGCCAGCAGTCGTAGTCAGTAGCCATGCAGATCACCTGGAAGGCGAGCTCGGCCTCGCGCGCTAGCTTGGCCTCCGGGAGGAGCGACATGCTGATCACGGAGCCGCCCCAGGAGCGGTACATGTGCGACTCGGCGCGGGTGGAGAATTGAGGGCCCTCTGTTTATGTATGTCAGTGTACAATTTCTCTGTTTGTTGTTTGTTTTGGTTGGAATATGTAGGCGTAAGTGTATGTGTGTATGTATGTGTATGCATGTCTCCGACCTACCGATGCAGATAGCAGTTCCCTTAGGATGCAAGACAACGCCCTCGCCTTGCATATGCTTAGCGCAATTCCGGACGACTTGCGCGATCTTCTTGTCATAGGGATCTGCGAAGGGGATGTGGCCTACGAGACCATCCTCGAAGAAAGTGAAGGGCCGGTTTCCTTTGGTGCGGTCGATGACTTGGTCTGGGACCACAAAGTCCATGGGGCGGACCTCTTCTTGCAGGGAGCCGACGGCGGAGAAGCTCACAACACAGCGGACGCCGAGAGAGCGCAGGGCGGCAATGTTGGCGCGTGCGGGGATCTCGTGGGGCGCGATCTGGTGGTGCTCGCCGTGTCGGGCCAGGAACGCGATTGGGACGTCACCGTGCTCGAGGATCATGATGGGGGCGGAAGGGTATCCCCATGGCGTCAGGGGGTTCACGCGGGCGATGGGAACGTAGCCATCGATCTTGTAGAGGCCGGTACCGCCAATGACGGCGATCTTGACCGGGCCTGTTAGTGAGAGGTAGTCGTCAGTAAGTGTCTCATGAAGAACACGGCGCTTCAAGAAAGAGTATAATAGGAAATATATCAATACGTACGGTCAAAGGTTTGAGGAAGGTCTGCCATTGCTGTTTCAATCAAATGTCTAGTCTCGCTCTGCTATAACAAGCAAGGAATTTCAAATATTTGAGCCGATAGAAAGGCAGTCTACCAAGCAGGTATATGCACCAAATCTACCTTCTAAACAAGATGTAAATAGTTACTTCTTGGAAACAAGTAACGCGCAAGGGATATGGGGGATTGAAGAAACAAAAAAAAAAAAAAAAAAGACCACTGCAGCACGTTAAGGTGCCCCTCCATTGCGATATCTCCGCTGCATCACCTCACAAACGACCCCACCTCTGATGCCCCTCTATTATGGGTCCGTTCAGGAACAAGCAATTCAAACGCGTGCATCAGAGCACGTTTGGTCCCCGTAGCCGGACAGCTGGGTCCTCAACACGAGATTTAGGTACAAAAGACCACTATTATCATGTTAAAGATAATGACAAGGAACCCAATTATATTGAAGGAATTCAAAATAAGCTCCATGCATGGGTTTATTTACACATACATCGGGACCGAATATGTACGTACGTAAGTACCTCTCCAAGATGTCTCTTTCTCTCATAGCGTCCATAGTAGCCTTTTTTTCTATCTGGCTATAGCACTAGTTTGTAGTAACTTAGTTGAAATATCGTTAGTTTTATTAAGAAATCAGAGTACATACTTACATGTGCCTAAGGTTCTTAAGTACCAATATTGGTAAATTTGAGTGCTACTTGTGTTTTGGTCGCGCTTAGACCTATTTGTAAGTACCTACGTCAACATTCAGGGTCGGTGCCAAGAGCTACTATACATAAGTAGCAGTCTTACAACACACAAGGCTCATCTAGGTAAGAACTTCTTATACTTCATAATAGTCTAACACAACAGAAATACACCAAACAATTCTCTTGGATTTATATTGTTAGTCCTTACTTTGATTCTCTGTCGATGGTAGTCAGCTAAGTCCTTCGGCTATGATAAACACCTGTAATGCAGCACTTATGCCACTGCATTCCTATCCAAACCTGCTCATGATCATCTTCCTGTGTATATATAACCGCCTCAAGCTCACATGACTAGGCTACTAGGGCTAGCCTCCTCGATATCCACTCAAAGCTTGAATGCTAGATTGCAGGATAAAAGCAGCATTCTATTATCAATATGAGGTTTGCCCAGCCCTAGCCATGAGATGATCGCCATCCAAATGCCGGCTCGTTGGGAGCTTTCCATCCCGGCTAATCTTGTTCGCTAATCAAATCGTGATATACACACCTTGGCACGGTCACTCACGTAACGCCTTGACAATATCTAATATCGCCGTTTGGAGCCATGTGCTGTGTCTCCGCGTTTGACCATGCAACCCAAGTTGCCACGACGCTCTAGGGACACCCGGCGGAGGCATGGTCTGTACATGGGCATTGTGGTTTTGCATACGAGATGTGGTTCTTTTAATATTGGCCAGCCTGCCAATGCATTCTCGGGCTCTTGGTCGTCCCTGGTACTGCTGGAAGCTTGATCGAGTGCCGCCCGATCCGTATAACTCGCCATGGTGTCTTGGACTCTCGTCCGAGTCAGCCTTGAACTGACACTGCTGGCCAGGGGATGGGCTCAGACAATTGTTGTGAACAACCAGATTCTTCGTTAGTCATTCCGACTTCTGTGTGCGACACCAGCCTCAATATCCCATGCATCATCCAATGAAGGCTGACTTAGTTCCTCCTGGGGGCTTGAAGCTGCTGATGCGTCCACCGTTGCGCCTGCGTTCGCTGTCTTCGATGCCTCGTCTTCCAACGCGACGGCGGATCTCTTCCCTGGGGAGACGCGACAACTCACCCACGATGTCCTGGCGAATCTAACTAATATGAGCCTAACAAACTCGGGTCTCTTCGCATTTCCAGACCCGAACGCCCCGATCAAGGCACCGGAAGACTGCAAGAACTTCCCTGGTGACTCGGTCAAGTTCCCCGGTAGTATCACGACCACAGTGTTCGATCTTTTGCTGGGCGGCTCCCTCATACGCACAACACCCTTTGCTTCACCCTGCTTTTCGGATTATAAAAATCAGGATACTGCAAAATGTGCCGAAATCACAAGGGATTGGTTCAACGACTCCTACATCCAGTATTAAACTAAAGCCCATCGATTGATAAGGGATCCTATACTAACACCCATCACAGCACTGATGATCCAACATCTATAAATGCAATCCTGTTTCAGGGTACAACTTGCGTGCCTGGTGTAGTCAACCCTTGGGCGGAACACTGTACTCTTGGATCGTATCCTACATTGTCTGTCAATGTTAGCACCGTTTCTCAGGTCCAGTTGGCTATAAATTTAGCCAGGAACCTGAACATCCGCCTTGTCATCAAGAATACTGGTCATGACTTTGGGGCAAAGTCCACTGGAGCTGGGTCTTGTGAGTACTTCGTACCGTCATTCTTCTTCTATTCTAGCAACCTCGCGAGTATAAAGGCTCCTTTTCAAGTTGAACTGTATAGAGACGTCCTAGGGATTCAATATGATTATAGGCGGCATAACAAAAATTATGATCACTAATTCCGATTCTCACAGTGTCACTCTGGACTCACAATCTTAAAGATATCCGGTTTTACGAAGATTACGAAGAAGGGTCATACAAGGGCCCAGCCTTCAAGATGGGGGCCGGTGTTCAAGTCTTCGAGGCCTACAAAGCTGCCCGCAAAGCTAATGTGACCATCGTTGGTGGCGAGGGGAAGGTAAGGCTTTGCTTTTCATTTAATATGGCATACAGTTAGCTAACCTACGCATAGACAGTTGGAATCACCGGAGGCTATATCCTGGGCGGCGGACATTCCCCCTTGTCGAGCATATACGGCATGGGTTCGGATCAAGTGCGTTTCGTATGCCCGTGAGGTTTGGTTTAAGACTAATATGTTCAGGTCCTCTCTATGGAAGTTGTCACTGCAGATGGCAATTTCCTAACTGCTAGCGAGACCTCTAATCCAGATCTGTTCTGGGCCCTTCGCGGAGGGGGAGGCTCGACCTTTGGAGTTGTAACATCAATGGTTATCAAGGCATTCCCCAAAATACCAGTTACTACAATGACTTTCAGCTTGACTACCGGAATAGAAGTGTTACCCGACCAGTTCTGGCAGACCTTACGAGCAGTATGTGACCTAGCGCCTTCCATTTTCTCGTTAACAGATTTCGAAATTGTTTCCTCTTCTTAGTCTCAATGCTATAAATGCCTCGTTGTTAGGTGCAATTGCTAACTCTGGGGCCTTGAAAGTATTTCGAAGACTTCATCAAGTACACTGATGCCGGGATGTACTCGTATTTTAGCATCAACGCCTTGAGTGGAAACTATGTTTGGACTATGCAGCCATGGTTCGGGCCGAACTTAACCAAGGCTCAGTTTGAGGAGATCACCGCGCCGTTCTTCAATACTACTAGTCGTATAGGCGTCGACCTAAAGCCGATATATAAGGAATATGACGATTTCTATGAAGCGTGGGACGAAAGCTTCCCCCTTGAGCCGTGGGGATCGAACCTACAGCGCTCAGGTAGCCGATTATTTCCTAAGGAGAATTGGGAAGACCCGACGAAATTGTCCGATACGTTCGAGGCAATCCGTTTTGTTGTTGATGGTGGCGGTTCTGTGCTCTGTTTCAACATTGCCCCGAACCCTAAGGGCGGCTACCCAGATAGCGCCGTCAATCCCGCGTGGAGGAAGACGGTCTTACATGCCATCGATTTCGTGTCATGGAGTCAAGAGTATGTTTCTTGCAGGAATTCCCATCACCTATATACGTCTGCTCTATGTCAAACAGGTCTTTCTTTACTACGTGTTGAAACAAACACGGTGCTAAAGACATGCTGACTTTGCTTTAATATAGTTCATACCCAGAATTAATTCAGATCTGGAGCAGTACTCTCACATTCGACTGGGGCCCGCTCTGGCGATCCGTTAGCCCAGGTTCTGGCGCGTACATGTCCGAGTCGGACTATATCGAGCCGGACTTTCAACATTCTTTCTGGGGAGACAAGTATGAACGATTGTACAAGCTGAAGAAGGAGATTGATCCTTGGGATGTCTTCTATGCGCAGAATGCCGTTGGGTCTGAAGACTTTGAGATGTCAGAGTATGTGTTTGGCATTTTGCCGTCGCAGAATAGTAGATTGTGTAAGAAGAAACCAGTTCCGGCTGAGAAATAGGGGAGGGTTCAACAAGCGCAAATTTACATAATTTCTTCTACTTAAATTGTGTGCCTTGTACCTCCTATACACCTCAATAAGTGATATCTAGCATATATAAACCCCATGCATTTTAATTTCTGGGTTCTTAATAATGAAGTCTTCAAAGTCTAACGTAGAGTTTGGATAGTAGAGTTATAACCTAAGCATTTATTAGGAAGTATGTATTTAAAGATACATATATGTATTTATACATAGAAATTATTTAATCGGTATAGCTAAGCAACTTGCCCCACCATCACTGAACTCAATATACCAGCTGATTTTTATAAGGAAATTTCTCAGGTATACTACATACACCTAACTCACGGGCACCACTAATGTAATCTACATTACATTCATACTATTTGAATTGTAAGAATTGCTGCATATTCCTTATCAGCGTTGAGATAGGCCCGAAAGCCGTCCTTTTTTTCGGCTCGCGTACCACAACTGTGCTGTCCGTCAGGTCTCACCAAGCCCCGCCATACCGAAGATTCCTTGCCCAAGGTCATTGGTGGGGCATCGAGCTTTGCATTGCACCAGCCGTCTTGATTCAGGGACGATACTGCCGGGCACTCTTTCGGCTGTGTTCCTCTGACCTGACATCTACCAACTCTCCGGTTTATAACTTAGTATCTATTTGATTTCACCATGGCAGCCCTAGATACCGATCCGCCCCATATGTGGAAGCAGGATTCCATCGAGGAGCGAGGGTTTGCCGCGGCCCTCGTCTGCCTCGAAGGCCATTACCAGCAGTCTCCCGTTATGGGCCCTCAGTCAATTGCCAAGGTCATGAGTCTAATAACCAAAACATTAGAGAAGACACATACGTATAAAGATGTTAGGTAAGCATCACCTATAATTTCAAAAGATGTGTGTTTTCAGCAGCCTTACTCACACGAATAATGGGGTAGAGAAGTTCTATCTAAGAACCTCCGCATCTGGATATGGCTGCGAAGGGCTATATCGGCCGCCATATGCGATCTCAACGAGAAATCCCTTGGCGTGCGATCAGAGCCCTTTGTCGCCACGAGGTTTATCGATATCACCACTCCTGAGGTCACTGCTCTGATCATCAAGAACTATGTGCTGCTCAAGGAAGCCTTGCAGATGCTTAATAAGCTGATGCACATCGCTCGTAACTTGCTAGTCACAACAAATCCTGAGATCCCGCAAAACCTCTCAGCAACCATCAACTTTGATCACGAGGTCATCGAGGCCATATGCTTATGTGTCAATGTGCTTAGTAAGGGCATTGACGGCGAGATGCCCGAAGACGATGCCTCGCGAGTGAAGCTGAACGAAATCACAGAACTCTGTAGGTATTTCATACCGGACCGTCCTGAGCAAATCAACTAATACTGTGCAGATAAAAAGGTCTTAGTAACATCCTTACAGCAGGCACATAACTGGATTGCTAAGAACGATCGAAACAAGATGACTTTTTGGTATAGAGTCTTCATTGAGTCTCCTGACGTAGATTTAAATCCAATGCCCGAGGATCGATATGACATTGTCGGAACGACCGCGTCTCCCAGGTGCTTGTATCTGCAAGAAGAGGTGCGCAACTGGATTAAGAGAAACACGGTTATGTGTGGGCCTGCAGCAGCCATCTGCCAAGAATACTTTGACGCAAAAGACCCTGAGAAAACCGATCTATGGTTTCCGCATCAAAACGCCCTCGCATTCGTATACTCGAATCCCGACGCGACTGATGATACGCCGTCTACGTGGAATTCCGACGCAAATGAGAAGTTCTCCCAAGACTGGCAGTATGGCCATGTGTCACACGAGCTTGATGTATGGTGGACCCAAGCTCGTCTTCCCAACACAACCAACATGGACAACCCGCAGTTCCCTACTACTTTCCTCAATGAGAGGATCAGGCAATGCGAGGAGACTCTTATGTCGCGTTATGCACCGCCAGAGTCACCTGATGACGGCGGCGAAGGCGTTGAGCATCACGCCGATGATACTACCGTCCAGGAGTGGCCTACCCAACCACCGCAGGATACACCACACTATGCCCCCGAATATGACGAGTATGAGGAAGAAGCCGATGACGATGATTCCTACGGTGAAGGGCCTATGACGGGTCTTCTTACCGAGGTACCAAACATCCTAGATCCGAAACAGATAGAGGCTTTACATATGATTATCAAATCATGCATTCTCGACTCTGCTGGGTCAGGGCCGACACGACACGGTGAAAGCTTGCAGCAAGCCCGTTGCCGCATCATGCTCGCCACAGAGTGTGGTAGGAATCTCCTGAGAGAGATGCTTGTATTTATTGCTGTCTGGGAGAAGGACGAGCAATCCCTCATTTTCCAGATCAGCAGCCAGATCGTCCAAGCACTCCACGAAAGTTGTCTTATACATCATGCTTGGGAGGCAGTCCGAAGCCCTAAAGATATTATGTCGCCCGCTCAGACTGTTCTACTACGTCTAATTACTTCCCTAGCACGCACTGCATTCCTCCCCTCCAAGAAATACAACCCAGACCCGGATCCCCACGGAGATCCAGAGAGCCGTCTTGCGAACCCCGATTTTCGACTAAGCCGGATGTTGCATTATTTCTACACGATATTCCGCAACCGCATCGTGCCGGAGTGTATCGCCCTGATGCGGATCCAAGGCGAAGTGCGCGCCGAGACTATCGACCCTGCCGACTTCCCCGTAGACAATTGGGATCTCGAGCGCGCTAAGGATGGTCTTGTGCAATTCCTCGATTTCCTCTATACCATCGCTGATATATATCCTCTGCGGCAACACCTCATCGATTATGATGCAGTATATGATCTGCTCAAATTGCTCGAGGGCCTCGACGTCGCCGTCGAGAGAGCCCCGCTACCCGTCAACCGACGCAACGATGCCGCAGCGTCAGCATCTACTTCTATGCCCGCACCACAGGCATCAACATCTAGCAACCCACCCCCTCCCCCGCCACCTCCACCACCACCACTATCCGAGCCTCCCCACGAGTTCCCCTGGGCCGGCATCAAAGGCCAAGTTCTCTCCATCCTAGCCGCACTACTACAGCCACCCCCAGGTCAGAGCTCCCCCGGCAACCCGGCCGTCCAGCTGCAAATAGTCAAGCACAACGGCATCGTAGCACTACTCAACTGCTGCTTGTACGACGACAACAACCGTTTCTGCCGCGAGCGCACCCAGCTGTGCCTAAAGTGGCTCATGGACGGGTCCCCGGACGCCGCGGCCTTCCTGCAGAACCTCATCACCACGAACCAGAACCGCAACCCCGTCCCCGGCGGACAGGCGCAGCCCGTGCGCATCGACGGCGTGCCTGGGGAAGTCAAGATCCAGGTCCGCAGCGCGAACGTGCCTGCCCCTAACGCCAACGCCAACACCATAGCCTCCGAAACGAACAATAGCAGTAGCAGTAAGGTCGAGACCTTCAACTTCGAGGCCAACCTCGCGGCGAGCCGCAACCAGGCCGCCGCCCTCGCCCGCAGGCTCGAGGAGAACAAGAGCCGTAGCGAGGAGCTTGTTAATGACCTCCTCGCCCTCACTGTTTCTGGTGAGGCGGCGGCGAGGAGAGGTATGGAGCCTATCGATGGCGACGAGACGGAGGAGGAGGATTTCATGTAATGCCAGAGGGCGCACGCATAAGGGAAATGGCGGGAACGGTATGTAGCATAGTTTGGTTCTGTGGAGAGGTGGACGATATCCGAGAGTTTTTGTTTGATTTGTGGAGTTTAGTGCCTAGGTTGGGTGGACATACAAGTATAGAGGTTTCGTGTCTGGCGTTCTGCGCTGGTTGAGGTTTAAGAAGGATGGATGGATGAGTACATGTAGCTCACGTCTCTAATGGATTCTTACTCTCGAACGAGCAACGATGGAATAAAAAGTTCTTAATTTTTTTAAAAAAAACTCTATAAGAATAAACGTCCATCTTGAATGTCGGTAGTTTACTTAATGATACTTTTAGGTTACCATATACGTGTTTTACGCTTGATTTTAATTTAATAAAAATGAAGTTAGTATAGCGCTATTATCTCGCAAAGCCATAGATGATTATAGAGCTATATGCCTAGGTCATTTCCCCTCCTCGAGGGGTCAGTTTTATAGTTGCAACATTCTACTCACAGCCTCGAAAATCTCGTCATCTTTCACGGCCATCTTAATCAATATCTCACCCTGAAGAGTCTCTAGTGAATCGGCGTTTCCCTCCTGAAGACGGGCACTCACAATTTCGCTTATATCCCGCTCGAGTATCATCGTCTCATCAATAATCGACATTGGATTGAATAGCTCCTTCACCTCTATGCTATCCTTGTCCTCCCCTGTATGGGATAGCTCTGTACTCGTTGAAGACATGGTTGTAGCTTGGGATAGTGACCTCTTAGCTATTGTGTGCGTTGGAACGTTGGGAAGTACGGTTCTCGGTACTGAGTCCTGTGTGATTCCGGGTTTATAGTTCCGGTCATGGGGGCTAGAAAGTGATGGGTCAATTAAGCAAGGATTCAAGTCTTCTGGGATGAAATCGGGTGCAACGAGGCTATTCTTAGCTTGTGAATCTTGGCTCGTGTTGTTGGGATATAGTTGGGTTAGTTCGCTTGTTCGTTGGGGGCTTGTACAGCTCTCATTCACGTCTGAAGTTTGATGGGTGGGATTAAGGCTCTCACTGATACCGTCGCCATTCAAGCGCCCCTTAGGCATTTGGTAATGCTCAGAGCCTCGAGAGACATCTTCATTCACTCGGCTAGGTGCGGACATTGATGTGCTGTACTCCTGCTTTGAAGAACTTTCTAAAAGATCAACGCTTCGACTAACAAGCCTGATTTTAGTACGCCGTTTAGAGATCTCTTTCTTCTTATCTGCTAGCCTTTTTGAAGATCGTAGTTGCGTTGTTGACGTTTCAGTAGCCTCGTCGGTAGCGCATTGATTGACTTGTTGCGCGGGCGTTAGTGCCGAATTTAGTGGCGAAGTGTTTCCATTTGTGCCCTCGAGCTGCTCCTTGGTTTGTTTGCTGCTGGGAAAGGGAAGGGTACGTTTAGGAGGAATGAGCTCGTCATTAACGCTCGAGTCCTCCGGAACGCTTCGTTTGCATGATGAAAGCCCTAATTCCTCTGCGTTGCTTTCAGGCAATGGGTTTAAGTTAGGGTGATCAGATTCAAATAGCCTTCGCGTATCAGTGTGGGCAATACTTATTGGTCGTGGAATTGTTGAAACAAAATGCTCAGAATCGACTTGCGATGTTTGCATGTACTGGGAAGGGACTGAATACGGACGAGATTGTTCGAGTCTGTGCAGAGCCATAGATCTTTGGCCGCCATGAACGCTACTAGCTGTAGGAGATTCGTTTCGCATCGGGACTATAGGTTCCCGCGGACCAAAAGACCTCGGATATCTCATAGGTTGTTGGGGAATATACCCCATCGCTGCTGGGCCACGGTGAAAGAATGGGTGTGGTTGTTGCCGGTGCTGAAAGGGTAACATGGGGCGTCTAGGTGAAGGAATGCCTACGGGTGGGCGATATAGACGAGGTGGAAGAGGGGATAGCCGACCTTGGCTTTGCGGCGCGAGGTGATCCACGACGCCATTGCCAAAGTAATGACTCCTCTGTGACGGTAATACTGGCTGTGAATGCGCTTGGCTGCTAGGAATAGACCTTGAATGCATTTTGAGGCTGTAAGGCGATTGGTGGAGCTGCTTGTCATGATGGTTTACCAGAAATGTGACCGAGGGACCCGTAGGCGCATTACATGAGAAGAGGGAAGAATAAGTTTGGTACTCTACATAGCTCTACATATAAAAAATGATGTCTTATTTATCGTCAATCTTCAAGATCTACTCGTGAAGGAGAAAAAGGGTGGGTTAGAGTTTTAGAAGTGACGGGACGCTTCAACAGACATCAATCAGTTTTTCTATTAATTTAAGTAGGTACCTACCTCTGGATATGTGCCTAGTCCCTGGCTCTTTCTGTCTGTGATTGAAATTTAAGTTTCAGGGGTCCATTGCAAAGGAAACAGATGTGGTTCAAGGAAGGTATTGTGCAAGAGTCAATGAGTATTTATGTACCTGTCCGGATACACCGTTAAAACGAATCCCGAGTTTAATACATAAATACAGTGAAGGCCCTCCTTAAAACCCATATTATGTATTTATAGAAGCTTTTATGGTCTGTGCACATGCATAATGAGAGGGATCCACAATGTCCACCTAACCCAGGTTGGTACGTGCCTGTGTCTGCCCAGACTAATCCCTTCGCAACCGACACGACTCCAGACTGATTTTCGCGACTCCCTGGGCAATCATTGTACCTACGCATTTGGTAGTAGCTTGTACCCATTATACAACGAGCATCGCATCGCATCGCGTCGCCAGCCTCATCCCGCCGCACGATCGCGACACTCACCCACAACACCCCTGCCACCACCACCGCGACCGTATCCTCACCAGCCCAATTCCCTCGAATCTCATTTATGCTCAGAGGTGATACGGCAATTCAACGCATTTCCAACGGTGCACGCCCACAATTCATCCACGCGCTCTCGTCCCGCCCGCGCAACCATCTCCTAGCTTAGCGCCTTGCGAAATTCACCATCTCGCTCGCCCTTTGCGCCTACACACAACACTCGCTCCCGACGATAGCCCCTTTCCATCCACGCATACGCCCCAGCTGTTTTGCCCGTCCGCAGCTCAAGGCGCCGAACGGCCTTTGCTTCTGCATTGGCTTTCATTATCCATCCCTCCACCCGCCGCCCACCTATAGCAACTCTCCAGCTCTAGCCCGGGATTGCGAAGTGCTATCACCAAGATGGCTCCGACTCGTGGGGCAGGGGGCAAGGACGTTCTCGTCCATGAGATTGATCGGACCCCAGAATATAACGACTTTATCCAAAAACTAACCGCCTTCCACGAGAAACGCGGCACTGCTTTCGAGCCTGAGCCTCGGCTGCCTACCATGCACGGCCATGTCAATGTGGATCTGTTTAAACTGTACAAAGCCGTTCTCGATAAGGGAGGATATGATGAGCTAAACAAGGTTCAAAAAGCGTGGGGGGCTCTCGCCGGCGAGCTAGGCATGTACTATGCAGATAATAAAGGGATGGGCCAACTATCATTCCAGCTCAAGCAAGACTTTTACCGATATCTTGCTGCCTACTGGATTCAAGATCAGTATGGTCGTGATCCTCCACCAAAAGAGATTCTCGAACAGCAGTCCTGTGCTAGCAAGCACGGACCTGTTCTCACCCGCACTATGGAAAACTTCAAGCTCTCGGCGAGACGGCTTGGTGAAGAAACACCTACAAGAGAGGAGCGCCCGGCCGAAAGCACACCGACCTCCGCTAATAGATCCTCAGGGCGTCTTCGCGAGGCCCCTCCACAGCGAGTCCCGTTCCAGCCAGATACAGGCCCAAGCCGGCAGACCCGACACGTCTCGTCGCATCACAACACACCGACTTCGAATGCAACACAAAACAACTACCATGGGAATCAGGCGCAACAGAATCACCACCATCTTCCTCAACAACATAACCCTAACAACCCTCTACACGTTATTCAAGCCCAACAGGCCGCATTACGGGGTGCATCTAGCTCTTTTACGCCGCCTAATTCTGAAATAGCCTCTCGTCTAGGAGACCCTTTCGAACCGCGCCCGCCGATTTCAGTTCCTCTGCGTCCTGTTAACACGCCCGGTAATAATCCAGCAGAGTTCGCGAAACGACAAAGAATATTGAAAATCCAAGCACCCGGATTTGGGAACCAGGCTCTAGCCCGGCCAGCTCTACCCCCTGGTAAGCACTCAATGACTCTCAATAACAGCACATCCCACTAACCGAACTAGCTGGATATGAAGGTCCTAATATTTATACACGGTGCCTTCAAGCTCTTCGATCTGGTATCCCTGCCGAACAGGCATTCGCACTTAATCATCTTGTCAAAATCTCGTACGAGCGCGGCGATAAATACAAGTTCGACTCTTTCTTGGGTCTAGCCGAGGGTCTTATTGAAAAGGCCCTTGAAATTGGCAATCTATTCTACGAGGTAGATTGGCATATTTCTTACTCAGGTGGCCAAGATAATTCGATTCCTTACATTCTTGACGGGTTGGACGGAACTCCAGATATTTTGGACCGAATCCAGAGTCTTACTCCAAAGGTCGTCTTAGATCACTTGCAACCTGCGGATTTTTCAGACCGTCTACTCCGCATTACTGAGGCTATTCTTACCATGAGGAATATGGTTATGCTTGTCGAGAATGCGGTCTACATGGCAGAGGTTTATCCTCTAAAAGACCTCCTCTGTATTATCCTCCATTTGCCCGATTTGGAGATGTTAGTTGAAATCAAACATTTCGCCCTCGACATTGCCGAGCAAGTTACGCCGTGGCTTCTCCTAGACTCGAGCGATTCACTTTACCGAACATTATTAGCACAACTGGATTCTACTGATCGCGGGACAATATTGACTGCCTTGCGTGCTATTAGCCGAATATCCATGAATCTAGATGCTACTAATAAGCTTCAAGGAGTTCCGGTCGTAGTGCTACAGAATATCATGAACTGGCTGCTGCTCAACGACGAGGAACTGATGGATGCTTGCTTGGACTTCTTATATCAATATACTGCAGTGGTTGCGAATGTAGAGAGTCTGCTCCAGGCAGTCAACATGGAAAATGTCGTACCGCATCTCGTCAGACTATTGGCCCATGGAGCTAAACGGATAAAGGAAGAAAAGGTTCTTGAGCCAGAAAAGAAAGCACTATGCTCTGAAGAAGTGCCCCCCTTGCCGATTGATCTTCACGAAAAGTTGAGGAATACTGATGAGCCTACGAGATGCTTTCAATGGCTCAAGATTTTGTTCGAAGAAGATGCAGAATCCCATATCACGCAAATCGCTATATGGCAGGCCTATCAAGGGTCTTTCGGGGCGCTAGCAGGCGTGAGAAGCAATTTGAGTGCGGCCGACTTTATTAGGAACGTCAGTCACGTATTTGCCAACGCCCGAGCCCAGATCATCCGTGGCCCTGGTGAGGTACAGCGCTTCATTATCGAAGGTATTCGTGCTCGAACAGCACCATGTCACTACGACACCAAGGAAGAGTACGTGCGGTGTCAATGGCAAGTGGTCAAGGGCCCCTTTCCAAAGCGATGTGGCCATTATTATCTAGGAGGCGAACAAATGTGGCACCATGTCCTAAATGCACACCTTGGGGTACCCATCGAAGAGAATGGAAAGATCACCAACAAGGATGTTGATTTGTCGTGTGACTGGGCTGATTGCATGAAATATCGCACACCTGGAACGTTGAAGCTTGCGGAGCTCACGCGCCACATCAAGACGCACGTTCCTCCTATACCAAAACGAGTACAATCCGACGGGCCTGAGCTTGGAGCTAAGCGACAGCGAAAGTCGTATATCACACCAGCCAAAACAATGACGCTCACGTGGGAAAAGACGGTTGTAGCGGCTGATGAACGAAAACCCAATGTTGAACAGGCCGCCGGCATTCCGCTAAGCGCCGTGCTTGTGTTACGAAATATTGCACGTAATGTAGTTAAGACTGAATCTGAGGAAGAGCTACTCAAGAAACACGAGATGGGCGGTGAGAATGGCGGGTGGAATGAGAAACTGTTCCGCCCCGTCATGGCCCGGCTATTCGAGGTCATGACGGAGAACAAGGCTTTGGTAGGTTTTCGTTCCCCATCCTTCATCCTGTCACGCGTAGAACTTTGCTAACTGATAATGACAGGCCGGTTATATCACGTCACTTCTGCAGCTAGTTCAAACTGAAGACTAGGAAGGATGCTGGAGCAATTTCTTGCGCATGCCTCTACAGGAAATTCAGCTACCCTCTTACGAAGCAACCACTTAGTTGCTAATGATCTCAAAGCTCGGGATACATTTCTTCATCATGGGCAGTAATGCGGAAGAGAGGAGGCTAACGCTCGTATTGCGTTTTAACCATGAAACTTATTCTATTGGGAATACCCAGGCGTTCAAAGGGAAACGGGAGGGACAGCTTGGCGGAACCAAAATAAAGGGCAAAGGGGCCAGGAATGGGGAGTGAGTGGCAACGGGTAGGATTCATTTATCTTACTAGAGACCACCCTGATTTGTCCTCCCGATCAATTCTTTTTCTGCATTGTTGTAACTTTACCTCTTTCTGTACTATCACGCGCAGCTGGCTATCTAGATACTGCATTCGCGCTCTATAGGGCTGCTTCCAAAAGCTTGTCATAAGGTAGACTGTTAAAGACCGGTGTTTTCTCTCAGGCCGATTGTTAGAACCGACCCCTTAGCAGACAACAAACTACAGCGCTAATAATAAAGGAACACAAATATCTCGCCAACCTAGTAAGCACGACCAACCCAAATTTCTATAGAAACCGACCCAATGTGAGTCGTTGCATATAAGAGAAGTCGTGCAGCTAGAGTCTCAGGGCGATTAAGGCCGACGCTCTTACGTCGTCCAACGGCACCATTCTAGTCAAGTCACTATACAGTGCCGCTTCTATATCTGCGTCTTGTTTTCGCTTATTAGCGCGCTCCTTTTCGGGATTTGTACACCGGAAAGTTTTTATTATTGTTTCTTACGATACATCCTCCCAGTCAGCTAGCGCAAAATACACACATGTCTTACTTAAAGAGTTGGCCTCGGTTGGTCTGCGTTCGGATGGATTAAAACCTTTGTATACCCGTCGATCCGCTTCTGAAACTTATCGTATGCCATGGGAGCATCGTCAATGTCAATCTCATGCGAGACGACGAAACTAGGCTTTGCTTTCCCCGCAATGATTAGATCGCGCAAGTAGCGGTTATACGCCTTAACGTTGCACTGGCCGGTACGTAACGAGAGCCCCTGAAGTAATTGTGAGTTTTGCGAGATAATCAACTTGAAAGGACGAAGACACCAACCTTTTCGAAAAGCTTCCCGAAACTTAGACTAATCATGCCTTTTGCCGAAGCTTCGTCCGGCGCGCCCGGATCACTAGTATTAATTAGTCAGTCCGTATTCACGTTCCCGATGTATATATTTACAGATCTAGATTTCATACCTTGGCACGTAAAGTCCCGGAATACCAAGCCCACCACACGCCCTCGTCACACGGATCATATTTTCAAGAACAATATTCGGTTGTTCCGTACTTCCGCTTTGAGTGACTGCCTGGTACCCAACGGCATCCACCGATCGGTCAACCTCTTCTCCCCCATTACCTTTGATGATTTGATCGACGGCGTCTCCTTTAGTGAAGTCGATAGGTATGCAACCAATCTTCTTTGCGGCGGCTAAGCGCTCCGGGACGCGATCGACGACGAATACACGTGAGGCGCCACGAAGAGTGGCCGAATATGCTGCCATCAGGCCTACAGGGCCAGCACCGAAAATTGCGATGGATTCGCCAGACTGGAACCCGGATATTTCGACCCCATGCCATCCTTTGAAGTAGTAGCGAATAATTAGTATCCCGAATTTGCTTCGTTAACCGCTGTTCTCTGGAGCTTCCATCTAGTGAACATACCAGTTGGGAAGATATCAGCCAGAAGGACAAAATCAGCTTCAAACTCTTTGCCCGGTGGCAACTTCAAGGCATTGAAATCTGCAAATGGCACCTTCACATACTGGGCTTGCCCTACAGAAACCGTTAGTATATTATACAAAGTTCTGACTTAAATTCCGTTGAGCGCACCGCCTCGATACGGGCCCATTGCTACATAGCCATACGCTCCACCGGCAAAGCCCGGGTTAACACCTGTGCAGAAGGCTGTTTTTCCCTCCTCGCAGTTGCGGCATCGTCCATCGGCAACATTAAAGGGCATGACAACACGGTCTCCCTTTTTCAGAAGAGTGACACCTTCGCCGAGCTCTTCTACAATGCCTAGATTTTCATGACCTAAACAAGTTCAGATGTGTCAACCTAAGTCTTTTGAGAGTGCATCATACCGAATGTGAATCCTGGCTGTGCTGCCGTCCTGCCTTCGTACATACTGTTCTACTGTAAGACAATTGATCTACAGTCATTGTACATCGTACCTACTGCAAATCAGAACCGCAAATAGCTGCCTGTCATAGTTGTCAATCGGGGCCTTTCAGGATGCTACTAATGCGTTGGTGGTCTTACAGTTGTGACCTTGACGATAATATCGTCCGGGTGCTCCAACTTTGGCTTCTCAACCTCCTCCACCTGTACCTTATAGGGCGCAATGTAGTTAACGGCCTTCATGGTAAAGGATCTATGACGGACATTTATGACGAGAGAGACCGAGGGCGATATAGCAACTGAGAAGTAGGAGTGTCTAATGAAGTTCTAGCTCTTAAAGAGCACGTCATCCGATAGCCACCGCCACGGCAGTATGCCTAGAGCTTCGATTTGATCCCCGCATGCAAGTACATCAAGGGTGTCTCGGCAGATGCATGCTATTTCGTTTCGTCGGCCGAAACTACCATCCCTGTGATGTCTGAATTATATCTATCCATCAGCTCAATGTAGTCTAACACATACTACCTAGATTATCTAGGTAGCGCCAAAATCACCGAACAAGATCCGAACAGAGCCGAAAACACAACAGTTACTACTAGTAAGAGGCGAGCTACATATCCTAGACTCCTTTCACTCAGTTAGCCGTAGTCCATGATATTTAGTCCACCTTCTCGAAAGGGGAAATTTTCCCCGGCTTGGGAAAGTTGGGGAAATAGCCCCCGTTTCCCGGGGAAGCGGGGGCTGTTGACGCTACCTTACATAGAGTGTGCTTGGCGATGTAGTTCGAATATCCTATAGTGCTGGATGGTAATAGTCCTGCGCAGGGCAATCATGTCATAACATTTGTAACCTAGATTCTATCTAGAGTGTTTGTTATTCGTTCTACCGACTCACAAGAGAAGTAAAGGCCGCAATTGCGTCATCAAACCCGTAGGCACTTCCGGGCATTAATTACCTAAAGCGTTCATCTAGATATATACCTAAGTAGTGGAGAGCTGTACGTGGTGAACACAATATTCCGAAAGAGGAAAACTTCCTATTGCAGTTTAGGTTACCTTCTGAGTATCAGGATATCTTCGTAAAGCAGAGGCGGCGATGACTACAACACAAATCTCCCGTCTTCGGTATTTGAAGGGGCAAGCGTATCTTGCTGTCTACTTGACTTCTTAACGCCGGTAGTATCAACCTGAGAAGCTAGATAAGGAGGATCGTTCTACTGGATCTCATAATGGTTACTCTGTCTCGTTTTAGGACTGTTTGGGGCATAGATCCTGGGGATGACTTTGTCGAATGGACGAGACGGTTCTCGGAATGGAAAGGCTTGGGGTACGGTATGTACTCTGGTGTTAGCGTTTAAGCCATTGCCGCTGCTGTTTCTTCTCTTCCCTAGCGAGACATAAAGAACTTGCACTAAACCTTTTAGCAGATGGAATCGAGGTGGACACATACTGCTTCTTCTTAAGTGAATCACAACTACAGCGACTGCAAATTCTTTGCAGTGAGGCCGGGCTAAAGATCAGCGCCCTGTGAGACCCGATACGACGCCCTTATAGAATACCTTGAGTACTAATAAAACTGTTAGCATCTTCACCGGTTGGGGCGCAACTATAGGCCCTCGACCACGCGGCTTAACCCCGGACGTTCAACTTGGTATCTACCGTGAGAGCCTTCGAATCGCGAGTATCTTAAAGCCAGTGAGAGTTAACTCCCACAGCGGATCGTGAGGTTCTTCCGGACCCATTGAGAAAGAATACATGAGATTCTCCAAGTAGCTAACTCGCTCATCTTGGTAGTGACTTCTGGACGCCTGACGAGGCCGTGTATTTCTTTCAACGAACACTAGATATCGATCGTGAGATGGGATTCGAGGGAATGGTCTGCCACGAAACCCACCGCAATCGGGCGTTTTATACCCCGTTTATGACAGACTATGTGTTGCAACGAGTGCCACAGTGAGAGCGCCCTTTGATATTTTATCCGATTGCCACTTCCTCACATCATCGATAGACTTAAGATAACTGCCGATTTCTCCCATTGGGTTGTAGTCGGCGAGAGGCTCATGGACGAGGGCGAGGAAGATAGAGAGCTATTGGACAGGGTCATTCCACATGCAAGTAGCATGGCAGTTTCACATTGTTTAGGCGAGGTTCTTACTTATATCCCAGGTATACCATATACACACCAGAATAGGGACGACACAGTCCTCGCAGTGCCCGGCGCCAACGGATCCTGCGTTCACAGCAGAGAGAGAATCCTTTGAAAGGATCTGGCTCCAAATCATCAAATATAGGGCTGGAAAAGACCCTAATTGTACGATTACCTGGGTTCCTGAGTATGGGTGAGTAGCAGAAAAATCCATTATTCAGCACATAGTTGAAATCTACCTAGGTATGTGAAAACTAACCCTATTATCTCAGGCCATTTCCATATCACCCATTTGGAAGTGCGCAGACCTACAGTAATCTAGCCGATAGCGAGGGATTACGTCTTGATAAACTATTCAAGAATACTCTTGGAATATAGATCTAACTATAATTGCCTATATTGAATACAATTTTGTTGGAGAGTTAGTATAGATGCGACTGTAGGTCTTGTGATATGAATTTTAGAGCTTCTTATAAATATAATTTAGCAAGTATTCACTTTCTCTACAGCAGAGTTATATAACATATGACATACATATGCTGATGATAGTACTACTAGTAGAGTATTATAACGCCGCTAATATTGTTTTTTTTTTTTTCGAGGCTATTGGCGATAGAGCAGTTTGCTAAATGGCGGGGGTGTTACGATAGACAGTTGTGCTGCTGACTAGAGTACATGACAACCACGCAATTGGCGGCATTTTGTGATGAAAATGAGTTAATATTTGAATTTTCTGAATGCCGATGTACATTAATTGGCCAGGCATCTGTCGAATCTTTTCAACTATATAGGTTTGCTATGTTTTTTCTTTCCTTTTATTTTGGAGCCGAGCGGTGTCATTCTCTTTTTACAACCCTCGCCTCATTCAACCCCTAGGCCCCACGATCCGAATCTTCCATCGAATATGTTTGTACAAATTAGTATGTAGCGAAAAATGACAGCGACGCCTTAACCTCCTTTATACACCCCAGAGGTTTCTAGTCCCTGCGCCCTGATTGTCCTTCCCGGACAGCGGCTAGAATGAGATCCTTGGCTTTTTCGCAGCCTTCTTTAGAGCCTAGGATCTCAATCGCTTCGTCTTTCGCCTGGTCGCGAGGGACGTTAATCTTGCAGCCACTCTGCTTCCTAATTGAATTGACCTTAGAACCTCCAGTACCAATGACAAGACGGTAGGTTGACGGGTCAGGGAGAATAAGGTATCCTGTGCTGTTATTTTTCTGGGCCTGCTCAAGAGCCGCAGTGATGGTCTTCTTAGCCCTTTCAATATTGTCTTGATTTCCCTTCAGGACCCAAGGGATTTCACCCTCTTCGGAAGAAGTTGTATCAACAATTACCCATGAATGAGCGTCGGCGGCCGCCTCTGCATCATCAGTGATTAGAGGGAGAGCGCCAGCATTTCCTCGAGTATTCGGGGCTTTCGATTTAGCCGGAGGGTTCTGGCCGGCATGGTCAACCGTAACCTTGTGATCAGTACGAAGTCTACGGAAGAATTGGCCGTTTTCCGATATGGCATTGTGATACTTCCGAGGAATTTGTATAGTTTCCCCCTGAGATTCCTTGACGAGAGAGGAGATGTGACTCTTAGCCTTTTCGACGTCCGCAGGCAAGCCGACTAGTTTCACCCCAGTCAAACCACTCCCTTGCCGAGGAATGTCGATGGAAACGTTTAGCTGGGATTCAAGTTGCCGTTTGGCCTCGCCGCCGCGGCCGATGAGCGTCCTATGTTTCTCAACGGGCACCTCTAGGATCTCTGTAACCTGGCTTTCGCGTTGGGAAACAAATGATTCAATGCTGGCAACAATCTTATCGACGACATCGCGTCGCCCCTCGATTCTAATGCCGTTGCCATCAGCATCTTGTTTAGGGAACTGCACGGTACGGGCTTGGAGACGCCGATCCTCTGGTCCCCCAGCCTTGATAACAATGTCGCGCAAAGTAGAGCCTATCGTAATATTAGCACTAGTTTATCATAATTCAGGTGGGATTCGCTCATACCTCCGGGCCCAATCAAATTCTTGTGCCACTTCCGGTCTACTTCTAGGGTCTTGGAGACGGTATCATCAAAGATGGCCTTCTTTTCTTCGAGAATTTTCTTAGCCGCGGCAACTTGTTGCTTGCTTCCTCTGATCGTGATCTCGACTAAGGTGTCTGGCGTCTCGTTTCGGTCGTTGGGTATATCGACCCTCGCCCCGGTAGTTTGGCGCAGTTCGTCCATAGCGGCACCACCGGAACCGATCAAAGAGGGTAGTTGCTTCTGTTGCACAGTGACGGTCTCAGAAAAGGAGTGCTCTCGGAGGTATTGGTATAGAGAGAATATCTCGTCTCGAGCCCCATCAGCATCCTTTTTAGGGCCCCTCACTGTGACCTCGTCAGGGCCCTGCTGGCGCCGTGGCTTGCCGGCTTCGCTCGCAGCATCCGCTACAGACTCGTCATCCTTCCCAGGTTTAGTTGCCCTCGGGAAATTAATGTGGACACGATATCGGGTATGCAACTGCTGAATATTTTTACCTTGAGGGCCAATAAGATCTTTGTGGAACTCGGGTTCAATCTTGAGGCTATGGGTGGTCTCGTCCGCCCATTGACGTCCGAGGGCGGTAATGTGGGATTTTGCCCTCTCCGCCTTGGCTTTGGGACCCTTGAGTTCGACCTCACCGTTTTGAACCTGGATGTCGACGTCGAATTTCTCACGCAACTCATTGATATGACTACCGGCCTTACCAATAAGATGATTTGCAAACTTCTGAGGAAATTCAAATTTCAAAGTGAATCCACGTTCTTTCTCATCTTCCTTCTCCTGCTCTACAAATGCAGCAGACTTGTCTGCAAGATCTGTCACTCTCGAAGCAGGGCCCCGCATAGTCACGGTCGTGCCTTTAACACTAACGCGGATGGGGATGTCACCGGCAGCACGAGTTGTTGCATCTTGCTCTTTCTTAATGAATTTGCGTAGCTTTTCCTGGAACCTAAGATTGAATTAGCTTTACGCCGTGTGTTGTTAGGGTCGTTGACATACTTGGCTGGAACTTCGAGAGTTGCAGTCTCAATCTTCTCCTGACTGTTGATTAGGTCAAGGATATGATTTCTAGCCTCTACGAGTCCTTGCTGGAAGGTGCGAAGCTCCGAAGCCGTGGGGGTCTTCTGTGGAATCTCGTACCCATCACCGACCTCAGGCCCTTCGTATACTAGGAGGATAGGTAGTTCGGCTTCCGAACCATCCGGGACCACCATATGGACACCAAACGAATCTTGCACCTTGGGTCTAATGTCACTACGCAGGTATGAGTGAAAGAAAGGGTCGACCGGGACTGCTGCCAAACGCGATGGTGGGTGACTATTGACGATAGAGCTCATCTCTTTCTGTGCCTTGAGAGCATTCTTCCCTTCTCGGGCGTATAACTCCCAGGGGCTGCTTATGCCACTAGTGTATGGTGTGTTGATGTTAATCTTATACAACTTTTCCAGTCGTTCAATCTCCTTTCTCTGGCGGAGATAGCGAGCGAGGTCTCGCGTGTAAACGGATTCGCCGCCTGGGGCGTGGCTATGGTGTTTCGCAACGTTAAAAACCGAGGTGTGCACCTGGGTAGCCAATTCCATGGCCTTATCTAGGCCATTCGAGACGTCGTCTGCTAGGCCAACAACTGTTACAGTGTCTACGCCTGGTTCGCTGGGGAGAATCACAACACAGTTTGTGTCGGCGAAAAATTCGTCCGATGGAATACCACGGTCTCCGATGATGAATTGGTGGGCACCTTGACGGATGTCCACCTGATCCATGTGCAATTGATTCTGCAATTCCTGCACCCGATGCTCAATTGCAGCTCTCGCGGCCTGAACCGCAGCACGCTCGCCCGCTAATTGGATATGGTTATCATTGGGGGCAGGGATGAACGTCGGCCTTTGTCCAGATACCGGCATTTGAGGCACCTGAGAAGCCCACGGTAGGTGGGGTGGCACCCGAATCTGAACTCCGTGCTCTGTCTCGAGAGCATGAGTCAGACTGTTATTTGGTCCGGCAATGAAGGGGTAGAATTCGGCCGGAATAGACTTCAGCCTCGTGCTTGCATTAGCCGCTCGTTCCCCGACAATCTTCTCGATCAGCTGACGAGCTAAAGCAGCTGTATGAGTATTTCCCTCGATGACAACGTCAATCATAGCGTCATCGTCATCATCTATGTTGCCCGCAGCTTCGTTGATTTTAGGCATTTGTATTCGCGCACCGGATCTTTCCTGGATGGACTTGATTGTAGCGCCTTGCTTGCCGATAATATGAGCCCGTGTAGATTGCGGGATCGAAACGGTAGCGGTTTCCTATGTAAATTCGTTAGCCCAGTAAGGGAGTATAAAGTAACCGTACTAGCGCTTACCTTGCGACCAATCTGCGAAACTAGATCACGCAAAGCTTGCTGTGCCTTATCTTGAGGGCCAGAAGCTTCGAACTTGAGCTGGCCACCAGGTCCGGTAGCCATTGTAATGACTGCCCGAGACTTGCGGTTGATATCCTTGATAGTGTCTGCGATCGGACGTTTGAGTTGGTCCCGTGGGAGGAGCGAGGACGAGGGCAGCATGATAGTCTCCACGTTTCGACCGGGGATAGCCATCGGGGGAGGAACGCCCGTCGGGGTAGCGGCTCTAGAGGTCGGGGTGGATGTACGGGGAGTACCATTAGCTGACCAGGAAGTGCCATTGAGGTTGCCATTTGCGCCGCCCTTAGCGCCAGCCCAGATAGGAGGGTAGTTGGTCTTTGGGGCAGTCGTCTTTGGCACACCGAGCTCAGGGAAGGCCTCGTGCGATTGAGTGTCGATAGTGGTCGAGGCCTTGGTGGGCTGCTTGCCGGCGGATTTAGCGGACATTGTAGGGGCCCAGGTAGGGTCAGGAGATGCCGTGGTAGTGGTCGAGGGCTTCACTTCGTCGTCGGGTGCATCTTCGACGGTAGCTTGAAGAGGATGTTGGGCATGCTTCTGAAGAAGCCGGGCGGCGGCGGAAACTTCCTCGGACGCCATGGTTTCAAGTCTATATTTAACGCGCGTGAGCAAAGGGCCAGGTGCTGATGAGCTAGGTAGTAGAGTTGCCGGGTATGTAATGACGGCATTGGAGAACATGGAGAGCGCAAACACGGAGAAACATCTGCCGAGGTTCACCGGGACGTGACGCAGGGAGGGTTCGCCGGTGAAGGTAGTAGGTAGGTGGAGGAGAGGCGAAGTGATTGAACTCACATTATGTCTAACTACCTAGGTAAGTAGAGAAGATAGAGTAACTTTGGACCTTGAAACAGCCGTAGAACTTCGAATTGACTTCACTCAACAATCAAGTTGAGCAATGACAGGTAACAGGGTAACAATTACACGTGGAGAGATAGTACCGATACAGTGGGAGATGCCAGAGAGCGATGGAGATGGAGCTGGAGCTGCAGAGGAAGCTAGAACATGTTGCACAGCGGATGCGGGTGGTCTAGATACTTTGGTTCAACGGGGTAGAAGAGGTATGTAGGTAGGATGGGAGGATAGGAGTAGGTACTTGGAGCGGTGACTTGTTCGTTCGATAGACGGATGAGATGAGATGCCGCTAGTACGAGTAGTACGTTAGGTACTACGAGAAACGTTGGTGTTGGTATTAACGTTGAGGATTGGGATTGGGATTGCGGAGAGGTGGGAGAAGGGCAGGCACAGGAGCTGCTGCGTCGATGGACAATGCAATGTGACTGACACTGACTCTGACCAGATGTTCGAAAAAAGGGTGCTTCAAAGGGTGAGGTGGAACTTGAAGTTTGTCCAGAAGGCAGGTCCCCACCCATCGTCGCCCATCCTCCAATAATCTAGCCTGGATTTAGTCTTTCGAGGTGTAAACCCCTGTAAAGTACCTCCATATCGGTACCTCCCGTCCATCGCTCCGGCCGGCTGCTGTACAAGTGCTGTAATCTAGTTGATAATTGTTAGCAAGGTTCTTCGACTGCCCCGCAGTTCCCCATCTTCAAGAGCTTGGGGACCTTTGGAGACAGGCAGTAGACGACTAGGTAAGTAGGAGCTAGGTAAGCTAGAGACGCCACGAGAAAGATCGAGAATCACCATTCTAGAACTAAGTACAATTCTTTAGCAGCCTAGCAGCCTAGCAGCGAAAAGTTACCCGGGCGTACCTACCTACTAAAATGGTAGACGACTATTTAAATCATTTACATTCTTTGGAGACGGAACACTGACTGTCTGGATAGGAGATGGTTTCCCTCTACCCCCCCCCCCCATTCTCAATATATCACATCTTCCACGTACATGATTTTGTACCAAATCCCCCGCAACGGAATAATGATTGCGACCCCTTAATCACTGCCACTATGTTTCACCAACTAGACCATAGGAGGTGGGTAGTTGATACAAACGATATTGCGCAAGGAATTGAAACTACCTGGATAGGGATGCAAAGCCAAACAGCCCTTTTGCCTGTGGACGACTCCTCTGTTCCTATCCAGCCTTGTCCACATGTCCCCGCTGCTTGACTGGTTAACTCCCGACATTGTGATGCTGACTGTCGTAAGCCATTGTGCAATCTTCAAAGATCTCCCCTGTGTAGTATTTATGTATGAGTAGAAGTACTACTAATAGTGGCTCAGTTCCAGACTTATTAAACGCGAGAAAAGCATCTGCACTCGTCGTTTGAGCAGGCACTAGGATTGCAGCAAAATAGGTCTTCAGTCTTACAGAGATCATCATGGCCATCACCTGGAGCCTAGTCGTCGTTAGCATCATGGTAGCAGGCGTGTTGTCTTTTCCGGTGCATCATATTGTTAACAACCAACCTTTAAGCACCCTCTCTGAAGTGACGTGTTGAGAAAGCACACTAGGCTGCTGACAAGAACACTGCTTATTCTTCTTCGTACCTAGTGGGCAGAAGAGCAACTCAGTCTTGCTATCGCAGATATTATCATCGTAATCGCCATCTCGAAAGTCTGAGCAGTAAATTAGTCATTACCTCTTCACAAGAGCCCCTACGCCATTGCAGTGAGGTTTTTATACTTATCCTGCTTGAAAATTGGTGTCTCCGAGGACTCCAGGCCTTTCCCAAATTTGATACGCGTTTTGCTCCCCCATATCAACTATCGGGACGGTAATAGACCTTCCTATCATTCTAACAACATTGACCGCCACCGCAATTGTCCTAGAAGCATGCATGTCAGTCAACTTCATAAGATCTCTCGCAGAAAGGAACTGTATCACTCCAGTAACACGCAGCTGTACTCTTGTCCTCCTGCTATCTATCCGCAAAAAGTTCGGGCATCTCATTACTTAAATTAGCGTACGATTCTAGATTGATCACTAGATCAAGAGGTCCAAAGCTTACCCATGGACATCGCCCTGGCCATGGCCAGCAGAAAGAATAGGGGTAGAATGTTAGGACCCATGCCAGCTATGTTCAAGGTTAACATGATTTGTGTGGAGGCGGACACAACTGTTGATAATAGCCGTTTGGATCTTAGAAATTCCCTTAGACTTCAGGGGAAAGGGGCTAGTTGAGTCGAGCCATTATGTGCGATAAGGGCATACTATGAGTGCTTAGAATAATATTCTATTCACAATCATCATCTATGAGATCCGGAGTCCAGGTGATTCCTAGTTCTCTAGTCCATGTAGGATCCTACAGCATATTTATAACCTAACTTCCTACTGACCTAACCCTTCGGTCCCGAAAGGAGGTTGGGTGCATGCGTATAACATTATGTGTGTTCGCCATCTGCTCATACGATCTCAGGATAACGTCAGTCGCTTGCTCGTTCTCGTAGTGTTACGGACTGCCAGGCGTTCATACCAGACGTTCATAGGGATCATCAGGAGACTGTATAGACCTGTATAGACGCCCGTATAGACAAAGAAGCCATTCCTGTATATAGGCAGTGGTTAGCACTTAGAGTAGTTAGAAAGGCTTCGCGCAACAACAAGAGTCCTTCATCTACCTCAAGTACAGGGTCCCTGACACGTAGCCTAATAGAGTGTTAACTAGACGAAGAGGAATTATTAAGTATGATGACACAAAAGAAGGTTGATCAGTAAATGAGCTGTTCCTATGCTACACGATAGCCAGCATATGCACTACCGTTACAACATAGTCTCGATCTATCGGTTCTTTTTTTCGTTCATTATCGTAACAATCTCTAGATAGTTCTTAGGTATCTAGTCAACCCGCGTGAATGGTATGACAAAGTATCAAGCCGCTAGTTCGGCTAGAGCGAACGAGTCCCGGGAATTGGAATCGAAGACCCGATTGTACCACCATTACCTAACGACAACCAACTTTTTATACAGCATTTATGTCGTACATGAGGGAACAGTCTCCAGCTGAGACATCGGGTAGTGTTTGCGGAGATATTCCTGTTTTTTTTCGTTAACAAAAACAAACTCCTGTGTTGTCGGGTCACACTATTACTAAGCACCTAGGGTGGTTATAATATTCCTAGGACTCTACCGTGAATATATAGTTGAATATTAGCTATGCCCAAATCTTTTTATTAATGTTAGTCTAACCAATTTTAAAAGGAATGTTGCCGGCGAACTTGTACGTATATTGAGGAGCCCATTTGTTGCAAATTCGAGCAGGGCATAATTGCGAAGACTTAGTTTAAGTAAGGAGGCTAGTTTTTTTCTCTATTAATTAACTACATATTTGTATATACTGTCCGCACCTTCCCACACAAGGGCATCAGTAGCTAGGTACAGTTCGAGACCACCAAGGCCGTCAATCTGCACTGTGCCGAGGTGCCAGGCCTATTGCCATGTCCAGATTGAGCCACTGTTGTAAGAGTTTCCCAATAGGCCGCCGCGATTATACAAGCGAGACCTAGAATACTTATATGACTTGAGGTATACTATTATAGCTCCACGCCTTAGAATGCATTAAACTAACAAAGAGTCAGCGACCAATGCGTCCCTAAGATTCTCCATAGTCAGTTTTCTGGATTTCGTAGAGTCATAAGCGATAACAAAGGTGCTGTAACGTCGCAAATGGCTGCTGGATCTTACTTACTATAGGTATTCAGTCCTTGTGGGGGCAAGAATAAGCTTATTCTAGGCTGCAATAACCTTAGTCGACTCCGTTCCTCTTACAACATTAATACCGCCACCAGTCGCTACAGTATATTACAGTAATAGAGTTTCGTACATAGCTGTTTTGTGCTAGGTGAGCTCGGGTCTTAGTGGGCTGTGGCTTTGTGGCGCATAAAATTAGCGCAGCTGCCTAGGGCATAACTACATAAAAATATTTAGAGCGCTAAGCTAGGGAACCATTACGCTCCATGATTGGCTCAGGATATCTTTATGCAGCTATAAAAGTTAAGTATTTGACACAATACTTAACTTGTTAGCTAAAGCAATAAATATGCTTATATTCACTAGGAAATAGTCATATGACTAAATGCCCATCTAGTTAAACACCTTAAATGGGTTTAGCCGCAATATAAATGGGCCCGCCAAGCCTTGAAATTATCAAAACTATACGGTATTAGGCATGTAGGGCGAATTTAGTCCTAACGCATAATGGCAGATCAGATCCAACCGGATCTGGTAGGGCATATAATGGTTGATAATAATACACCTCCGTCCTTAGGGACACTTCCACTCTTTTAGTCGAGTCGTTAATTCGTTAATTCAGATCCAACCAGACAAGAAACCTACAATTAGCACTATATATGTTAAGAGCCTAAGACATCATAGTCTCTAACATTCAACAACAAGTTAGGAGTACTTGTCTGGAGCAGTGACGTCACAGACGAGTCTTGCGGGGCTTAACTACTGCGATGGCATAGAGTGCTGCGCATGACACCCTCTAGGCTTCACCAGTACATCTCTCTCGACTTCAATGGTAAAGTAGAAGATATATGATAGCTTGTGTCAGGTGAAAATATGCCAGGGTGACTATGTTTCTAGAATCTAACTATATACAGGGTCCTTGGCTCCCCCTGGGGACCTAGAAGGCTAGGTAGGAACCAATTGATATTTCTAGTGAGCCCTAACAAAGCCAACCCTTCTACCTATCTGTGGTTTATCTATTCACTTCTAGCCCCTTTTTCCTGATAACTTAACGCGGCGGGAAGACCTTTGCGTACATACGTGACGGGCTACTGTGTTTACCTAGTGTTTTTGTATATGCTATTACCCATAAACTAGCATTGTAAACACTAAACAGGATCGCCTTGTTCGACAGCCGAGGTGGCGTCAAGATTGGCCAGTTTATCGGCATCCTGAGCGCCAGCAGGGGTGCACCTGAACGCATAATAGCCAAATGAGCTATCTTGCCCACCTAGAGTCTCGATGTTGATATCCCACTTTGCCCCTTCGCAATTTAAGAGAGGTTTGATGAAATGAGGCTGACGATAGGTAATATACACGAATATACCTGTGGGTTTGAGTACACGGGTTAACTAAGATGCGTGTTAGCCAGATGAAACGAGTTCGGTGGCATGTGATCTATGAGGCGGAGGAGGAAGTCTTACCTCTCTCATATAGCGGCCTGTATTGTCGAGTACATCGGGAGGAGGTGTCCAGGGACTGCCATGTATCATAGAATCGAGTGTCGCTTTATCGAAGGCTACGTCGATAGATTGGGAAGGGATTTTATCCATTTGACGAATGTCCATCTGCTGCCATTCGATACCGTTGATTTCGGCATGTCGCTGAGTCATTATTTTGATCGCCACGGCCGAAAAGTCGACGCATAATTGGTTATGGTACCCGTGTTTAGCCAAATCTTCAGGCACTGTCTATTGTCAACCACGGCGGTATCAGCACTCTTCAATTTTTTATGGTAGAGCTCGTAAGAGTGGGAAGACATGAATCCCAACGAAAGAAAAAGCCGTGTGCATACACTATCCCCGGATCCCAAATGTAGAATTCTAGGGTTTGACTGAGTAGAGTAGGCCTGAAAGAGAGAGGTCTTCAAATATTCTTCTAGGTCGGCAAACGAGCGAAACCATTCGTGGAGTTGCTCCCCAGGGGCTGTTTCGCCATATCGATCATCCCAATATCCCGGCTCAGATAGCTTCGCGAGCTCCTCGTCTGAAAACATTTGTGGTGTAGGCGGACGAAATAGCAAAACAAGGATAGAGTATACCAGAGCAAGATCACAAATATGGCTTGTTAGATCATAAATAGATCGAATAGGACTGTTGGTACTAGGGTGATCAGGTTACGCACGAGCCATATCGGGCATGGATAGAAAAATTTACATGTCATTCTCGGTATAATCCGGCTGTTAGGTTTTGTTTCACTCACCGTTGGTGAGCCCTCTAGCGTGGGTGCAACAAACAAAAAACTACATATCCCTTACTTCGGGTTGCCTTAAGAGCCACCCAAGAATCATGCAAAACTCTCCTACATCAATAATTTACAACACAACCAAATAAAATAAAGAATAGAAGTTAACATTAAGGATCTGTAGAGGAAAATCAGGGGGTGTTTTTTTTTGTAAAGAAAAAAAAAAGTTAGCAATAGTGACGATCACGATGCGTCCGGTGTACATAGTAGCCGCGAACGACTTACCAAGCGATCGACAACTTGGTGTCATGTACCCTTTTGTGGGGTCAGGGCGGCCTGATAAGACTTGACCTCATCGGGGGGTATTGTGTCCCCAAACGATTATTATAGATACTAGTTTTCCTGCCTCAAGAGGTCCCTTGTTATGACTCCGTGTTCACTCCTTTTAGGACTACGCTTGCGTAGGGCGCTAGTATAGCACAGAGCAGAACACAGAGATTGGGTTGGGTGTTTGAGCTGCGGTGTTCGTAGCACATTTTTTTCTATTCCCTTTTTTTCTTTTGCACAGTTGCCCTCGCATACCATGTTGGTGCCTACATGATTTTGGGACTTATGTGCCGAGGGGCAGTTGAGCCACTCTCCAGGTGGGAAAGGAGAAAAGGAGAAGAGAGGAAACGAATAAGTTGATTTCGCCGGACCATGTTGACGGGCGTCACATCAATACAATGTATAATTAGCAGGTTTAAAATCATGCTGCTTCATTTTTATTTTTTTTTCTACAATTTATATTTGACTGTGTTGCAAGTTTTTAAAGTACGACAGCTCGAGTGCTTTTTAGTGGTATTTGGAAGTAGCCTTGCAAGTCAGCAGATAGTATCAGATGGGAAACTGGTTGTTGGGTCTTGGCTGTTATGAAATTATATGGACTTACCTCTGTGATAGACACCATGCTACAAGAGGGTGTCACCAAGACTTTATTCTCCAAACTTACTGCTAACTGAGGTGATATTAAAGGGTGCTATTAAAGGCTTGGAGTTCGGCTATTCCACGACACTTTTATTAGTGACTGGCCAGTGAATATAGAAACTTGCCAAGTTTGGGTACAGAACTCTTTACAAGTATGGTCAAGTACCTTATATTGGCGGTCGACATGTGTTAAAAGTCATTTAAAAGAACGAGAGAACCATGCATATGTTAAAAGATATCACCATCCCTATTGTACACAGAAAACATTGCTAGCTGAAGTTTTTACTTCACAGCTACCTTGTAAGGTGACTACTCTGCTTATTTCATTCTGTGGCATCGCGTCCAGACTAAACTCTCTAATCAAAATTTCTCAATTTCCCTCGATTATGACAAGGGCTTATGTAATAGGGCTTAGAACAAGGGTAAGTTCATATATTCATAATAATTCTCTAGTGGTCTCAAGGAATTCATAAAGTACAATGCACCTCCTTCCTCTGGGAGAAAATGACTCCCCTTTATCTTCCTTTCGTAGAACCTCGTAGTAACTGTCAGGCCTGAGACCTGTTGGTCGCGTGCATTATTGTTGGGCTTTAGTGTAGGTCCTACCTTAGCCAATCATCCCCTAAGTAGGTAAGGCCCCACATATCTGTCGATTCCTATCTAGGCCTAGCGGCACTGTTGGCAGTCTTGGCCGTGTGACATGATACTACAAAGCCGAACAAGTAAAGCGGATTAAGTAGACCGGCATCACGAGAACATCAAGATTATGGAGGCACCTGAATCCCGTACTTCTCGAAATCGAAGTGCGATAGACTCGGAATGTTTTCAGCCCAGCCATCATCGATTTCTCCAAGCTGCGAACCATCCTTGAGCGCAAATCTGCCTGTCCGCCCTGCTAGAATTTCCTTTTCCTCAGACTGATACTCGGTTGCGAGATCAGGATGAGGCACCCAAATGACCCTCATGCCAGCCCTTCTACCGGATTCCACGCCCGCAATGCTGTCTTCGAAAACCAGGCACTCGTTGGGCATAACGGGTTTCTCTCCAGGATTTGTACTTGAGTTCAAAGCCTGCAGCGCGAGTAGGTATATATCAGGCGCTGGTTTGCCCCGGCCTTGCTGTATTCGTGGATCATCTCCAAGAATCCGTCTGTTAGCTTCAAAGAAGTCGAGTAGTTTTTGGTTCCTCAACTTAGAAATCTTAAGTTTGTATGTATCTGTTTTGGTAGTAGATGCCAGAGCTAACTCGATTTTCGCCCCGGAAGAGACGCCACGGCTGAGGTCCAACAAGAGCTTCTCTGCGCCGGGTAGAGGCTCACAATCGGGAAAGTTGAGTGTCATGAGCTCCTTTAATTCACGCTTGAATTGTTCGCGAGGGATTGGCAATTTGGCCCAATCGTGGAACATACTACTGTTTGTCGAGTCTGGAACCCCCACTTTCGGTTATAGATATGCATTAATATTATGAAGTTTGGTACAGCTTTGAGAGTGTTTAGCTCACTAGTTACGGCTCGCATGGAGCGGGTGAAGACAGGTCTCCCGTATTTCTCGAGGAGTTGATTCGTACACTTGGTAATTACATCTTCAGAATTGATAAGAAGGCCATCCATATCGAATATGCAAGCACGAATCGCGGGGAAACTGGCGGGATTATTAACTGTGGAACACTACCAAAAGAGGGGGTGGGATTCGTGCCTTTTCTCTAAGGAGGTCATGATGTCGAGGCTAATGAGCGTGTCTGTCGAGTCTTTTTTTTATGAGACCCAACTGCTTTCAGAACCAAGTATCGAAATATCAAGTGTTGCCGATAAATCAATCATCTTAGTGAAGTACCTAGGTAGGTATTAGGTAGCGATAGGATAGCTTGGGGTAGTAACCTCTAGCCCTGTACGAGAGGTCCGTTTCCAAAGCGCTGGTATTACCCCTGCTATCTCTATAAGCACTATGCTGTAGATGGCTTGATCTTCACGTGTACTACCTACCTACTAGGTATTCACCCTTCACAACCCACAGCGAGAGATTTATACTACCTATGATACAGCTCATCAAACATATAATAGCCAAAAAATATGAATATCACGTTCTAAATAGAAATCGAAATCGAAAAATTAAACCCTTTCTCAAAGAGCGTGGGCTGTTTGTAATTTGCCGAGTTACACACACCACAGTTTGCTTAACTTTGGCACGTCGTATAAAACCTGATTTCAACAGCTGATGCATCGGAAATATCGAAAATGTATCAATATAACAGCTAGAGGAAAGGGATTTTGAATTTGAAGATTTACGAAGCGATCTAGTGTTGAAATGAAGCATAGTCTGCGGTCACAAGCCGCTCGCGCCCGCAATAGGCGCCGGATCTCCTAAAATAGCATGTGTTGCCAGAGCTTATCACGCTGCTAATCTATCTGCATCAGGATGCAGTTGGGGGCCGGCACGAAAGCGAGGCTAAGGGCGTAATGCTCGCTCATACACAAGAAACAATCAATCGACTCGACAAGATCTCATTCACAGCTTTTCAATTAATAACGGGCGGTGGTTCATAAGCGAGAATGGAGCGAAGGAAACGCGTGCCTGAGAATTGCTCCTACTAGTCTTTCATTTATACGTGACATCCTACTAACTAAATGTTCTTCTTGCAGTGATGCCCGAATAATACGCCTGAGCCATCATTGCGCTGTCAAGGAGATACACAAGTAATTCGACATTCCCAGGAAACAGCTATATCGGCCTTGGGCAGTGGATTTTACAAGACCGAAGTATTTTCAATACGGAAAAATTGGAAGATGAAAGCGTCCTGTTCGCGTCCCAGTCTAAAAAGTCTCACGACTTAGTCGTGGTGTATGACAGCGGGGAGAAGGAGTGGGAGGTGCAGCACTATAGCCAAGAACAACACCAAGCGTTCTCCTCTGACACTATAGTTCCAACCCAAGGATCGGGACAGCTAGTCTTCATTCGAGGCTTCATATCTCCTTCGTGGGTCTCAGTTCTCGGGAGCAAGTACAACATCGATCCGGAATATTTCCGACAGCATATGAACTTTCTGTCTGTCAGCGTCGAGAGGCACGCATATAGCTTTCCATCGTTAAGCAGCTCCTCAAATAACATTTTCCGGTTATGTGTCAGCACATTGGTGCATCGCGATGACATGACTTCGGTGGCTAGGATATCCAATCGCAGCGATCGCATCAATCCGTGGCGCTTAGGACATACACGCTCGCATCGAGCAGAGTTAGATGCGGTGACTCTTTAGTACGCGAATACTCGACCATCTGCCCATCGTTTTCGGTGATGGAGCAATGGATCTCGGTATTTATTTCGAAGACGGACGGAGGCTGGGCTGGTGATTCGCCTCCCCTCGCCACGGAAGGAAGATCGTCGCTAACTTGTGTTCCCAGTCATCGCCTGGATGGATCAAGGAAGGCCGCTGGAAGAATCTCCGCCCGGTCTTTGGACGAGCCATATTGAGTCCAAAGCCATAGCACTTCCCGTTCTGCAGTCTCATCACAAGATGGCCTTCCGAACTACCACCAATCGGTTAGACTCGGATGCGAACGCTTCAGCAGAGGTTCAGCAAAGTACAGCAGTGTTTCCTCTGCAATATGATTCAGTAGTCGCACTTGTTGATCTAGCGCGCTGTGAGCCCCAGGATCCGCTTCATATGTGCATCCCACTATTTGCTCACGCAGCTTTCTCAGAAGTTCAATTTTTGAATCTGATGGAATCCAAGATACAAGCTCAAACAGACGCTATTGCTCATGGAGCCCCAGCTAACAGGCTCGAAACGTACCAATATTTTTTCAGAATTCTCGATCGTCATGCCCAGCAATTAAATAATAGCTTACGTGCTCTTCAAAGGCTCGCCGAGCGAAGTGACCTAGCGCCTAGCGAGAGACGCATGGCGAGACTAGATACTCCAATGCGGACCGGCCCGGGTGCAGACCCTCCTCGACAGGTAGAGACTAAGGACGTCAAGGCCTTTAGGGGCGGCACGTTTACAGCCAGAGAGCTCCTAGAAGACTACGAGTAACTCCTTGATCGCTGCATAGAGTTATCAAAAAGGTGCAATTGGGGTATTAGTCTAGCGATGAACAAAGCTACCATTGAGGAGTCTCGTAAAGCCATTGAGCAGTCTGGGCGAGTCAAGAAGCTGACTATCCTTGCAACGCTGTTTATTCCGCTCAATTTTAGCTCAAGCTTGTTTGGTATGAACATTGAGATTCTTGGACAGGGCCATCTTGCGTTCTGGTGTTTTTTTGTGTTATGCGTTCCGATCACCCTATTTGCTTACATATTCTATCTCTGGGATTTCCAGGCTCTGAAGAACCAGTGGCGGAACCTGTGTGGAATATGTTCCTACTTCAGATTGGGTAGGAGGGCCAAATGGACTAAGAAAGACCGTGATCATTTTGTATAATGGCATCTAAACAATTGTTAGATAGAATTACTAAATCCAATGATTCCTAGGTCCTTAACTTGGGAGTCGATATATTCATGTAGGCGGCATAGGTGCTTACTTCAGTATGCATTGATCCTTCAACAGGGGCAACATATAGCTTCTCTTCCTCATGTGTTGATCTTATCTACCTAACGTTCGACCCGGGGTGTTCTCAGTCATGACGGCGGCAGTGAGCTTTAAAAGGAGTGGACAGCTTGAACACCTTTGGGATTCGGGGTTTTCGAGGATGGCATCGGGTGAGAAGTCTCGCAGCGCTGAGCTTTTGTTATGTATCGTGTTCGCCAATCTAAATTATTTATAGCTTCATCCTCGTTCCATACATTGAAACACCGTTACTAAAGGCGACTTTAGGCGATCTTGGCGGTAAAGGGCGCGTTCTAGCTTACGAATATGCTTCACCATTCGCGGGCCTCAAACCATCATGGGAACCAGTCCCAATGCTGGGCTAAGCGACATGCGATTGCTATTAGCTCTAGCATTAGTGAAACACCATGTCCCGACTTGTAACTCCTATACTGACGAACCTATAGTTCAACAAGAAGTCAATCGTCATAGCCTGTCATAGTCTCGGGGGCATGATAGTCAAGCAGGCCTTGTGTGTAGCTAACAAGCAGTTCCATCGATATCAAGCAATTATCGACTCTATTGTTGGTGTCATCTTTCTAAGCATACCACATCTGTTCGTAGATAAACTCACGAGTTTTATGTGGTTCAAAGACATATCAGAAGCAAAAACTGGCAAGAGTTTCAAGATCCCATTTGCCCGCATCGAACAAGAAGGCGCTGTTTTGTTAGATCTTGCAGACAAATTTAAGGCCATTTCTTTTCGCACTCTATCTTATCAGCCTACAAGCTCAGAGAAACTAAGAATAGTTCAGCTTCGTTACTCCTGAAATGCTAGCAAGCAAGCTTGGCAGCTCGTAGTTGATACTACTTTAGACAGACACTAACTCGAGTCGCGGTTGGTAAATCGCATCGGTCTCAACGTCGACCATCATGAGGCTTGTCTTTCTACTAAGAACTTGTGACAGGGGCTTATGCAATAGGGTTTGAAATGGTAGGTCAGGGATATTCCTGTCCTACATGAGCCAGTTTCTATCCAATAGACTTCATACAACTAAGAATGTCTCAGTTAGCCCTAGAATGGTCTCTAATATAGGGCTCCTATTGGCTAGTGTGACGCATAGTCTCCTCCGAGGCCGAGTGTCTGGAACCATGCGTGTGACAGCCTTGGTGGCGAAGGATCATTCGTGAACTTTTATAAGATGCTATGCAATTAGTTACATTTCGCTGCGAAGGCCGTGAGTTATATCTTAAGCTGTTTCGTGTGATGCTAATTACTATCGTAGAGGAATCTCAGTACGCGACCATAGTGCCTACTCTCCAAATATGAGCGATGTTCCGCATCAACGTATGTTAAAGCCCCAGTCTACTACAGGGATTAACCAAATGGTTCCAGTTGGTAGGCCCGAGCCTACTGAATGGACGTCGACGGCAGATACATCTCATGATGGATTCGAGATGGTGTACCCGTCGACACCTGCCCTTGAGACCCGAAGAATCCTGAACCTGCCGTGCTTCCTCCCCAAGACGCCTTCCATAAACGAGGATTTCTGTGGGCGCGAGGATATTCTAAGTCACATTGCAGCCGAACTCCTACCTTTAAAGAGTACTACGACTACGTCCAGCGGCGCGAGGCGTCAGTTCGCACTTTGCGGATTCGGAGGGATTGGAAAAACAGAAATAGCTCGTGAATTTACTAGACGCCACAGAGACTCCTTCGACGCTGTGTTCTGGGTTGTTGCCGATGAGGTGGCGAAGCTTGATGAGCATTACCAACAAATTTCACTGGCACTTGGACTCGAGGACCCTTCAGATTGTAAGAGCCAGGTCGTAAGCAGAGAGATCGTGAAAGGGTGGCTCTCTAACCCTCGGAAGTCTCTGTCCTCCTCCGAGGAGCTTGGTCAATCCAGCCAGGCAAGCGCAGAAGCGACATGGCTACTCGTGTTTGATAACGCAGATGACCCGATGATCTTGGCCAATTACTGGCCTCAGGGCAATGGATCCATCCTCATTACTAGCCGCGACCCTTTGGCTAAGACCATGTTCACCAGGAAACCTTCAGGTCTCGATCTTGGTCCCCTCACACAGCAAGATAGCCTGTCTCTATTCTCCCATCTCACTACTGTTTTTAATGATTCAGAAAACAACGTCTTTCGGAAAATCACAAATGCACTCGGTGGCATTCCTCTCGCTATCTCCCAAATGGCAGGGATCATTCGCCGTCAAGACCTCACCCTATCAGAATTCTGGGAGCTATATACTGACCATGAAGAACACGCCAACCTCTATGAGACGAAATTTGACACAAACCTCATCTCCTACCGTCACTCGATCTCAACTGTCTGGGCATTCGAAAAACTGAAACCCCAGGCCCATCAGCTTTTAGAGCTAGTTTCGTTTCTCGACCCGGATGTAGTGGAGGAAGATTTACTGGTCACAGCTGCTGGGAAAATGTTCTCAGATGGTGCAAATTTTAAAAAGAGCAACTACATAGAGGCTCGTGCTGACCTCCTTCAGTCCTCTTTGGTTCAAAGGGATAAGAACAAGCAGATATTGTCAGTCCACCGTCTTGTGCAGGATGCAATCATGGCAACAATGGATGCCGTCAAAAAGTGCGAGATGTTCGATCAACTTATCAGAGTTATTTGGGCTGAGTGGCCATCAGCCATGCCCAAACCATCGAAACCACCAGAGCTTCCCAAGCCCAAGTCAAGCGGTGGGAGACTACACGTTGGGAGATGGCCTGTTTGTGCGGCGATGTACCCTCATATTCTTCGACTTCACCAACTCTGGCCTGAGATCTCAGACCCATCTGAAGCCACCAAACTGCAACTGGCGAAACTATTGACTGAAGCTGCGTGGTACGTTCTTAAGGGTCACATTTTTCTCCTTGGTACAGGACTAATGCTCTCAGGTACCAAAAAGAGCGCGGCCGGACAAAGGACTTTGATGGCTTTTTCGAAACGGCTCAAAACCTTTGCATATCCTCCAGTCACCCTGATAGGGACTCTCTACTTGCAGATATCTATTTCTGTTTGGGTTCCGTCGCGATGGACACCAGTGACTTCAATAACAGCCGTATCTACAAGGAGAAGTCGCTAGATCTAGTCATGAATATATGCCAAGAACTCGGAGTTGCTGATGAACGACTCTATCTCGCTTATGCCGAGCGAGGAATCTCTCGAACTCAAGATCGACGATACGATGAAGGAGAAGCCGACCTCAAAGAAGCACTGCGAATACGCAAAGCGCTTGGGAATTATGTCCCCCGGTCAGGGGAAGCCAACCTTAGCTGGGCCCTTCTGGCTCAAGGCAAGTTTGAAGAGTGCAACACGCTTCTTCTTGATAGCCTAGCTGGCAGAGAGAAGGCCCTAGGGAAAGACGACAGAGAATCCGTCCGGACCGGCTTAATTTTCTATGCTTTGGGAAACCTCCGTGCCGCGCAAGGCGAATGGAATGAGAGTTTCGAATATCACCAGAGGGCGTGGCGCCATATGCGTGCAACCGTGGGGGACAAAGACTTCTACACCGCGAACGTTGTGCATAAGATATCTGAACACCTCATCCGCCTTGGCCGAAATGAAGAGGCGATGTAAGTTGTGATAGACTGGGCTATTTAATACTTGGGACTGACATTTTATCCTTAGTAACATGTTGAATGAGGCATTGGAAATCTGGTCAGTTGATCCGGGTGCACATAAAAATGAGATCAGCCGCTCTACATTTCTAAAGGCAAAAGTGTTCGAGGCAACAGGCAAGGCACAAAAAGCCGCCATTGCCTTCAGAGTTGCGTCTCGCTTGAGGAAAGAGGTTACAAAGGAGGACCGCGACGTCAAGAGTTTAAAGACGGAAGATTTCGATGAAATCGTCGCCTTTTGGGCTCGTTGAGTAAGTTTACAATATTCAACACTGTCCCAACAGCACGTAAATTACAAGAAGGCCGTCATTCACTTCGTTATATATAATTGGCAACAAGTACCTCGGTGGGTGGGTGAGCAACAATAACGAGTTTAGGGCGAATTTGGATGCACACGCTTCGAGAACGTGGTAGCTAAGTTCTTAGTCTAGGTATTGGTAGACTGGCGGTTCGATGCAGTGTGTAAAATTCATTTCAATTAGCTAGGAATTTCCGTCGTGATTTAAACTACCGCCATATAAGTGTAAAAAAAAAGGTAGAAACGGAATTCGTCCTATTAGACACGTCCATGTCAATTGACGCAGCATTCGCTCATATATAGAGTAAAACTGTAAGCACCATCTGGTATTTTTAGATTAAAATCAACATGGCCGCCACCTTGGCTGGTTTCAATCGTCCACTTGTCAATAACATTAAATAGAGCATATAATGTATTATTGCCGTAAAGGCTACATCAGGAGACGCGGTAACGAGGCGTAAAAGGGTGTGAACAAAGAGGGCATTCCTACTTATATAGGTACAGTAGTTGAATGGTTTTGGCTGGTATGGTAGGGATCCTATAGCTACTTAGATAGAGGCGGAAGATTCTACTTCCGTTCTTGCAAACTAGTAGCCGTTGCGTTCGCTGCCTACGCGCTACTCGTGGATGTGTTAAGCTACTCCTCAAAAGGAGCCGAAATATCACTAGCGGCGTAGACACCTTGCGTGCTGATTTCGAGGAAGAGAGAGGCTGTTTCGATCTCTCCCCTTGTTGTCGATACCGGGCTGCTTAGCGAATGGGCTACACAGCTCGATGACGGGAAGGTGGGCGAAAGACTCCTCGGCTACCTGTGTGCCGTCCTCAAATATGATCCCGACGGTGAGATCTTTGCGGCCGGAGAATATCAGGGCTAGCTTGGCGATTTTGCGAGTGTCTGTCTTCTATAGATTGCTTTGGCAAATCTAGGTAACTGCCGCCGAAAGCTTCTTGCTGCAGTCTCTAAGACTACATACTTAAAGTATCTCTTACCAATTTCCCGAGCTTTTATACTGCCAATCGCTTTTCCGAGCTTGGCCAAAACGGCATTTAAAGTGATATACCTGAAGCTATGAGTCCGAGCCCAAGTAACGATATTAAGAGTGATACCCTCGATCATTGACGTGTATTAATCTCTCCCTATAGTCAACTCCCTCGTTTATTTTCCTATGGTCCTACGTGCCCCTTCGATTCTAGTAGTATCTCGAGGCAGTGAGAATATGTTTCCCTTTGTAATTCGCCAGATCGATCTTAAAGTTCAGATACGTATTTGCATACTCGATGCCGCCCGCGTATAGACCCTCGTCCGTCTCAAGCTTGATGATGTTTATCTGCAGGACTTTCGAGTCTATGTTATCGACCAGGCCTAGGTGATTAGAGGCAACACCGTAGTAATCGAATTCTTCAAATGGATTAGAAGATATGTTTAAGTGTGACTTTATATATGACCTATAAAGAACAGTTGTGACGGGAGGTGGGGTTGTTGATAATTACCCCGCCCGAATACCCACCAGCAGAGATATACTGCTCGGGATAGATATCCTCGCGTGCGAGTTTAGCTAGATGCGCAGCCGCCAGTTGTGGTAACCTAGGAGAAAAGGCCATTTCCCATAGGTTTTCGGTGACGGTCGGGTCGCTGATCTGGATTCTCTATGGCTTCTCCGGAGGCCGGGGATGATTGTGCGAGCGGGGTTGTAGATAGGTACCTTAAGGTGGAATAAAAAGCTTGTATGCCATTTCAATTGACGGCGACGAGAAGTCGTACGTTGAAGGTAATTACTATGGCAAGGCAGTTGTAGGATTATAAAAGAACGAGGATGGCAAAGCTTCAAGATCACGTTGTATCTTTCATAAATTTATTCCACGCTTCAGCAACGATTTCACCTAAGCTTTAGGCCAGCACCAGCACCCTCCTTGCTAAAGCCCTGAGATACTTATTACTTACAACCTCCGATTTCTTGCCATCCCAGTGCAGTGCCATATACTTTCCAGTGTGCAGTAGACTAGATAGGATCAGGTAAGTCATCCAAAGAGAAGTTGATTACTTGTCCAAGCCAATCCTGACCGCAGATGTCAAGAGTTTAATAAAACATCTCGAAACATAGAAGATTGCAGGTAACGAGACCACCTCCACCTACAAAATAGTCATATGTAAATAACGTTCGATGTAGTTGACAGGTCACCATGCCAAAGTTCAAAGGACCCGACCTATGATATATTAATAGCATCCCCTAGCGCCGCCATTTGACCCCTCAATGGCCGTGGAGCCATGTAGATTCATTTCGAAGTTTCCGATTGACGAAGCTGAACATCTCAACATCCCGTGAAAAGTGAGAGCACGAAAAAAGAACGCCAGATACGATCTCGTAAGCTCCCATTTAAAGGAAGGAGATCTAGGTATCTTACGATTATCAGATCTGGGCTTGACGACGGTACCGTAGGAGAGTGTGATTGGTGGCGTAGGGCGCAGTTTCGATGGCACGCAAAGCTAGCAAAGCCTCGATATCTGCCTTGTCGTTAATTAATCCTTAATCTAAATCGAGTTGTCGCGCAGACGACCGAGCGGTGCACGTAGCCATCCACGAGCCTATCGCTGCACGTCACGAATGTCGTGGGCTGCTAATTGCCGATTTTGTGCGCCCTCGCTCAATTTCCTGGCGTTTACGCCGCGCCACGATATGATGACCCGCGTATCCTAGGGAGGCGGACGGCACGCACTTGTAGCGGTACGGTTAGTGACGGACGGACGGACGGACAGTCTTGTCGATCGATTGATATTGGCGGCCAAAACCCTCGGTCGCATCAGGGTCTGGAAATGAATGGGTAAAGAGAAAGGGCAAATCCCTAGGTTGAGAGCCCGTAAAGCCTAGTTCCTACAATGACCTCAATTCTCTATAGCACCTGACTTCTGGTTGGGGCTCATTGGTTGCTGCGGCTCTAGGCTTGTTGTTTAGTAACAAATGATAAACCCTATCATCAACCTTACGCGTACGCACAATACAAATCAATTGCAAGGAACACCTTGAAAAGCAGCACAGAGAGCCTATCGGTGCCGGTTTATGGTAATAGATGCGGCACGAAGGGGCCAAGGGGGGAAGGTAGTGAGCGTTGAATGCTTCAGGTGAAGATTAGACCAAGTTTATACCACCTCACTTTCTCGTCCTGATCTAGATAGAGTACGACTCAACAACGGACATGTCTCACAGGCGCGCCAGTCATAACCAGATAGAACCAGATAATGGGTGATAAGTAAGAGATTTGAAGAAGAGGGCAGCGGCAGTCGATTCGACACCGTTGACCGTTAGTAAGGCCTGAAACACCTCCGATACCAAGCAGAGATCAGGAAGCGCCGCCATGAGCGTGTCTTGACTTTATGCAGCCAAGCGTCTAAGTAGTCCACCAATGAGCCGAGTGTGGCGTCGTTGAAGGTCTAGGTTAGTAGACATAGGAATGACTACAGTACCTATTTCTCACAGTTTGCTAGCAACAAGATGATTAGAAATCAATGGATAGGCTAGATGGGCCTCTCAGGTAAGATAGATAGAATTCTCTGTAGTCATCATCTATTGAGTAAGGCGGGTGAAGAATGACGCGAAACTACCTACAGCGAGGAATTTTCCGATGGGGTGGCCTAACTACCTATATACTACCTATATAAGTACTCTATTTTGGCTAGGCGCATTACACCTCGGCGTCCCTTGAGCTTAGGCATGTTCCTAAATGAGATCTGATGGACGATTATAGTATAGCCGCCTACCTAGATACCTAAGTACCTACCTATTATCTATTATCTACCTACGTATTTGATATACATACTATAAAAAACCACGACGTCATTACAAAAGTTCAAGGACGAGATAGACTAATAGACGGTAACAGCCACTATCTAAGAAGAGACTAATTATTTTTTCAAGAAGGGGCATATTCTTGCTCAATTAAGAACGACCTAAATTGGGTCCGATGCATCTAGCATCTGCCTACTTAGTACCTGGACTAGGGACTTACAAAACTTGCACAAGCCCGAAGAGACCCGCCAGCCAGCGTAGAAACACTGACATATCACGATCTGACTCTACTTAAGGCTAGGAAGAACGATCAGATCATTGCGCTGGTGTTTCGGTCATTGAAGCTTAATAGTTAAATATAGAGTTTAGGCTATGTCACCTTTTTTCCCTTTTTTTTAAGTAACATTTGTGGGCAGCTGCCGCTGTCTAGCACGCAGCCAGATTTCAACCAAACTACCAAGCTACGAGGTGTCATCATGAACCATGAACAGAACCATGAACTCTGCTTTACTACGGTGACCAATGCGGTTCTGACTTGGAACATACCTAGCTACATATCTTGTAATTACCCCAGACCCCAGACAAGACGACAAGAGGTACCTACATCTTACCACATCTTACAAGGGACCGACCTAGTAGTTCGTATTCAGGAATCGAAGCCAATGTCCACATCCATGCGGTGCAACAACGTCCGCCGTGCTTGGGTCTGCCAGCGAACCAAGTAGGTACTCACATACACACTGGTCAGACAGGACAGACTCCAACCCAGCACCAACCCAGGTGCACCAGCATCGGTAAGATGAATACATATGTACGTGAATACATAGCTATGTACCTAGCAGGGTACACAAAGTGCCTGATCCGAGCATGTATGCCGACTCCAGGTGTTCAGCTCCAGGATCACGAACATACTATACAGTGAGTGACAAGATCAAACCACCGATCGACGGCCAATTTTGTTGCACGCAATCGAGGGTTACCAATCACGCTACTAGCTCGTCACAGCTCGGTCGCCTCTTCTCAATTCAGCCCGCTAGATAATAAACATATGGGGGTAAAAAAGGCAGCATCCTGGCTGGGAAATCCTAGCTATTACCGACGGTGTGGAATCAGGTCATCCCCGGTCTCACAGACACGTATAGAGATCCTTGCGGTTTATTGGCGGATCAGAGAACAGGCGAGATATCATCTTTGAGCTGAAAGCATCAAGGGAGAAGAAATGAAGAAAATAAAAAGGGAGATAAACATGCCACAGTAGCGGGTCGCATGTCATTATTCATGTAGGTACAGTACTTGCAGGAGGTCAGTATACTAGATAGCGTACCTACATGCTTTTATAGGTTTTTTTTTATCCCGTCCCCTCTATACTTACTACCTCTACTTAGGGTATGTAGAGGAGTCGGTGGTGGTGCAGCTTAGATCATGGATGCCAACAACGTATCTCGTTTGTATTACAGTCTATCACAGAACACAGCATCTAGACACATGAATGCCGCGTAGTGCAAGGTATGTACCTGCTCGACATGTATAAATAATACGATCAAGGAGCTCAACTCAACCCATTTTTATTTTTTAGTCGTCTATTTAGTGACTGTCTTTTATACTATTCAATTGAGAGGTACTTCCATATGTAGGTATGTACTACCTACCTACCTAATCTACCCGCACTGCACAGCCTAGGGTCTGAGTTGTTGTTTCGCTACGTACCTAGACTCACTTACAAGTCATTAACGTAGGTACCTACATACATGCTAGTGTTAGCCTACCTATCCGCCGTCGATGCAAAACTAAAACCGGCCGATAACGTGGAGCAGGCGGCCCACCATAACTTACGCATAGCAGAAGCGAAGACGTCGTATGGGATGATAGACGCATGTTAGAGGTGAAAAGTGAAAAGGAGCAGCAGCAAGCACCAGCACCAGCGCACATCTATCAAGTATCTATCTAGACTACCTACTTACCTACATCCTGTCTATCTACTTGTCTATCTATTACCTCTTACCTACCTCTACCTGGTAGCTTAGGTAGTAGATAGCTGTGTGTCCCCCGTTATCTCGTCCCACGTCCACGCCCCTCGCCCTCACCCTCGCCCGCGCTCTAACGTCTTTTTTTCTTTCTCGTACAGCAGTGTGTTGTGCTAATTCCAAGTTTTCAACATCGCTCAGACGGCTGGTGATCCGTTCCATGATACTGATTTTCTTGATTTTCTTGGTTTACCTTGGAGAAGACCTACCTACCTCTTACCTATCTAGGCACAACCTGTCTAGTCTACATCATACCCTCCTCACCTATCTATCTACCTAACCCGAAGGTATCGAACCTCTCCAGGGTATTATCTACTTACTACCTACTGCTACTACTGCTGCTACTCCTGCTGCTGCTGTTGCTGCTGCTGCCGTACATTGCATAGCATCGCATTCGCATATACATTGCTTCTTATTACCTCCTACTACCTAACCTAACCTCCTTACTCCTTGCCTCGCCTATATACGTCCCGACGTATGCGTAGGTATTGCCCAGTCCAGCCCAGCCCAGCGATATTATTATTGTTATTACTGCAGAATATTGCCCGCTTAAACGCCGCGCCCTCCCTACTTGTATATCCTACTTGTACAGCAGTATATCCCTTATACCCTCCTCCCCTACATACACCATACATTGTACATTAAGTACTTTCAGCCCCGTAATAGGCAGTCAGTCAGTCAGCCAGTCAATCGGCCCTCCTCGCCCTCTTTCTCCCGCTTCCCCGCCGTTTGTGGTAATAGGCGGTTGTGATTAGGAAAGAGGCGAAGATGGATTGGGACACTGACAATCCCAATTCTGTCATCAATCACCACCACCAACACCAACACCAACACCAACACCAACTAAAACAACAACAACACCACCACCAATATCAATACCCATATCATCATCAACAACAACAATCACAACAGCCGCAACAACAGCAACAGTCATCGTCTTCGCAGCGTCGCAAGCTTACCAAGAAACCGCCCTCACAGTATCAACAATACGCACATAGCCATAGCCATAGCCATAGCCACTCCGTTACGGGCGACGGGCGCTTTGACGCCCAATCCCTACAGAGCAAACGGAGCTCCAGCAGCCTGAGGCGAGCTGCTCCAGGCGGTCCACTCCAAACCACTGGTAGATCCCCTACTACTAACGCGTCAAACAACTCATCTCCCCGACATCCTCCTCCTCCCTCTACTCCTGGCTCTGTCTCTGCTTCTGTCTCTACCTCTGTTTCTGTTTCTGCTCATACTCCTACTCCCACTTCTGCTTCTGCTTCTACTCCCGCTGCTACCCCTGCCCTCTATCCCCATTCGCCTCCGCCCCCGCCGTCTGCGACTTCTCCCCTTCCTCTCAACAACGGCAATCCCGTTACCAATAACACCAGCTACAACAATAAGAACGTTTTAACCCGCACCTCGCCCGCCCTGTCACCCGGCGAATTCCCCCCTTCGACCACCTTTCCCACTTCTTATCAGGTCGCCGTCCCCGCTTCCGCCTCGGCCTCCCACGCCCATAGCTCGCCCGCTGCTAGCGCTTCTGCCGGCGGCGCAACGGCGGCATCTGGCGCTGGCGTTAGTGCTGGTACTGGCATTGGCATTGGCATCGGTATTGGGGTTGGCAACGCCCCATCGACGTCGAATCGACACAACCACAATCTCAATCTCAATCAGAACCATAATCAGAACCAGAACCAGAGCCACAATCCCACTCAGAACTATATCCACTACCGCCAGCAGCAGCAGCAGCAACAGCAGCAACAACAACAACAGTACCCGCCGCAGCCACCAAAACAAAAACAACAGCCCCACCATCAGCAGCGCTTATCGGGCTCACAACTACCGCTCTTGCGACCCCTTTTCTCCAAGACGTCGTCGGAAGATTTTGTTGGCGCTCCCTTTGACGGCGATACCATCCTCAGTCAGCTTGACAAGGCTGCCGCCCGCGCACCGGCACTCCAGCAAGCTGTTCCGCGCACCGTTCGCCCTCAGCCACCCCCGCCGACCGCCGCCGCCGCCGACCCACGTACCATGAGTCCTTCACTTCGCCGTTCCGCCAGCTTCTCCGTCGCCCATGCCACCATGTCTGAGAAGTCTCAATCCTCCCGCAGTAACGATGGCTCCACCATCACCTCGAAACGATATTCCGACGAGTCCAAAGAGCTTAGAGGTCCTGGTATGCTTAGGAAAAAGTCTGGGTTTTCCGGCCTCATGAGCACATTGGTGGGGTCGCCAAAGAAACCCGTCATTTCTGCCCCTGAGAACCCAGTTCATCTCACGCATGTCGGATACGATAGTGCTACTGGCCAGTTCACGGTTAGTTCCAGGAACTTTTTTGTCCATCTTCGAACGCTTATCGCATCGACGCCGCCAAACCATGCCCAAGTCGTGTTTGTGCTAATTCTAGATCTCGATCTTTACAGGGCCTACCTAAAGAATGGCAGCGTCTTATTAACGAGAGTGGCATCCCCGAGAATGCCCAAAGAGAAAATCCACAGATGATTGCGGATATCGTGACTTTTTATAAGGAAACCACCGAAAGGCCTCACGAGGACCAGGTTCTTGAGAAGTTCCACGATGTCAGAGCCCCAGAGCTTCGCACCCCATCAGGAGGAATGGTAACATCTCCCGGCATCTATTCGCCAAACCTAGCTGGTATGTCACCTATGATTAGTCCACCAGCAAGTCCGAGATTTCCAATCGTAAATAATGAAGGCACCTTTGAAAACCCCCGCGCTCCACCGCCAGTTCCTGTACCAGGAAAGAATCTGCAGCCCAGTCGTCCGGCTCCGAAACCCCCGGTTTCCTTGCCATCGCGAATGCAGCCGCAGCCGCAAGTACAGTATCCGGCCAAAGACTCTGGCATCGGCATATCGCAGTCTGGCGAAGACCTGCCGGCCCTGGCCTACGCTCCGCCACCTAAGGACAGTAGCGTCACCATGTTACCCGAAGAACATAGGTCGAGGTCTAATTCCCGTGTCAATGGGTCCTCACCCTATGCTCCACAGCCTCCTGCGGGCCAACCATCTCCCGCGATGCAGGTCGCCTATCAGCAACAAATGATGCAACAGCAACAGGAACAAGCGATGTCACAGGCTCAAGCTGCGATGAAGGGTCAGCTAGGAAGGTCCCAAAGTACGAGGCAGACCCCGACACAACCTACAGCTACAAGGACGCAGCATCCTCGACCCCCAGAAGCCAACGGGGGCAACGGCGCCAGCGGTCCCCCGACACAACTGCGACCTCGCAACAGGACGACGCGACAAAGTACCACGATAGACATTGCAGCGGCTTTGAAGAGGATCTGCTCAGAGGGCGATCCGCGGGAAATCTACAGAAGCTTTTCCAAAATTGGGCAGGGCGCGTCTGGCGGTGTCTACACTGGTCACGAGAGAGGGTCGAATCGTTTGGTCGCTATCAAACAGATGAATCTGGAACAGCAACCCAAGAAAGATTTGATTATTAACGAGATCCTCGTCATGAAGGAGAGTATACATCCGAACATTGTTAACTTCATTGACAGCTATCTCTGCGGTGGCGAGCTATGGGTAATCATGGAATACATGGAGGGTGGCAGTTTAACTGATGTGGTTACCTTCAACATCATGACTGAGGGTCAAATAGCGTCAGTCTGCAGAGAGACTCTAAAGGGTCTTCAGCATCTACACTCGAAAGGAGTAATCCACCGAGATATCAAATCCGATAACATATTATTATCGCTGGAGGGCAGTATCAAGCTTAGTGAGTTCTCGTTCCCCTCATGTCAACGCTAGTGCAATGGCTTACAGTTTGAGAACAGCTGACTTTGGATTCTGTGCTCAAATTAATGAGGCTCATAACAAGCGAACGACGATGGTGGGCACCCCCTACTGGATGGCACCAGAGGTTGTTACTAGGAAAGAATACGGTCGGAAGGTTGATATCTGGTCCCTTGGAATTATGGCGATTGAGATGATTGAAGGGGAGCCCCCATACTTGACAGAATCGCCACTTCGTGCTTTGTGGCTCATCGCAACGAACGGCACACCACAGATCAAAGACGAGCATACTTTATCTGCTGTATTCCGAGACTTTCTTTATTTCGCCTTAAAAGTGGATCCAGAGAAGAGAGCAAGTGCTCACGACCTCCTTCGGGTAAGCCGTCCTAACTCCCTGACTCAAGCTGGAGAGCCGCCGAACTAATTCGCGCTAGCACGACTTTATGAAGTTGTGTGTCGATCTAGGGTCCCTATCCCCTCTAGTCCGAGCTGCTAGAGAAGCTCGTGCGCAGGAGAAAGCACGGAAAGGGAATTAAAATGCCATCTACCGGGTCTCCTCGAATCATGAGGACTACGGGGGTAGAAAAACAGTACATACCACTCACTAGCTTGGATAGTAGCATACTTTAGGCATTTTGGCGATTTTGTGAGGCGCATCATCAGCCTCGACCATGTAGCGCAGGACATATTTCAACGTGCCCTTTGGATAGTTTCGACGACGAGATAGATCGGTCAGTACTGGCAGGCAAGCAATTGGATTGAAAGCAACGCGTTGTATTCACGTTTCTATCGGAGAGGCGACGGATTTATTTCTTTACTCGGACGTCAGGAATTACAAGATCCTACTGCAGGCAGACTTGTACATAGCAAGCCGAGACTGTCCCATCACACTTTCTTGGGCGACCAGATCTACGTATTTGGACCATCCATCCTATCTTAGGATTCATCTCTATTAGAGGCGCAATTGCGCTCAAGATAGCTAGCATCAACAATCATGTTGCGATAGAAAATCTGCTCTTAATTGAGCAAGGGCGTTGCAAGAAAATAAAAGTAATTAAACCGTCCAAAAACTCAAAAGCTGAGCGTCTACTGCTAATATAAAGAGGTGTCCTGCCCAGCGAAAACATCAACTAGGGGCCGGTATTATGGATAATAAAGTTGCAAGAAGACATATAGTTAAAGGCGGTTGCATCGAATCTCAGGTTCTAGCAAGTCGGATACTTACTATCTTCTCTGCATATGAACAAGCGTCGCAAGACGAGTAAACAGCTATCTCACTACACGAGAAACCCCGAAATACGCTATGAATTTAGCAGACTACTATAATGAAAAATGATGACTATTAATATGCACACACGTAGGTAGGTCTATGCCACAAAGGATTTGATGCATCACTAATGATAAGCGGCCAAGCAGTTACACAAGACGGCTAAAATGACTTCAAAATCATGCTCTCTTGCTTCTTCATTGCGGATCTAGTCTAGTCTAGGAGACCGAAGGTCTGTCTATATCTCGCTCGCCGCCCCCATATGCGTAGGCAATTTCTATCATCTATGCCGAGGCCGAAGCCGATGCAGTGCGATATGCAACGCAACTCTATCAGGGTATATCCCTCTTCTTTTTTGATCCCTCCCGCTTCAACTCTAGATAGACAACGAAGTAAAGATGCGAGGAAAAACAAGGGCAAGTTGAGAAAATTCCGCAGCTGAGACCCCTTGCCCGATATTAAGTATTGTTTAGTTGGTTGACTTCATCCATGGATTGGGGGAAGATTCCATTCCCGTTTCCCTTTCACTTTCCCGTTTTGCTGTTAAAAAATCATTTCGCTCTTTTTTTTAAATGTAAAGTCTTGATAAACCGCCGTGTCAAACCGTGCGCCGTCGCATATCCGTGGGGGGGTTTCTACCGCTGTTTGTATCCCCCGAGTCTAGGTAAAATGTGATTGAAAGATGTTGTGCTGTAGGTAGGAGAGAGGGGGGAAAAAACGCGCGGTGGGCGAGTCCGGTATGGCAGGGTTGGTGCGCCTGCATGAATGAGAACCCTGGCGTAAGATTTTGTGTGCGTCACCCCCGGCCGCATGAACAGCATGAGTGAGAAATGTGGTGTGCACAACCGGCTAAATAGACCAGGCAGAGCCGCATCCTTCACGCCGACGGGGTGACGCAAACCTGTGTGCGCGTTCCAGCATCTAGACCGTGTCTCGATGGGTGGGGGGAGGAACGGAAAGCGACACGCTCATATTATAAGCTTATAGGACGGTGTAGCCGCCGTCGATGGCGACGTTGGCGCCGGTCATGAAGCCCGAGGCGTCGGAGGCGAGGAAGACGCAGAGGCCGTTGAGGTCGTCGACGGCGCCGAGGCGGGCCTGCGGGGTCAGCGAGCGCCAGATCTTCTTCTGGGCCTCGAGGGCGGGCACGCGGTTCAGCGCCGTGTCCATGTAGCCCGGCGAGATGCAGTTGACGCGGATGTTGTACTTGGCCCACTCGGCGGCGAGCGACTTGCCGAACTGGATCACCCCGGCCTTGGAGGCGTTGTAGCATGATTGTTCCTGCGGGTAGTTGACGATGCTGCCGCTCATGGATGCTACTAGGATGATGCTGCCGGGCTTCTTGGCCGCCATCATGGCGCGGCCGACGGCTTGGCTCATGAGGAAGGAGCCGGTGAGGTTGATGTCGATGAGACGACGGAACATCTATTTGGTTTCAAAGTCAGCATTCGCTTTCTCTCTCTCTCATCATGCGAGAAAAACGAGGGGGAGGGGGGGAAGGTAAAACATACAGCAGGGTCGTAGGTCTCGGCCTTGATGTTGGAGTCAGCGATACCGGCAGAGTTGATGAGGACATCAGGGGCGCCGTAGGTGTCGACGCAGGCATCGACGGCGGCGTTGATGGCGGCACCGTCACGCACATCGACCTTGAAGAAGGAGACGGGGAGGCCGGTCTTCTGGTGAAGCTCGGCAGCAGACTCGTCGCCGAGCTCCTGGTTGACGTCGAAGATGACGAGGGCCTTGGCGCCAGCCTCGGCGCAGGCCCTGGCCATGTGGTTTCCGAGACCGCGAGCGCCACTGTTTGAGAGTAATTTGTTAGCCAATTGGTCAGGGTACGTAGATTATATTTTATGCTAATAACCACAGGTTTTTTATTAGGGGGGTTAGCTTACCCGGTGACAATGACGACCTTGTCCATCACGCTCATCTTCTGCATCATGGGCGGCATCTCGCGCCAGACCCGCTTGGTCAGGGGCACGACGTCGGCGTCCTCCTCGGCGGGGAAGGGCTTGGGCTTGGCGTCGTCGCGGTTGACGGGGATGCTGAAGTGGTCGCTCGTGGAGCCCGCGGCGCCCTTGGAGTCGGGCGAGTACATGGACACGGGGATCTCGGTCTCGCGCACGACATCGCTCTTTGACCGCGAGGCCGAGAGGGAGAATGTGCGTGCGGCGGCGGGGATGGCTCTGAAGACGGGGGTGCGGGAAGCGCTGGAGAGAGCGGCGGCGCGAGTGGCGCGTAGAACTGCTGTCCGGCCAGACATTTTGGGAGATATGTGGGAAATGTGGTTTTTTTTGGGTGTGGTTGGTTTTCAGGGGTAGGAGATTTGAGATTGGGAGGCGTGGACTGAGACCCCAATTATGATAAGTAGCGGATTAAGCTAAATAGGACGAAGACGAGACGGCGGGATAAAATGGAATAGCGAGGACAATGATCTGAGATACTCTGGCTTCGAGGTAGAGCGAGGACACAGATTCTTAAGTAGTCCACCCGAGATCGGTGGGGAAGGCTGTGGCAGACCCGGGGGTGAGGGATCGTGAGATTACACGAGAGGTCACGGGACGTCGGTTTGATGAGAAATGGGTATTTCCCGACCGAAAAACAATGGTCTTGCCGCTTATTAGCAACCGTATTAGTCGCCTACGGGTTTAGATCCGCTTGCCGTGGTGGGGAGGATGGGTGTCTCGTGAATCGGTTTTCTGACCAGGTACGTCTTAGGAAAACGAAACGTGCGTCGTGGGGTGAAGTATTGAAGTATTGGCCGGGCTTTTTGGCAAATGCGACGGTCGGGGGGTGGTTGATTGTATCGCGAGATTGCGTCGTGGTCTTTTTTTTTCTCTTTGCTTTTTTTTTTCTTACACTCTATCGTCTATTCAGGAGAAAGGTAACACAGAATAAGAGAAGAATTGATCTGACATCGGAGAGGGAAAAAAAGGAGGGAAGATGAACTTCTGTTTCTGCCCTTTTATCTTTGCTTCCTGTCTACGTAAGGTTTAGAAATTTTGTGGATTTTTGCCTCTTCTTGCTCCTATCTATAGCCTATAGCTAGTTACTAAGTTGCTATCGAGATGTGTCTCCCTCCTCGCGCATCGCGCCGTCTACTCTACTAAGTGGCTCTGCCGTCTCGTATCCGCAATTCATTCCATTCCAGGCCGCGCGAGGAACGGGCTGGATGGTGCAGCAGACGGTGTATGCGAGATAGTGCAGGTAGCTGATCAGTATCCTCAAACTTCTGGGGCTGGCCCACGGGTGGCGATGCCCGCCAGGTCGCGGACTCCGGCCTTGGGAGCTACTACGCTATCTAACTGTGTATCTAACTGAGTAAGTAACTTACTTGCATAGTCGGTAAGAGAGAGGAAAAGAGAGGAGCTGGGATGGCATCCCCGAGGCCTGAGCTCAGTTTAGCTACTGCACCCGAATCACAACAGCGACAACAGCGAACTCCCGAGGTGCTATCCGGAGAGTCGTTGGAGGGAAATCATTGACATGGATGGGAATGGGAAATCTCTGCGCACACGCGTGAGCAAGTCAGACAGGAGACAAGCCCGTAGCGGCCGGCGGAGCTCGTATGCAATTACAGTTTGTCTGTCTCCGGTTTCTACGATTCAGGGCAGATCCGTTTAGTAGTATGTAGACATACTGTATTTCGAGCTCCTATTCTCTACTCACGTCATGGCTAGCTTGTATACATAGTATGAATGGTCTGTCTGTACGGTTACGTTCCGTAACTCCATTACGCAGGTCCATTCTTTTTGCTGGGTCCCCTAAAAATAATGTGACTTGCAAGACAGATGAATAGCAACAACAGTATCCAAAGAAAAAAAATCTACGTACCCACGACCGACCACACAAGAGTCAAGACCCCTGGAAATAGTCCCAGCCTGGTGGAGGGTCTAGAGGCTCTGAAGCCCACATGTTACCCACTAAGATCATCATGAGACAAGAGACATGCCCGCTTCCCAGGGACCCATTATCCCAAATTTGGAAGTGATTTGAATCTTCTTGGGGCGTCTTGGGAAGGGCCTTGACATGTGCTAGGACGGCTTTGGCCTCTTGGCGAGACCTGCCACTCTGCAGCAAATGCCTTCCGGGTGCGTGGGACGGTTGCAACGCCAAGCCCTGGCAAAGCTATCAAGCTATGAAAGAAAACCTTCCCCCCTTGTCAGCTTGGCGATAGCGCCGTCTGGGCGCCATGGCCATTATTAGCAATGCCATCTTATCATCAATTTATTTATTAGTAGTGTAAGTAAGTAGCGTATATATGTAGGTACATGATGTACATAGGTAGGTATATCCGTCGCGCAAGACTATGACCTACATGCCCAAGCTGAAAACATCACGGGACCGACCGACTGACAAACAAGCAAACAAAACTGAACGTATCCATCATAGCACAGTTTGACAAGCATGCGATTTGGCTCCCCCTCTCGAAACGACTCAGGGTGTTACGCTATTGGTAACGGTAACTTATTCGTTACACTAGATGGCCCCAGATTAAGTTATTACAGACCCAAACAGTCCTCACCGATCTTCTAGTACTATCCTTGTGGATAGTATAGATATAGTCTAGACGGTATAGGGTACGTATCAGATTCAGCAAACCTACTACTATCTTGGCAATAGGAGAAGCTCAGAAAAAGGAAGTATGTCTGCCTAGCTATGTATACAGACTAAACACGGTATCCAGAAATTCTCTTAGAGAGAAAGAAAGTATAGTGTCAGCCCGACCAAGCATCCAAGCTAGCTACTACATAGCACTATGCACATAGTCCAACGCCATGAGGTTGAAACATGCTGCGTGATTATCCCAGGGCGTGGGGGTTTTGCACAGTCAGACTTGTTTGAATAAGGATATCAATCACTATTATTTTTGTCAACGACACCAACTACAACAGGAAGGTCTACACCGACCAAGAACAGCAAAGCATAGCTAGCAAGCAAACAAGAGATGGATGAACTGGACAATAATTCCGGTGACAATTGGGACCGGTGACCGGGAATCCAGGGCATTGATAGTGTAGGTGTGTATGCGGATGTAGGTACCTACATACTGTAGCTAGGCATGTATGTATGTCTGTATGTATGTATGTACGGAGTATGCGCATGCAGAAGAACAATGGGAGGGTAAGTAATATGCGTATGTTATCTATCTACAGCATTCCTATGTACACATCGTTTCGAAACCTGCAGCGATCTCCGCCATATCTGATAATGTTACTGTGGCGCCCGCTACCGCTACCGGAGCTTGCCAATCGCAAAGTGGGATTGGAATAGGTAGGATTGGCTTACACGTACAGCATATACACAGGGGAAAGAGGGAAAAGGGAACAAAAGCCAATGACACGTAGGAGCACGCTCTTGCTCGCGCTTGGCTCGTGAATTACTACAACTGTGACAGATTGCATTGATGATTTGATGACGCGGAGCGCAGGTCGTGGCAGCTGACCGGTCTTCCTCACCGCCAAAAATTGCACCCACGATAGCTCCAGAGGGTCCTTTTACCTACCTACCTACAGCATACTTAGCCTTGAAAGGGGGGAAAGAGGAGCTTCGCTTCACGTCAGCAACAAGCTGAGGGACCCGCGAGCGAGCCAAGTGTCCCCATTCAACCCCATTTTCTCACACGGAGCGGAGAACTAGTGTACAGTAGTGTAGGCAGATCCCTTTAATTCTTTTTTTTTTCTCCTTTCCCCTTCCCTTCCCTTTCCTCGACTCCTCTCTGAAAATCCGGGGTGCCTTAAGCTTCTAGCGTACATCGTGGAATCATCCACTCGGTGGGTAGCTAATACAGTAGCCAGAGAAAATTTTCTCGCTAGGAGGCAGCTATATCTTCCTACGTATGCCCACTTTGACACGACATGGCGGCGGTTGCCAGTCGAGTTGACAGTTTCTCGGTTTGAAGCATCTTTGCCTGGTAACCAAGCGAGCTGGTAAACGAGCAGCAAAAAAGAAACTCTTATCTGCTGCAATAAAAGAGGGTTGATATATATACTCTATAATGCACGCATATCAAGCCCAAAGTCATTCATAGATGCGATAAGGCGCTCCGATATGCGGCTCTGTGATTCCCCTGTGTTTCCCTTGTCCAGCAGGCCACCAGCTCGCGTCGTCATTCGCGAATTATTGCTACAGAATGTACGCAATACGCATATGTACATGGTTGTCGCTGCGGCACAATAACTTGGTTGAAGCTGCGGTTGGTTCGCTTAAGCAATAATATCTGAGATATCATGTGCGTCATTCGGGACGTGTCTCTCCCTGACTGACTGACATCCGTCCAAGGGTTAATGGTTCGCATCGAGGGTATGCGTGTATGTGTATATACTCACATATACATACATTACATACAGAACCCGATGGGGATCATAGATAGAAGTCTAGAACTGTCCATTCGAACCGAAAGCCGTTGAAAAAGAAGAGAGGGTGTTAAGGTGCTACCGAAAGAGCAAAGCCCTCAGCCAGCCCAACCAGCCAGTTCAGCCAGTCAGCCCCTTTGCATGCTTCGACTTACGTATGCTGTACATATACCGATCTGGTAGCTTAGCCGCATTGACGGCTAAGTTACCACATTGGTATAGGTGTGTTATAGGCATTGACTGCCCTGTGAGATTCCACGCTACAGAACACGCTACCCTACCGAGGGCTGTCGGCTGTCTTACCACCACGACACTGCATCCCGCGTGCCCGCGCTGCCAAGCAGGTTAATGCCGGCCCCCTCGGAAGAGTGGGATCAGCCCTGCATGAAGCGTTACTCCGGCGTATCGGGTGGTCCTACGTCCGACATAGCTCTCTCGGCTGAGCTTACCTTTCCCGTACCAAGCAGCAGCAGCAGCAGCAAAGCGTCATGTTTGTTCTCACCCGATCATGTCATCAGTTCACGCCAGCCAGATTGGATAAAAATCCAAGCCTTCAAAGTATATACAACGTTCTACTTTGCTACACACGGCACATCATGAACTCTAGTGTAGGACAATCTTCATTTCATTGACCCCTCGTTTGTCTTACAGCCACGAGATCTAGATAGGGGCGTCGCTCATTTCCACAACCGTTCAAGATTCAGCCGCGACATACAACCTGATTCATCATGAACATGATCATGTTTCTATGCGTAGTTGCATTCTCCACATAAGATAACAATTCCCCCCGGGGGCCAGAATAAGATCTCCAGGTTCTCTCGTCAGCTCGCGCCGCTTCGCTTGAGACTTTAAATATGCGCCGTTAAGTATGTACACATTCATTCTACAGAGGGCGGGTGGCAACACAGTTCCAGCCAAATGGTAGCTGCTCTCATAGGTACAACGAAGCAGTGTGGTAGTACGGTATGGTCCTAGCTCAGCTCTCACATAGTGGACGTGATAGTCAAACGCCAACTGACTAACCTGGTGGAGTAAATGCTTATTCGGTACGGCTAGAGTGGCATATGTAGCTAAACATTAGACGAATGAGAAAACTTTTTACAGTTTTTAGAGTTTAGCTAAACACTTGCCCTGACCGCTCAGAGCAAGCCACAAGCCGCACAAGTGCAACCCCTTTTCGTCTAAGTAGTGCTTTGACAGCTCATTTTCAACTAATATACCTTCTCATGAGCAAATTCATCTAGACCGGACTAGAACTCAATATTTCGCCTCGGTTTTTGGGAGATGGTGTTTTCTTATTCGGAGATGGAACTAAACCTATTATGGGTATAGTCCCTCCACAACCCCCTGCTAACGCTTTACCTCTTGACCTACGCAGCGTATAAGCCACTACCTACTTAGACCAACCTTGCCAACCTACTACTTGTATACACTCGCACGATTATTAACGCAACTGCGCTTTATACCACCTATTAATTCGACGTAAAATGTATACCTAAAATGTAAACTTATTAATTGTATATATGCTTTTTTTTTTTTTTTTAGCGGTGCTAAATAAAGCCAACTTTGCAACCTGCAACGTAAAACGTAGGCTTATTCGACTGTTGGAAATAGCGTAGGAGGCTTCCGAAATAGGTTTAGTTCCATCTCCGAATAAGAGAATGGCATCTCCCAAAAACCGAGGCGCAATATTTCGTTAGCTATGTTTGTGCTCAAACCGTTTGTGGATGGTAAATAACCGCAAACATAACCAACGAAACCCTTGGGTTCTTGACTATAGCAATGAAAACTTCAGCCCTAAGATGAGTAGAGTATGACCCACTGGGAAAAAAAATTAGCAAATGGGCATGCTGTTATGCCTCATTGTATGCATCGCTGTGTGCGTTCAGCAGGTGAGCGGAAGTCCCGTAACGCAACAGTAACAAGCATGTGTCTATATTGCCAATGCGACGTTTCCCAGCGCAGTGGTTCACAGATGCACTCGACTAGATTTGGGTCAAATCCCGCTTGCAGACGCGCAAACGGGCATTACGACGTCATGGCTGACTACCACTCTCAATCGTACGATGTTCTGGGCGCCTGAGCGACACTCCTATGGTCCTCGTACACCCACAAGATATGACGGTTACTATTGTGTTACTATTGCAACCCAAGGGCACCAATCGTCCGTGCCATTGACGGCTTGATTGGTTGATGATGAGATGAGGTTGCTGCCCGAAAAAATAGCTTCTCTTCCTATGATAACTTTAGTAGAGCACAGTGATGTAGTGCCTAGCATCTAAATACGTAGACTTTCATATATAGAAAGCTACCTCATTAAATGGAGGGGACTGAAAGAAGCTATCGGTGTGCAGATTAGCCAACTCATGAGCACCAGCTCTCACATATTAGAGTCTGCATTGAAGCTTGGATAGGTATGTAGTGTGTGTTCACTCATAGCAAGAAAACTCACGATGTTCGGTAAGATATTTAAATCGTGTTACGCTTCATGTAGTAGTTCTTCGACTCATTGGTAACATGTCATAACGAATAAGATAGCTCAAGTCAAAGCTATACGGAAATGAGAGTTAGATCCTATAGACTCATTTCAGCTTATCACTTTCAGCCAACCATCCCGATTGCACTGTGAGTGAAGTTTGCATGTCCGCACAGGATAATACGCTTCCTCTAACTCGAGCTAGATATTTACAGGTGCTTTGTGCTTGACAGTCCTCTGAAAGAGTATGCTTGGCAAGACAGCCATAGCGACCGCATCAGGTCTTCTCAAGGTAACAACTCTAGAATACTACAACAAGATGGAAATGTTTTTGAGAAGTTGCGTGAACATATCCGGTATTCTTAGCTACAATCTCCCCAGTGTGATGTGTGTTAGAAGCTTTGCTAGTTATTAACTCAGTCTATAACCCCTCATACGACATGGTGACGTTGTTGTCCTCGATAGATACGTTGATCGTTTTTAGAATTGTTAGAGCCTTCTGAATGTGAGGTAGGTAATAGGCTATTGCTGTTGCGTAAAGATCTCTAACACCTTCTTAAGTGCAACCCTACCTATATACAAGAACAGTCCCTTTGTTCACTCCCTCTTATGCATCACGATCACCTCTCCTGATGTGGCCTTATGGCAAGAATCCACACTTGGCATCATCGACAACAATACATCACTAGATTCTAAGCATAGCATCTCTCGAACAACCGCCTAACCTGGGAATTAGATCTCTTGCGCCCTTAGTCTCGTTGTCGAGACGTCCAATATTATTACTATGAACATCTGAAGCATCGAGAGAATTAGGTAAACAAGTATGGCACATTAAAGTCTTTTGGAGGGCGTTTCGTAATAGGTCTTAGATGCCTAGCTGTCTTTATAGTTTCCTCGTTCCTACAACAGATCAAATTGCAATATGAGACTCTTAAAAGTAACTCAAAGCCTTGTCTCATAGCTGATACTGAGCTGACCGAATGATTCGGTTGACTGTTCTCCCGGGTTTTAAGCCTGGGTTATAAATGATAGAACGAAGTGACACTAGCCTTCTAAGTCGGTGACCGACTCACCTCAAGAATATCCACCTTTCTGGCCCACGATGGTTCGGTATCTAAGTGGATTTTGAGTTTGAAGTTATAGACCATAGCTGCCAGCCCACACTATAGCCATTCCACAAGAATCGAAATGTGATTCCACGGGTTCTCCTGCTCTATGGCGCTGGTGATCTGGGTCTCATCCGAATTAAAGCTGAGCCCATATCACCGGCATGGTTCCGGGCGGGGGGCCTCTCGGCCAATGCATATCCGGGCCATGGAGCCACGTCCGGTAAGAACCACTGATTGATCCATGGGTTGGGATGACTTCGAGGCTACCAGGGTCTGCTGGTCCGTACAGTATCCGTAATCCCAAAATCATCTTGCCAGTGTACACCGCCTCTTGCGTGCGCGCTGTGGCTCTGAGTGGATTTGAGTGTTTTGTCCTAAACACCGTTGTTACTGTGTAGTTTCGTCATCTTCTGTCGATGACGAGGTTGAAGCTTCTTCCTCCCGGCATTCGTACGCGGCTCCGCCTCCTAGGACTTCTCGTTCTTGCTAAGGTTACTCCGCAATTGCTTCGTGCTGTAAAGATAATGGCGGTGAAATATGTATATTGATACAATAGATGTAATTGTCTCCAAGACTGAGACGACCCAGGCGAGAAAGCGCATGTCCGGTCTGTTAAAGTAACTCGATTAGTTTGAGAACTTAGAAATTCCATAGTTGTCTTATAACTTGCCACTTCGAGTTTGCCATGGGCCTTATAGAATGAGTAGGAAAGAGATTCCGGTTGAGCAGAGTATATTTATCGCTAGCATATTACCAAATTTATCAAGGCATTGAAAGCGACAGCTAGCACTGGAGTGTAGAAGATCCATGGCCTGGGTCTAGTAACGAGGTTAGTGGTTGGATTTCCAATCTCTACTCAGCGTCAGTACTCAAGTTGCTCATTCATACTCCGTTGTTACTGGCTGGAGTATGCAAGACACACGTGCTCACGAGTGAGGTAGCCTGAGTTCACCGTATTACTACTCTGCGTCGCTGGTGTCTAAGAAGTGTGCGTATCATTACCTTGGAAACGTCGCATTTGGTCATAATCCTAGCTGGCCCTCACGAGTGTATGGGCTTGGGGCAATATCACATCTCTTTCATTCATCCCACACAACCCACCTTGGCATAAAACCGTTGGTTTTATATGTACGTCATTCCCGATCCGCTGGCTTCCTGCACGCACGTCAAACCATCACATCATATCATCACCATCATCATCACCTATCTATCAATCATAATAAGAATAATACTATTGAATCCGAATTCTCTTAGAATCACTAGGAGCTCTAGTGGGTCTTTGCAGTCTCAACGTTAGTCTTCCCCTCAAAACTTCTACATATGCACAACAATGCAGACGAATCATGACAGCTTTGCGATAGGTGCCCTATGTTATGCTAGGTGTTCTTGATCGGGTTAACTGTAGGTTCCGCGTAGACGGGTCAGGCTAATTTTAACTAGGTATAAAGCTTCCCTAAGCTACATTGCTTAGTAGACGAGGCCAATATTGCCTGAGCAAAATGAGCGAAACGACAGTAGGAGGTATGACTAGTAGGCAAATATTAAGAGGCTGAACAGCTTCTGATTTTAACTAGTTTGCTCGATAGTTGAGGGCTTATCGACAGCGGTTATTGTCTAATACGAGTTAGCTTCGGATAATAATAGTCGAGTCTGTGCGTAAGCAGATTTCTTTCCGCTCGTATCTCTACGACGCTCGCTGCTCAAACCTGTGCGTCTCACGGCTCGTGCTCACGGACTGGGTAGCTTATTATTTTTGGTCTAGCTCCCCTCCACAGTAATTACTTCCCGCATCCACTTCAGTTGACTAGTCGCGGACTCTTTACTAATTGAAACGAACTTCTCTCCTTGGCCGTGTCAAGTGAGCGAAAAAGGCCTAAGTTGCTCGAGTCCCTATTATACTGTTCTATAGTATATGAGTAGTTTTATCGTGAGCTTGTTGCTTAGCACGAGGGGCTTGACTGCACCAAACAAAACATTCGCCGCGATGGAATCCACGTCGCCGAGCCGCTCTGCCTCATTTAGGCGCCATCTGGTATTAGCCATGTCTCCTGACGCGCTATAGACCCTATTATGCGTATTGCGACGGCTCATAGAAAAGAGCTGTCGTCTTCGAGAATAAGCTGAGTATCCATCTTGATCGCCCTTGTCCCTACATGCTGGCTGAAACTACATGTGAAACGATCGCGACGGGGTACTGGTGACAGGGGTAACGACTGCAGCGCTACGGTAGCCTTGGGTAGTCTTGGGTGCGAAAAACCCGCCAATACCTTATCTCCATGATCGCGGGCTTCAGGGGTTGTATGGACGAATCTCGAACACGGACCCGCCAGCGTCACGTTTGAGGTAGTAATCTAAACCACGATCGAGGAAATCCAGGTCCACGGGGATGCGTGAGTGCAGGAGCCCTTGTTCTAGTCTGCAAGCGAACGACGCGGCACGATGGGCGATGGGCGATAGGAGATAGAGGAATGAATGTGCAGGCATCGTTTACCTACCTCGATTGCTTCGTTTCCTCGTCACCCCCCTTTGCAACCAACTTCCAAGAGAAGACGTTTCTTTCATTCTATCGCCTACTATGGCGTCGTGATGAGCTATCCGGATATGCCATTATGATTTTATCTCTTTGCTAATAATTCAACTCACCCATCGAATGGGTATTCACTTCTGTTCTGCCCCCCGTGATTGCTGCTCAGTGGTATCGCCGTTACCATGGCAGTGCCTGGGACCATCCAGGCCTTGATTGCCGCCTTTTCATTGTCAGTACTGAATCACGCAATAGCCTCATCTACCTCTACTTACTATTTTGCTACAGTGGAATATTATTCAACGCGGCATCCGCAGCTCTGGTTCTTCATGTCAAAGGTCAGGGCTCAGCGATTTATCGGGACGGGCTGAGGCTGGTCCTCGTTTTATTCCTTTTAGCATCTTCTTCTTGGGCTCTGGTCGAGTTTCTATCCACCCTAATCGAACCGAGCGCAACATCGACATGTCAGGTGGCAGTGATTTTCTCCTCTATTTTCGATCAATTCGGAAGGGTATTCGTTGAGCAATATCTTGTTTGGGCGGTGCCGAAGGGGGATGCCAAAGCAGTTTTTTCCCTCGTGCCGCAGATCCTAGTGTTTGGTCGATTCTTCGTTGGCATAGCGTTCGCCGCGGTGACCCGGACTCAGTTCAAACCTACTTGTGCACCTGTATCCAGCATACGAGCTGTCGCGATCACGGCTATCGCGTTAGATGCAGTCATCATTGGCCTCTTATCGATTCAAGCTTTCTCAAGCGGCTCGGCAAACAAAGGCGCGGGCCCTAATTCGATAATTCTAAAAACTAAAACCGTTCGCTTCGTTGTAGTTGGAGCTGCGATATGGCTGGGGGTTCGTGTTCATTCTCCTCCCTGTGTTTGGCGTATACTTACTCTATGTAGACGAGCGTGACTTCGTTATTAGGTCTAGAGACTATAGACCTGTTCTACAGAACCGCCTTACCCGGAATTGGGCTTACAATCCTCGTCGGTTAGTTTTATAGCCCAAAAGTTACTCGACGTATCTAACACCATCGCGTAGGGCTAGTCACAATTTTATCCCAGGAACTTATTGCTCCTCGAGAGCTCCCCCGTCGACCCGATTCTCCAGTATCACGAGATGCTAGAGATTTAGCATCCTCAGATTCTACGGATTACCCACCTTCCCGTTATGAGGACCTGAAAGCGGCCAATATCGTGACAGTATCTGCGTTCGCAACAAGGACAGAGGCTAGCCGAGGCATTCGGCGCAATGAGGATGGCACGTTCCCTGCGATCTCAAAACCCATCGCAGTTGGGTTAGATGTGAACGGAAACCCAATCCAGGAGCAGCTTTTCCTGCCCACACAGCCACAGGATTTGACAGTGGCTCTATCTATGGTACCACCTCTGCCAGATAATCGGGGGCTTCTTAGGAGTGCGAGTGATCGAGCCAAGGTTAAGGCCAAGGTTAAAAACGGGAAGTTGGTTATCTCGAATCCGATCCTCGAAGATGAGAACATGCAGAGTTCCTTCAAGAAGATTCCTACGATGGGCCTAGAGGAAGCGGCAAACAATGACAGATTAAGGCGAGAACAGTATGCGCAACGTATGTCAACTTTGATAGCATCACGTCCAGCTCCGCGACCTCCCAGCCCCACCATGACTCCTGATAGGGCGGCTATGGAGCCAAAGGCGATCGGCTTGTTGGAAAGATCGGAATCGATTAAGACAACCAAGACGACTCAGACAACTCAGACATCGAGTGGACTGTCTGTTGAGGGAAATGCGTCCTCTACTGGTACTCAGCTATCTCCCGGTGTTGATGCCATTCGACGCCGATCCCCGCGACAACCAGAGCCAACTACGTTAGCGACACCGTTTAGAGTGATTAGGCCGGGCGAGCCGATCAGGATCCCTATTCCCAGGCCGCGAGAACAAGAGCCAGACCCGACACCGGCAAAACCGGAACCTGTGAAAACGCCTCTTCAACGTCGCCCAACCACCGGACTACCCTCTAATCCACGTGCTCAGACACTAAAGAATCTTGCGAAAGAGAGTGGGAACCAAAAGACCCAGACTGTCATGTTTGTTAACAATATTGTTTACGACAACCCGGATGCCGTCGGAGACATTATCCAGGGAGCTAACAAAGCGCCTCAGCCCCCTGATTCGGGCGATTCTGTTGTGAATCGCCCGCGTCCTATCCCGAGGAAAAGTGATAATGATCGCCAAGTTTTTCCAGCCGAAATATCTCCAAGTAATCAGCATAGACGAACCAAATCGGGTGGATCTATTGTGAGTCGAAAGTCAATACTTCAATCGGTTCCTGGCAGTCCAACAGGGCTTCCTTCTCTACCTCCAATCCCACAGATTGCTACTACGGCGACCAGGGCCGTACCGAACGGTATCAAGAGTATGACTGTCGAAGAGAAGATGGATATGTTCTATTCTACGCCATCAACTGCCCCATTGAGCACAGAGTTCAACCCAAAACGGCGTTCTTCTGTTCCAAACTTACCTGTTCGCCAGGAGGTGCGTCCACAGTCACAAACAGATGATTTATCTGACTCAGAGTCGGGTAATGATGTGAGAGCGTCTAAAGCTAGCAAAAGGACTACTGCACGGACATCGAGCTTACTTGGAATTACGGTGGGATCTCAGATCGTCGGTCAAGATAATGGGTTAGCGGCATCTTTCAACAACCGCAATCCTGTGGAAGAGTTAGGGAATTCTTGGTTGCCTGGGATAGCCTTGGGAAAAGTTGACGAGGGCTTAATGGTGTCTGAAGACGTGAAACGCAGATCTTCTCCAGTCCTTCCTAGGGGTGGGACACTAAGCATGTCAACGACCCGGAGCGAAGCGCGACCTGAGAGCCAGGAAACTATAACGAACTGGGGCTCAGTGTACTCCCCTGTCGTTCCAGTCTCGAGACAAAATGCCCGCTCAACTTATATCAAGAAGGGCGCTCGTAATGCCGACCACTCCGAAGAAGTTCCGATTATAATGCTTGACGAATCTGGTGTGGCATTAGGAGGGAATGGGCCGCCATCGGACTCAGAAAGCGAAACATCACACTATAGTGATTCTTCTCAACGCTTGTCAGGGCCGTTTCATCACCGGTTAGGTGACGACTGTCCTACCTTTTCGGCTCGAAAAGATAACCCACGGCCGAGAAAGATGCCTCCTCCTACACCCTTGCTTCTGAATGGAAACAGCATTAAGCGTGCAAAGGTTGCACGGCCGGTAGAGCCCTCTCCCGTAGAGTCTCCTAGGGCAGCTTATGAGGTAATTCAAGCACAACTAAGGAAATTTGAACAATTAGACCAAGAATCGGTGGAAACTCCAAATCGGCGTCTGGCCCTTCTAGAGAACCTCGAGCAAGAAATGGGGCAATTAGAATCCAAGTGGCAATCAAACCATGACCACCTTCGAGATTCAATGTCTAGCATACAGACAACTCCTCAAAATTCGCGCCCAGCCTCAACAGTTCCAGGATTATCTAGGCCATCTTCACTACGCTCGTCAATTGCATCTACTATCGCTGAACGCCGGGCCTCGCGAAGGGCTCGCATGCAAAACCGGGACAGTGAAGCGACGCTTGCTCCACCGTCTCAAGGCTCATCTGAGAGCGCCCGAAGCACGCCCCGCCAGACAAGATTAGCTGAGGCACAGGCACAATACATGGAGAATGCGTCAGGGCTACTAGTAAAGCGCAACAACTTGGAGTCCTCGTCCATCGCGGAGACTGGTTCAGCAGTAGGTCAAAGCTCTAAAACGAACGAATCGCGGGAAGCGGATGCAAGTCATGAGACTCCTAGTCTCAGAGTTAAACAGCCGACAGCTCCTACCCAGAGACTGTGGTCTCACGGGGTGTCGACACAGGAGTCTTCTAAATCAGGGCTTTGGGTTCCCCAGATTAGGGTGTCTAATGAACCAATCGTGTCTTATGAATTCCCAGGGCTATCTGTTCGATCCGCCACTCGACATCATTTGAGTGAATTAGCGATCGAGAGCTCAAGTTTGTGGCAAGCTAGCGTTGAATCAACATCACTAAAATCACCGGAGGGCTTGTGGAAGAACCCATCCTCTCAACATTCGGAGGCGGTGAAGACTTCCGCTCGTCCGGTCACTATGCGGCCCCCGAGGAAGAACAAACGCGTCACTCTCCTTCCCGACATCATCGAGAACCCCGAGCCTCTTCCCGATAAACGAGGTACTCTAGGGATTTTCCAATTCCCCTGGGGCGAGAAAAGTGAGAACGCCACCCTTCAATATCGCCCGAGTCAAGTATTCATGCCAATGCCTGGAACCATGAGCACTGGACGTGGAATAGGCAATCCTGTAACCGATGCTAGCCTGGCGCAACCCGAAGCAACTGAGTACTCGTCCTCTTTCTTCGACGAATATGACGAAGAAGAGGGTGATAACTTCTCGGATTTCTCTAGCAGCGGCGATGACGACTTTGACGAGACAACGCTCTGGGAAATAGCGAGCTTACTTCAAACAGACCAAGTTCCATCTAAAAACAGTCTGTTGCCGATTCCATGGCAGTCTTCTTCACCTTCGATCGAGGCCTCTGAGCTCACGGAATATGTCACCGATATACCATCTGATGATGAATACGGGAACAGCGACATCATAGATCTGTCTACTTCGTTCGAACATATCAATACAGAAGTGGTCGAAGAACAGAAAATCTCAAATGACGTCGTGCAGCCCTTGCTATGGACTTCGCAGTACCTTTCGCGAGATCACTCTCGAACTTTAGGTTTACCTCAGCAAGAGAACCTACATTGGGATGAGATCGTCACAGAGCCAACGTATAGAATCAAAGCTCGGCCGTTAACTAACAGCTTTGATATTATCCGGAGCAATAAGCTGTGGTCGCCAATAGCTAAAGAGACGGGAGATCACAAAGAATCGTTCCTTTGGGAGCCATCGAAGATTGCCGGCGAAGTCCAAGAAACGCCCTATGCTCCACAGCAAGTGCAGACTCAACCCCAAACTCCAGGGCTATGGGACCTCGTCAAAAATGAGATCTCACAATGCAGCCCCTTTGGGTTTGGCTTACCGGAACCCGAAGCCCAGGTCTGGCAGAAGTTGGTCTCTAGAAACAACAGCGTTGCGAACAGATCAAAATCGCGGTCTGAGGAATCACTACCAAGTATCAGCAGCTCCAACTTGTGGTCCCAGGGAAAGGGAACCAATTCAATCACTTTATGGGTTCAACCTTCTCAGGTACCTGAGAACAAAACCAGGACACCGACTCTATTTAGGCTCAACGCAGAGAGGACGGACTACCGCACTACGTCGGCCAACCCGGCAGCGTTGATGATAATTAGGAAACCAAGGACCATTCAACAGCCGCTACAATCGCTGCAGTCGAGTCGATTATGGGTAAACAGCCAAGTCACTCGAATGGAGTTGGACTGGATTGCTATGTGTAGCTTCCGCCCAACTAGCCCTGCGTCATCACCGTCGCCACGCACTACTTCCACCGACGCAGCCTCAGTTACAACAAATGCTATAGAAATCTCAGCTACCTCCACATCAAGTAAAGGCAAGGGAGGTTTCTTTGGTGGGTGGTTTGGCAAGAAGGCGAACAAAGATTCGACAACTACAATTGCCTCAGAAGCCCAAGTAAATGTGGCAATCTTGAATAGTGATCTTCCTGAGCTACCAGAAGGCATGATAATTAAGAATCTTGACAACATCCCTCACAAAAAGACCGTCCAATCTACTTCACAGCATCGCCAGCGAGCAACGCCCCGAGACTGGTCTGTAGCGCTACATGAGGCCGTTCTGGAGTCATACCCCGAGCTTAGATACTCAAGAGGGCAGACACTAGCATACAAATGGAATGTCGGCGCGCAAGATGAGATTCTCAAAGACGGGAGCTCAGAATTCAACGTAGCCACACGGCACCCTGTCTTCTTTGGCTCGCTAAAATCAGCGGCAGAAACCGTTCACCCAGCTTTGACAGGTTACCGTGTCAGTGTGATTCTAAGCTACGAAGATGCCCAGTCAGCAACCGAAGAGCCTAAACTACGACATAAGAATTCTTCCAAATCAATTCTATCCTCGCCTAGTACATCCCATCTGTGGGCTCAACCTTCCGACCCACAGGCCACACGTACGAATGGGTTATGGGCTGTTCCTAGGGAGTCTGATTTGAACGCTAATCTCACCCTTCAACATGTGCGAGGTAGCGATTCTTCTAGCTATTACCCCATGAGAGCAAACAAGGTAGCTAGATCATCCGTCATTGAGATGGAGGTCGGGCTTATGGAACAAAGACTATGGAAGCGTGGTAGCGTGAATAGCCATCTACGCCACCCCTCCTCACTTAACAAAAACTGGCTGGATGACTCTGTAAATAAAAGGTTCACCCGGATTGAGCTACGATACTAAGGGACGAAATCGCTCGGTATTGTATTGTCATTCGCTTAATTAATGGTGCATAAGCTGGGATAGCTAAAATTTGTACATTATTCCCGTATGGGGTCACCGGCTTCAAGTTAGCCTCATCGCATACTTTATTTCTGTCCCCATCATATATACCTATCATTCTCACAAATATGCTCACTCAATCATAATGCATGATGATTCTAGGCGTAGTTTTAAGCCCGTGGTTAACTACATGCTCTTAAACTGTAGACCAAGTAGCCTAATATGTACATATTTGCTCAAAGCCACTCGATAGTCTTCGAGTATAACGCGTCAACTTCGCGGCCATTATTTCTCGTGGTCCACGAGCCCTTTAGCGCCTCCTTGCCTTCGAGCTCACCATTTGAGCCGACTTTCAACGCCCCTAATACGTTTCCTTGATTATCGACAAGCTCAGCACTCGCGCCCCCCTTAGTTTGATAGAGACAAACTTCAACATCCTCGGCATAGTCATACACAGCACCCTTGACCCCAGGTTTGCCAAGGACAAGTACCGTGTTCTCTCGCACATACAGGGGTAAGCTTCCGAACCCATGCTTCTCCTTGAACCAGCCAGGGCCCTCCCGGACCTGGTTCGTGAAGAACGATGTCCACTTGCCCTTCGGCAAGTAGAATTCGACTTTACCCGACTCCTCAAATACCGGCGCAGCAAGCAAGCTGTCGCCAACCATGAACTGACGATCGAGATACCACGCCGTCGGGTCCTCGGGAAACTCCAGACACATAGCTCTCAATGAGAGCGGCCAACCGTTCTCGACAGCCCGAATACCCTGCGCGTACAAATACGGCAAGAGTCTCGTCTTCAGCGCCGTCCACTTCGCGAGCGTGCGGGAGCAGCCCTCCTCCGACTTGTCGTCGCCGTCGATGGTCCAGGGCACGCGGTACGAGCTGCTGCCGTGCAGTCGGCTATGCGAGCACAGCAGGCCGAAGGCGACCCACCGCTTGTAGATCCACGGCGCCGGATACCCCTCGAACCCGCCGATGTCGTTGGACCAGAAGGCGTAGCCGCAGAGACCCAGACCCAGCCCGCCGCGCACGGATTCGGCCATCGCTTCGGGCGTGGACTCGCAGTCGCCGCCCCAGACCAGTGGGAAGCGCTGTGTGCCGGCGCAGGCGGAGCGCGCGAAGAGAACGGCTTCGGAGGTGCCGTAGCGGGCTTGTAGGGCTTCGTATACAACCTTGTTGTATATGAAAGCGTAATAGTTCTATCCATGTCTTAGTAATTCAAAACTCAAGCATTGATAAGCGAGTAGTAAATGAAGGAGGAAAACTCACATGCATCTTGTGAGCATCAACTGATTTATCGAACCATTCGACGTCCAGCGTAGGAATTCTCTCGCCAAAATCCGTCTTGATGCAATCGACGCCCTTATCAAATAGGCCGTTGAGACACTCGACATACCACTTCACAGCATCAGGATTAGTGAAGTCGACGAGGCCCATGCCAGCCTGCCAGAGGTCCCACTGCCAGACATCGCCGTTCTTCCGCTTTAGCAGGTATCCCTTCTCAGCCGCGGTCTTGAAGGCGGCACCATGCTGTGCGATGTAAGGGTTGATCCATACGCAGACCTTCTTAACCAGCCCGGACTCCTTCAAGCGCGAGATCTGCGCTTTGGGATCAGGGAAGCGCTCCGAGTCAAAGACAAAGTCCGTCCATGTAAAAGCCTATCATATCACGCAAAAGACGTAAGCACCGCTAACACTAGTCGGCCAGGGGATCAAGTCTTACCTTCATCCAGAAGCAATCATAATGGAAGACGTCAACTTGCGTATCTCTCTCCCTCATACCCTCTAAAAACGAATTAACCGTCGCCTCGTCATAATTCGTGGTAAAGCTGGTGCTCAGCCACAGCCCAAAGCTCCAACTCGGCACCCTGCTCGGCTTCCCAGTGAGCGTCGCATACCGCCTGAGTACATCTTTGGGCGTCGGCCCGTAGATGATATACCACTTCAGCCGCTGCCCCCCGACGCTCGTCTGCACGCGGCTGCAGCGCTCGCTGCCGATCTCGAGCTCGACCCTCCCGGGCGTGTCGACGAAGACGCCGTAGCCGCGCGAGCTGAGCCAGAACGAGACGTTCTTGTACGCCTGCTCGCTCGAGGTGCCGCCGTCGGCGTTCCAGAGCGAGATGGACTGCCCGACTTTGTTGAAGGCGCCGAAACGCTCCCCGAGTCCGTGCACTGATTCCCCGATGCCGAGCGTCGTCTGCGTGAAGATGTAGTGCTTGAAGTCGCGCATGTCGCCTGTTTGCATCGGGTTGCTGGGTGCTGGGTTGTATGCTAGGCCGACGCTGCGGCTGAGTAGAGATGTTAGTGCATTGGTGCCGTCTGTGCTGTGGAAGCGTATGTCGAATGTGTGTTGGTCTGGGTGTATCGTTGCTGATAGTGCGCCGGCACTTAATGTCGTCCCCTTATCCCCTTTACTTATTTGAGGCTCGATCTTTGGCTGGCCATCGGGGAACAGATCGAAATGAGGACCTTTGATAGCTGCGCCGGCCCAGTGTGTCGTCTCGACAGATATAATTCCATCAGACGCTGCTTCTATGTCCTGTTGCCCTCATCAGCTGTGCCCGGCAATCCTGTTTCCGGTGCCTGAGCCTCACGATAGTCAAAGTGCTTTGATTCAGGGTGTCTCCTCGGCTCAATATTTTCCGAGTTGGGCATAGTAGACTCAGTCCCTTTTCTGTCTGCGTGATGTTATGGACGTCTTCGGCGTACTCTACCCTCACGCCCTCGGCAGTAAGCCACATGCCATCACGGAACTTCATGTTGGACCTTGAATTTTATCAATTGGTACTCTTTTTAACTCTTCTTCAACCTGAGATTAAGATTATTTACAGTTTCAGATATGCAAAGGACCCGGAATATCAAGTCCACTGACCTCCAACATCTAAGTTGCGCTGTGAGGGGACGACAGTAAAGCAGCTCATACGGCCCGCTCTCGTGTGTCTCGACATAAAGCTCCCCCGAGCAGCCTCGAGGCCAAGAGCAGATGATCTCATCCACAAACGGGACGCGGGCCGTAACTGCGAGAGCGGGTCTGCTGCGAGCAACATGGGGAAGCCGGCGAAACAATCTCTTAGCGTCCAGTGAAAGTCGTAGCTCGCCTTGACGTGCATCGGAATTATATATTGTTGCGGCAGTGCGGTGCTCGAAGTTCCAGTCATGGCCACCGTTCGGTGTGTGGCATTTCCCCACCAATGATGAGAACGCTTCTCCTCGAATCTGGGGTCCTCACGCTTTCTCCAACTGCTAGATCCCCAACTCGTCTCCAAATTTCTACCCCGGGATGGGCGCCCGAGCTCCATTCCCAAGAGCTTTCCAAGAGCTCAAGGGTCTGCAAGAGCCTGGCCAAAGTTATTGTCGAGCTCGGCAAAGAAAGACGATGGAAATTTCTCTGCTTGATCTCTGTGTGCGAGATGTCGAATGCGGAAAGGAGGGTTAGCCTGCCGATAGGGAGAACTTGTCAATTTCCCCAGATTATTACCCTCGACCCCGGAAATACATGTTATATATAGCCGCAATGCTACGCCAATTGTTGTATTTTTGAGAAGACGTTCCCTTCACTGACCTGTGACTTTACCTTGAGCTTCCATCACAATGGCAAGAATGAGGGACTCCATCACGGCCCTCCTCGCGGTCCTGACTGCTCTCACACAGGGCGCGCAGACACCAGTGTATAAAAATGCTAATGCACCGGTTGAGAGTAGAGTGGCGGATCTATTGTCGAAGATGACGATAGAAGAAAAGACGTCCCAATTGGTTCAAGGAGATCTGAGGAATTGGCTTGATGAAAATACCTTTGCATTTAACCAAAGCGGCCTTGAGTTCAACATGGAGTACCGAAGCGGTCAGTTCTACGTCGGAGTCCCCATACCATGGGATAAGCTCAGCAACGGTATCAAGACGGGCCAGGACTACATCATGAATAATACGAGACTCGGCATTCCTGCATTTGCGCAAACTGAGGGCATTCATGGATTCCTTATCCCAAATGCGACCATTTTCAACTCACCAATCGCCCTAGCCTGCTCCTTTAATCTGGATCTAGTTGGAAAGATGGCCAAGGCTATAGCCCAAGAATCTCGGGCGCTGGGAGTCAACCAGATATTTGGACCTGTTGCTGACCTTGCCCGTGAGCTACGGTATGGTCGCGTAGAGGAAACTTACGGAGAAGATGGCTATCTGTGAGAATATCTGCGTATTTGGTCATTCAAAGATGCTAACCATTTGGTTTCTTAGGGCCGGAGAGATGGCACATGCGTATGTTAAGGGTTTGCAGTCCCTCAACGTAACGGCGATGGTGAAGCATTTTGTAAGATGAGCCCCTGAGATTAGATGATATCGCTGCTTACCAGACATACGATAAGGTGGCCTTCGGAACACCCGAACAAGGCATTAACACGGCACCGGTCCACGGTGGCGAACGAGAGCTCCGAACCACATACCTTCCTCCGTTCAAGCGAGCGATCATCGACGCCAATGCGTTTTCGATTATGAGTGCCTACCACAGTTACGATGGTATCCCTGCGGTTGCCGACAAGCACACATTAACCGATATACTGCGAGGCGAATGGGGTTATAAATACTTGGTGAGTTGATAGGTCCTTATGGTGGCTAGTGGCGCGAGACTAATATGTAAATTGAAGGTATCGAGTGATGCGGGCGGCACTGATCGACTATGCGGCTCTTTCAGGATGTGCGGGTCTAACCCTATCGATTCGTACGCCGTTGTTAACTACGTAAGTAATACGAGTATAGTGGTGTACTTCACCAAGTCTAATGTGACAATCGCAGGCTCTTCCGGCTGGTAATGATGTCGAAATGGGCGGTGGATCCTATAATTTCCAGAAGATCCCTGATATGGTCGCCGACGGCAAACTATCAATCGACGTTGTAGACGAGGCTGTCTCGCGAGTCTTGCGCGCCAAGTTCGAAGCTGGCATGTTTGAAACCCCTTTTACAGGAGTCGCTGTGAAGGACCAAGCCAAATACATTCACACGCCAGAGATCGTCCAGCTTGCCCGCCAACTCGATAGCGAGTCCATCGTTCTCCTCGAGAATCATAACAACATCCTCCCATTGAAGAAAAATGCGAACATTGCTGTTATTGGACCTATGGCTCATGGCTTCATGAATGTGAGTGATTATGGATTTTCCACAAGGTGTATGTAGATACTAACAAACGTCTGCCTCAGTACGGAGATTATGTGCCCTACCTGTCGCAGTATAGGGGCGTGACGCCACTTGATGGTATCAAAGCCGCCAGTAAGGGCACCGTTACCTATGCAAAGGGATGCGAGAGATGGTCTAGCGACCAGTCAGGCTTTGCTGAGGCCATCGCTGCCGCCGAATCAGCCGACGTCGCGGTCGTGGTAGTAGGTACCTGGTCGAGAGATCAGAACGAGCTTTGGGCTGGCTTGAACGCAACAACCGGCGAGCACGTCGATGTGCACAACCTCAACCTCGTCGGCGCGATGCCACACCTTGTGAAAGCGATCATCGACACAGGCAAGCCAACAGTCGTAGTGTTCAGCTCTGGAAAACCTATAACGGAGCCCTGGATTTCCGAAGCGGCATCAGCGCTCGTGCAGCAATTCTACCCATCAGAGCAGGGTGGAAATGCCCTGGCTGACGTGCTGTTTGGCGATGTTAACCCATCCGGCCGTCTTTCCGTGTCATTCCCCCACGACGTCGGCACCACGCCCATTTATTACGACTACCTCAACTCAGCGCGCTCATACCCGGATCCAGGTGCTGAATATCCCAACGGCACTCTCGTTTTCGGGCACAGCTACGTGCTCTCGACTCCTTTACCATTATACTCGTTCGGCTACGGCCTCTCATACAGCACATTCTCGTATGCCAATCTAGCGTTATCGAAGACAACAGCATCAGCCAGCGACACGATCACGGTCACTGTGGACGTCACAAACAAGTCGAGCAGGGACGGAGCCGAGGTAGTTCAGCTCTACGTTGAAGACGTAGTAAGCAGCGTCGTAGTGCCTAACAAGCAGCTCAAGGGTTTCGCCAAGGTCAATATCAAAGCGGGGGCGACTAAGAAGGTGAGCATTGAGCTCAAGGTAGAAGACCTCGGCCTCTGGGACTTATCCATGAACTATGTTGTCGAGCCCGGAGCTTTCACCATTATTGTTGGAAGCTCGAGTGATGACGCCCGGGCGAATACCACCCTCACCGTCGTCTAATTGGTCCTGGGGTCGGGTGCCTGGATTGATGAAGTAAGCACTTAATTTACACAACTTAAGTAGATGGGTACGGAGTATAGATACAGATAATATTTTAATTCCTACCTCTTTCTTTTAGTCACGTGCTCAACAACAATATGTTATTGTGGTGTTTTTGGTGTGAAAGATTAGAATACTTAACTAGATACTAGCTAGTATATAGGTGGGATTATAATTTCCATTCTTCCCCATCTCAACGCGTATCTCTATTGCATATCCGCATATCCACATAGACGGGCGATGTCTCTATTGCGGAGAGGCCAAGGAGGGAAGCATGTCCGTGAGAGTACGACGTCGGGCCTCTACCTCATATGTTGATGTTGTTGTTCTAGGTAAGTATGTTATAATAGGTAGCCCTATATGCGCATAATACAGGTTAGATAATAACCACCTAGCCTTAATGAGGGAGGTCCCAGTAAGTAAGAGTTGAGTCTAATGCATCTCCCCCAGGCTTCTCCGACCTCTACTCCTTGCTTCGAGTTATGAGCACAAGGGATACGCCTCGGTTGTTGATTTGGAGAAGAAAGGTGTACATAGTAGGTACCTATCTTGTGATTCCTGTCTTACGATGTAATCACCATACTTGACTCTATCACTTGACTTACACGTAAATTTACCTATCTCCCCATCCCACCAGATAGATACCTAGGTAGGTAGATAGATAGATAGCAATAGCGCAACAGACGTAAATAGTTTATAGGTTAGGGTAGTTAGCTAGTTCTTATCAATGTTATCATCGCATGTTGATATGCCAAGAAATGCCGGTCTCTTCTGCCTATCTATAGAACATGAATGAAAATCAGGGTTTGATGGATCTATTAATGTGAGGGGTTAGATACTTGGTTTCTCAAAAGAAATCGATTCGTGAGTTGGCTTGTTTGTAACTTCCGTTTGTAGATTTTTTTTTGTTTGTAGTTTAATTTTAAAATATTAGTAATAGTCGACGGACCTGCATATGAGCTGGAATTGTCGACATCCCTATGACGGGTAGGTATTGGCTAGAGGGGGAAATGGAGGATGTCATTCCCCCAAATGATCATTTAAAGCTAGCAGGTATCTATCTACACACACAGTTGCCTACGCTACTGCTACTTACATGGACACTATGATAGCGTATAGCTTATATGTAGTCTCTAGCGTAGATGCTAGTGTGCTGTCAGGTCCCCTGCACCCGCTAGAGACCTGCATTCAAGCGATCCGGCGCGTGTGACATTCCACCCAATCGCATGCCCCTCCGGCCCTAACACTACGTAATTGAGCATGTGACCCGTCTGTAGAGGGTGCGGTACGCCTGTACATGGTATAGCTAGTAAGTTGTACGCCTGAATATGTCTCTGGTGTCTCTGCCACGCTAGCAACCTATTATCATCTCCTCCATTCCGTCCTCCTCTTTGCTTGACCGGAAGAAGTCAACACAAAAAAAGCAAAGCACCATGCAAAACAGGTTCGCTTGTGCACTCATTGACCTATTGACCTGGTTGCTGGCCACGCCGTACCTCGGTCTAGCATGCATTTGGCATCGTCTTCCCAGCGCATTCCAATCACGACCTGCCTCTCCGGGCTCCGTGTATCATTGGATCACTGGTCAATACGGTACTGCATGCAAATCCAGAAAGCTTGTCCGTCTGGGTCGCTCTGCATCGCTTCGTGACCTACTTCTAGGCACTCCCTCCATCCGGCATGGTAGGTAACGTCGTGGTATTGTGGCTAGAAAGGGATGGACGCCCACCCCTCATGCATACACATACACACCTATGGGGGAGCTGTACCTGTATTCAGCTGCATACTATACGTAAGGATGCGTAGATAGCCCACCGGGCTGTAATTATATAATTCCAAGCTATTGCCTAGATGCGTAATTCTCCGTGTTTTTTCTCCTTGTTTGTCAAGCTAAGAACACGGGTTTCGCAAGTAACAGCTGTGAAATTACCGTCAACATGGCGCTGAACTCTCCTCAACGTTCCCCGGCACGGAGGGCTGGCTTCATTGTATTTTCTATTGTGTCACTGCTGGTATTAGGCATATTCTTGGCGTCCAGCGTCAACGGACCTGTGGAGAGACATGAGTTCGACTTTGAGCGAGCTGCACACAAGAAATCCTCAACCTCTTCCAATGCGCGAGCAGAGGCTAAGGCCGACAAGTATTTGATTGGAGTAGGCAAGGGAGATATCACTGGACCTACTGGTATGTAACTATGCCCTCCTGTCGACCAACTTTTTGTTGTACTTGAGTGATATCTTACTTCAAAAACTACTTGAAATTACGGAGTTTCCTATATCCCCAGTCTTGCCGATAAAATAGTACACCAATGCTAATTCATACGTGCGAATAAGTCGAAATCAACTTTGCTGTAGGCATCTCCTAATCTTCGTCCTTCTTAAACACGGTACTGACAGGAGGACCGTAGGGGTACGCAGATCTTAGCCAGGTAGGAACTGGATTACGACAGAGAATCTTCTCCCGCGCTTTCATTGTTGGCGATGTAGCGAACCCGAGCGACAGATTCGTGTACCTCGTCCTTGATATGGCCACCGGTGACACCGCTTTGCGATATGGAATTCTCGAAGGTATTGCAGCCCTCGGTAGCGAGTATTCCGTCTACGGCCAGGCCAACGTCGCTGTGACTGGTACACACTCCCACTCAGGTCCCGGTGCTTGGTGGAACTATCTCCTTCCACAGATCACCAGCTTTGGTTTCGACAAGCAGGCTTACCAGGCTGCCGTCGACGGTGCCGTTCTATCCGTAAAAAGGGCCCATGAGTCTCTAACTGAGGTAAGCAGCGAAATAATCGTTACAGTTACTAGAGCAGATACTAATGTTTGGTAACTAGGGATACCTCGATTTCGGTAAACACAAATACTACGTCTGGAATAAGTGAGAACCAGCTAACGAAGTTGTAGGAGCCGTGGAAATTGCCGATGGCAGCATTAGTCGAAGTCTATACGCCTACATGAACAACCCAGCTGCGGAGAGAGCCAGATACACGGACTCGGTAGACACGGAGATGACTGTACTCAAGTTCCAGCGTGCGTCCGACAGCAAAAACATCGGTATTTTGACCTGGTTCCCTGTACACGGCACGTCCGTTTACCAGAACAACACACACGTGACCGGAGACAATAAGGGTGTAGCTGAACTCATGTTTGAGAAGGCGATGGAGGGCGAGGCCTCAGCCGCGGATGGCTTTGTTGCTGGATTCTCCCAAGCTAACGTTGGTGATACTACTCCGAACGTCCTTGGTGCATGGTAAGTAGTGACTATCATTAATAACTATCCTCGTATATGAAGACTAACATGATGCAAGGTGCGACGATGGATCGGGTCAGATGTGCAGCTTTGAAAACAGTACTTGCGCCGATGGCAAGTCACAGGCTTGCCACGGACGAGGCCCTGAGTTCACGAAGCTTGATCTCGGCGTGTCTAGTTGCTACGAGATAGGCAAACGACAGTATGACGGCGCTCGATCTGCCTACGTAAGTGTTTGTTTTGTTCATCCTCTAAACTGCTAGGGGCTGACTATAGTTATATAGGACACCCTTGACTCGACAGGCACCTCTGTTGTTGGCTCGACCGTCAAGTCGTTCCATTTCTACCACGATATGACCTTCTGGAATTTCCAGTTAGAAAACGGGTCGCAAGTACAGACCTGCCCCTCCGCGCTCGGATACTCGTTTGCCGCAGGTACTACGGATGGCCCCGGCGCCTTCGACTTTACACAAGCCGACTCCGGCGAGCCAAGTGCCAGCCCAGTTTGGGAGGTCGTGAAGGCACTGCTCCGCGAGCCGTCCGCGGCCCAGAAGGCATGCCAACAGCCGAAGCCCGTCCTCCTCGACGTCGGCGAGCTTTCCCAGCCTTATGCATGGAGTCCGAATATCGTGGATATCCAAATGTTCCGCGTAGGCCAGTTCGTCATCATCGTCAGCCCCAGTGAGGCTACAACCATGGCTGGCCGAAGATGGCGCGCCGCTGTTAGTTCCGCCGTGGAAGACATCACCGACGCCGAGCCCAAAGTTGTCATTGGCGGTCCGGCCAACTCATACTGCCATTACGTCACAACACCAGAAGAGTATGCTATTCAACGATATGAAGGAGCCAGCACGCTGTTCGGCCAATACGAACTGCCGGCGTACATCAACCTCACTGTCAGTAACGTTAAATACCTAGCACCAGACTCGACGAGCGCCCCGCCTCCGGGCCCCAGCCCCCCTGACAACCGCAACAAGAGCTTGTCGTTTATCACGGGCGTAGTCCAGGATAACGCGCCCATAGGCAAGAAATTCGGCGACGTGACGGTGCAGCCGGCCGCGACATACGCGCGCGGTGCGGTCGTCAACACTACATTCGTGGGCGCGAACCCACGCAATAACCTACGTCTCGAGGGCACATTCGCAGCCGTAGAACAACTTGGTACCGATGGAACCACATGGACACAGGTCCGAGATGATACCGACTGGTACCTTGTATATACCTGGACGCGTACGAACGAACTCCTCGGATACAGTGAGGTCACTATCTCCTGGGAGACGGAGTCTGATGCTACTCCCGGCACATACCGCGTTAAGTATTATGGTGACAGCAAGGCACTGATTGGTGGTGCTATTACCGCGTTTTCAGGGACGAGTAATAGTTTCAAGATTACGTAGGCTGTGGAGGTTTAATTGAGATACGATAAGATGAGATGAGGAATGTTTGAATGACATGTAGCTTAATATGGGCTTATGAGCACGCTTGATGACGAGTGTATATATATATGGATATGGTAGTATATACGCACTTTTTACATTCAATCGATGTTCCCATGCACTTAGTCGATTGAAGCAGGTTAGAAGCCTATATAAAGATTTAGGATTTATATAGGCCCTGATTCAATAATTGAGGGATTAGTTGTCCGTAAACACCATAAGGGTGAAGATTATGTTCGGGATAAAATGAGCGAGAGATCTCTTCTGTACACCCAGCCTCACCCATCCTATAAAAATACCTGGTACATTTCCCCCTTCCCCTTCCTTCCATCTAGACATATAAGTGCGATCTCTCCAACCCTCCCCCAAGGCCTCCAACTCGGTCCTTCTTATCCCTCCCCTGTAAGCTCAGAGCAACACCCCATTATCTACTCCTTTCCGGCAAAGTACTTCGAGCCGTACTGAGTCCATAGTTCGTAGTCGATCGCACACCCGATGATCACGGCGGCAGCGATGGACACCCGTCCCCGCGGTGTCGCCGCCAGACGACGCAAAACCCCTGAGGTTTGTACTGGTGCTGTAGGTGTGGCGTTTGCGAGACCGCGGTAGCTGGTGGTGGAGAAGTGCGTTTTTCTGGCCGCTGTGGTGGGAGATGCGGCGCGCATGATAGAATTGAAGATAGTGGTGTTTGATTGAGGAGGCATTTTGCGCTGAGTTGGTTGGCTCTTGGGTCGAAGTTGGACGCAGTGATTGATCCTTTGATGAAGTTGATAGGTTGTATGAATTTGCGTGTTGGAGTATTGTGTGATGAAGTGAAGACGGTGATGAAGACGGGTCGTTTACTTATGGAACAAGGAGTTCATTTATATTGCAACTAACGGCACAGGTCCTTACTCAACATATTCTGTTAGAGTCATTGTCCACGTTATCATCGTCGTTCTAAGGCGACTATGTTGCTACTCACTAACATGCTTAAGAGTAATGCTTGGCGGTAAGTTCAGCATCACTACCAACTCAGTCTAAATAAAACCAAACATAACACATAACGACGAAACGTTTGACACACACGTAATAGTAACTCAATTTCATTTTAATTTTATAGTAAATCATAACGTATATGGGTATCTTTGAATTCTTCAATCTTACTATGTCGATTCATTTGAGCTGCCATCTACATGTAGCTAAAGCTCATACGACAATTACTGGTCTTTACCAGCCCATCTCCAAGAATAAACGTCAGTTAATGACAGTCGGTAATAAGATACAGGAATCTATACTACATCTCTCAAACCCAGTGTCAATCTTCCAGATACTGTAAAATGAGATGGCCATGTCTATGATGACACAGCTTAGGTGAGACCAGCACACAATCTAGTGTAATACAGAAAGGGCAATTCCCTCTCCGGGATAGCCTACGGCCGTAGTTGTATGCGCCATTTTTAAGCTTTAAGCCCCGACGCTGGCTAGTCGCTGGTGCTGCTGCTCGGGCTGGGGGGTCAGTCGGCGGACAAAGTCGGGCACACCCACGCGGTCGGCCATTCGGTCCGGGACGAGATCGGGTGACACGGAGCGAACAGGGTACTCAGTTGCAGGGGTTGCGCGTAGGAGACGCGATGTCATGGGCTGAGGCGCCAAGATGGTTGGGGATTGAACCTCGTCGACCACGGTCTTGGGGATGGGGGTTCGTGAAGGGCCGGTCCGAATGCTAGAAGGAAGGATCTGCTCGAAACCTTGCTCTCGTGCAACCTTCTCGATACTCTTGAAGTACTATACAAGCTTATGTTAGTAGATGTTTGATGAGTCTTATGAAACAGTTGTAGGGTGATATACCTTCACAGTCTTCACCTGAAGCTCCAAGGTGGCGTCCTCATCGCACACAATCATTGGGTGAGGATGAAGTTGGAGACTCGAGAGTGTCCACATGTGATTCACGCCCTGCTCAATGCACTTCTGCAGAGCTAGAGATTTGCGTGCACCGAGGATGATGATGACGACTTCTCTCGCCTCAAGGACGGTCTGGACGCCAACGGTCAGGGCCATCTTAGGGACCTTTTCCACATCGTTGTCGAAGAACCGGGAGTTGGCCAGAATTGTGTCGTACGCAAGGGTCTTGACACGAGTTCTGGAAGCCAAGCTAGAGCCGGGCTCGTTGAAGGCGATGTGCCCATCTTCACCGATGCCGCCGAGGAAGAGGTCGATGCCTCCGGCACGCTTGATTTTATTCTCATACTCGACACACTCGGCCTCAAGACTAGGCGCGTTGCCGTTAAGTATGTGTACGTTGTTGGGGTTCACATTAACGTGAGAGAAGAAGTGTTTCCACATGAATGAGTGGTAGCTCTCAGGATGGTCCCGAGGGATCCCCACGTACTCATCCTACATTAAGTGTTAAACTACGATCGATGCATCCATCACCCGAAGAGCAACGCATACCATGTTGAAGGTGACGACATTCTCAAAAGAGATCTATAGAATTGTCGTCAGCCATCTATATTATTGCCTCATATTGAACTAGTACATACTAAGCCAGCCTTGTACTTCTCAACTAATATCCTGTACACCCCGAGCGGACTAGAGCCTGTCGGCAGTCCGAGTACGAAAGGGTGTGAAGGGGTAGGGTTGAAGTGACGGATCCGGTCAATGATGTAATTAGCCACATAGGAGCTGGCAGTCTCGGCGTCGTCGCGGATGATGAGCCTCATGTTGGCGAAGTAGTATCTGGAACCGGAAGGTCTACGAACAGAAAGGGGCCTAACCAAGGTGGTATTCAAGACACGAGCTGAAAATGGGACTGGAAGGACCTCGTGTAAGGCAAAAATCCTATAGTTTCTTGGGGGAGGAACAAGAAAGTGCGCAGAAGAGCAACAGCCGACAGTACTGGCTTCATGGCCATTATGAGGGGCAGCTTAGCTATCATCGGCAGTGGCAAGTGATGACAAAAGGTGCAAAAAGGCTCGCTCGTGCTGACAGCAGGATGCGTGCCCCGAGTAGTGAGATGAAACGTTCAGTTGGTGTGAACCTGTCGCTCCACCACGCCAGCCAGAGAACGGCGAGTCCTGGACTTTGAGGTCTCGCAGATAGGTAATGGGCGTGCGGGAGGGTGTGGAAGCACCCGGTCCACCACCATTGAACGTTGTACTTGCTAGCCTCCTTCTCCTCAGAGCTCCCAAACCCACGTCGCTCACGTGTAAGGCCCGTCAGTCATGTGGGACGATAAGGGCTCTGGTTGGTCGAGTGCCTCTGTCCGACGGAGTGGTCGATCCTGTCAACCTGCCTTCTCCGGCGATCTCGGCATTATTCAGGGATCGAAGGCGTGGAAAGTTCTGTTAACGACACTAACAGCTGTGTGGTGGTGGGAGGGTTCATAGTCCGGTCGGTGCCTGACACCCAGACTAATGTGCGGTTACCACGTTCCCGCAAAAGCCTAATCCAAGTCTGGGAGTCCATAGAAAAAAACTAAACTGAGCGTTCACGATGATGACACAGCCGATAGATAAGCTATACTAGCTAAGTAGTGGGTAGTATCTAATTCTGCATGTTCTCGAGAAACAGAGTGGAATTTATTATGCAAGTTCGGCCACATTCAATATGGATCTTGAACAGAGCCTCAACACCAGATTCGGAATAGGTTACAGGGTCCATGAATTAATTTGCAGAAGAGGCGACATAGCACCTATGCATCGGGAAGATATGTCGTGATTTTTAATTCTTAATAGCGCGGAGTATAGGTCGAAAAGTGTGTGTAATAGTATCCGCGTCTGCTACTGCTGCTGCTGCTGAAGACATATCCATCCCGTGTATGCATATCGGGCCAGGAACCATAGATGAATTCTAGAGGAGACTGAGACCGGTGATTCGTAGATTGCAATGGTTCATTGCGTAGTATTGGCATGATAGGTAGAACAGACACTTGACTGACTCGCAGAATTGCGGGACGGAGATCTCCTTTTTCATGGTTCCCTTGGAGATCACTAGCCACATTACACACAATTATGGACATCGGGCTGGCTAAGAAGCTAGCTACGTAAGTATCCATTGGCTGGCTGATTGACTGATTGATTGATTGATTCCTTTATTTTGGTTCTCACATTCCGGTCAACCTTCACCGAGTAGGTATACTATGCACTGAATGACCTACATATGTAGGTGCTGGAATGAGCGGCAATAGAATTGGAATTGCCATTGACGAAATAGGTAGGAATAATTGCGCAGCACGAACGTCCCCCCTCAAAAAGGTAGAAAAGTCACGATGAAGATCATGATGAAAGTCATGATGTGGCTTGTGCAGTCCAATCAGACGGGAGATGATCCCTGCCCCTTTAAATGGTACTAAAACGGCATCTGGTAACAAGCACAAAGTCTACTTCTCGGGGCCTACAACGTTACATTACATGTGAACTCCCTGAACACCCGTCTCGCCGCACTGAAGAGGAACGATGCAGAGCGCCCACGGGTAAGACAATGCCAGAGCGGCCGTCCAATTAACATCCGGCAAACCTGGTTACGCCCCCCAAATCTGTCACTCCCTAGATAGTTCGGCATGGTTCATGGTATGTGGTTTGCTCTTTTTCCTACCGTTACAGTCTCTAGTCTATTAAGTCTCCAAGTCTACTACTATGCGTATGTATGTGTGTAAGTACATACCTTAGCGTACAGTATCTACACGAAACGGATCCCAAGTGTCTAGACTAGGCAAGCAAGCCAGCCCAGGCAATCATCCATCGGCTCGGCACGCAAAGCAACAAGCAACAAGCAACAGGCCCCAAAAAAGTAGACTAGGAAATAGTCCCAGTAACGGCGTCTTCCGCTGACGCCCACGGCAGCACCACCCAGAACGTCACCTGCCTAGGCCAGCATTGTTGGCGACGAGAGATCTTCCAGTCGGCACCGTATTGCCCCCCCGTACTGATTGATTGTCGTGTCCCATTCGGCCTGTGCATGCTCTATTCGGCCCTCCCAGCGATCGGGTCGTCCTATTCTCTTCTGCTTAGACAGTCCTTGCTCTGCCTGCTCTGCCCACTACAGTACTGTAGTCCGATGTCAACTAAGGGTCTCAAGCGCCATCGTTTCCACCCCCGTAGCCTCTCGTGGTAGCTTTGTAGCTTCGGGAAAGATCCCCATGTCTCTTGTTACAGCAGGGGTGCTTTATCAGCGGACACAACTTCGTATTATGCGCATTTGTGTTTGTCGGCAGTGGTTGTGCGGTTTCTGTTGTTGTTAGTCGTTCGTCGTTGTCACTCCGTGTACAGGCAGCTAAGCTGCACCGTCGATTACCTACTCGCTTTGGTTGCTTGCCTACTCTGTCTCGCGCTGCTATTTGCTGGCCTGTCTTATTATTAACACTAGAGGGTATCGTCTGTCTTAAAAATACGCCCCCTTATTCATTGACCTGCATACGGTTACTTCGTCCAAAGCAACCACTCACCTCACTCACTACTTAACTGGATTCCATATTATTATATCGATTTATTTACTACCTGCACATCATTCGCTCGTATATTGCACCACTTATTCGTGCTGTAACTTCCTTATTGGGGTCGTCGTTCTGATCCGTTACCCGCGTTTCTTTCTCCAGTTTCGAGCTTTGCGGTTGGCCCTTCGTTGTCGTGTCGTCTGGGGATCGTACATGGCCCAGATCCAACCATCGGGCCTACCATTCAGCATTTACATACACCACAGCAATTGTACCGGCAGGTTTCATTTCTTCCGCCCCAGCCCTTTTACCGCCTATACGAGTCTCGACGCGGCCTTTTAGATAGCGTACAGCATACGCTTAATCTCACATGGTCCCTTTATACGTTACCACCTAGTATTCTAAGACATGGCAAACGTTGTCTGAGAGGCAGATCTCATTCCCAATCAGCCTCTCTCTCTCACTTTTGTTGTGTGGTGTTTTAGTCAGGGCTTGCCGTGTCTCGACCTACATGTTTTAAATATATACCACCCCACCCCCCACCTCCCCAGAGAAAAAATAGAAGAGAAGTCGTTCTTTTCCCCTTGTCATGCGGCCATTCGTTTCTGCCATGACAACGTTTAGAAAATCATTGCTGGCGGCTCTCAAGTCGTTCCTCCGGGGCAGGTCCTTCCTACAGGCCTTATTCGCATTCTGGATTAGCCCCCGGAAGTTAAAGGACCAACACATCAATGGCCAGACGGTAAAAGCCCTCAGGACCATTGCGGAGTTCCTGAAGGAAGCGGAGGACCTACTGCTGAATCCTATCGAGGGAGACAGGTTGAGGGCGTTCTCTTCAGATCTGAAGGCCCAATTCCGGGAACGGTTACAGTCACATCCAGAATGTATGCTCCCATCTTTCAACCATCTCCTACCCACCGGTAAGGAGGTCGGCCAATATCTCGCCCTCGACGTTGGGGGATCAACATTGCGGGTTGCATTGGTCCAGTTAAGGGGCCGGGAGACCGAAGAGCGGGGATGTGAGATCGTACGGATGATAAGTTTCAAGATCACACCGGATATCAAGAAGCTTGAGGGCATGGCCTTCTTCGACTGGATGGCGATGCGGATACACGAAGTAATTCATAAAGATGGCGTGGTAAATACCGAAGAACCGATACCTATGGGCCTAGCGTGGAGTTTTCCTGTCGAGTGAGTTCTCCTTTCTTATGTCTTCTCACGTCTGCTAACCAATCCCCAAGACAAGTATCCTTAGGTGGTGGCCTGTTGATGGGCATGGGCAAAGGTTTCCTCGCTACTAATGGCCTATTAGGTCAAGACTTAGGAGAAATCCTCAAGCTTGCCTGCCAAAAGCGTGGTCTTAATGTGCAGCTTGCCTCTATTATCAACGATAGCACAGCGACGCTCCTCTCCCAAGCTTATACACATGCCGAGACACGGTTCGGTCTAATCCTAGGCACCGGTACCAACATAGCCGTGCATCTTCCAGTGTCGGCACTCAGTCGCTTCAAGTATGGAAAACGGCCCAAGAGTTGGTTCGACTCGGCCAGCCATGTCATCGTTAACACGGAATTGGGCATGTTCGGACACGACATCCTTCCCATGACCCGGTGGGATGCGCTCCTAAATGCCTCACACTCCCGCCCCGAATTTCAACCCCTCGAGCACTTCCTGAGTGGCTATTACTTGGGTGAGATATGTCGGCTTGCTATTATCGAGGCCGTCGAGACAGTGGGTTTGCTCGGTGGCGAGCTACCGCCATCGCTGGTCGCACCATACTCCCTAGACACCGAACTCCTCTCAAGAATAGAAGCGTTAGTATAACCCGCATGCGCATTCTCAATTATCCTTACTAGCCCTATTCTTGCGATAGCGCCGTTAGGAAACCAGGGCGAGAGCTAACATGTAACTATGCCAGTGATACTTCATCCACGCTCGAGAAAGCCTTGGTAGCCTTCACAACAGCGCACCCATCTCCTATCCCCGCTACCCCTGCCGACATATCCGTAATCCGGACACTCGCCTCATTCATCTCACGGAGGTCCGCAGCTCTTCTCGGCGCAGCCGTATTCTCGCTCTGGGAGCTACGGTACGAGACAGCCCTAGAGCAAGCGTGCGAAGATGATGAGGAGAAGCCCCCAACTGAGGAAGATCTCACCGCTCCGCCACACACCAAGGTCGCGTTTACCGGCTCCGTTATTGAACACTACCCCGGCTATCTGGCGAAATGCCAAAACCACATCACGGCACTCGTATCCGGCGCCGAACATCCTATTCTAGCTGCGGGCTCCATCGATCTTGTCCCTGCGGTCGAAAGCTCTATCATTGGTGCTGCCGTCGCATTGGGCTGTGCACTCACAGAGGGGCAAGCCGCGTAAGATCCTATGCCCGACCTCTTTCGTCTTGATCTTTTTTTTCTTCGCATAAGGCGAGAGGGATGTATATACCTGCTTAGAACCATTTATCGCTTTGCTTTTTTTATGCATCATGTTTGGCGACGACAACATCAAATTTTTGTTATTGATCATAGTTTTTAGCAAAGGGGAGCATCGGGGTTGGGGGCTGGCAATACCCCGGATTCAGGGGACAGACAAAGAAGTATCTAGTAGTAGTACCTAGTAGTAGTTGGTGAATAAGCCGTTGTCTGAACACCTTTATGACGATTATAAGACGCCACACGTCCTCAGTTTTTATAGCAGAGCGCTTACAGCTAGCGAATGGAAAACGATCCCGCAATGCATTTTTTTTCTCGCTTCAGCTGAGTATACCTATACCTCGGCGACATATACCTCCTGTATATTCGCAACGCAATAAAGTTTGTTCTAGTAATGGCTACATCGCAACTACAATTCTTCTACCTATATTAACCACGTCATTTCCATTCAGCTCGTATAGTGTCAACAACCACGATCTGTATGACTTAGATAGCGGCATTTATTGGAAACAATACGCACAGTATAAGCCTTACGCAATGAGCATAAGCGTGCCTTATATGTATTGTATTTTTCGTTCAGGTTTATGACCAAGCATACCTATTTGAGTGGGAATATTGCTATCAGAGAGAACGTAGGGAAGCTCCTCGACGACGTAGGGGGGCTATCTATAAGGAACGATGGCATGAGAAATAGATCGAGTGCTTGGTTTCCGAGGTTAACCGCAAAGTCTAAGTAAGGAGCAGACGGGTCTAGTTAATTTACTACCTAACTAGTTCCCTTTCTCAACCATGATGCCTTCCCACCGGTCTCCTTTGGGAGAAACTCAAAACTCTGACAAGCTATCTGCCCTGTACCGCAACTCCCTGGCGTGCGATTTTCTCATGGAGTTGATTGAAGATTTGTTATTATACTGACGTAATCTGTGATTATTGCTACGCGCTACTCTAACATAGCGAGATTGTTAGCCAATGCATCAGAACCAACTTTCACGTCTACAAGCCACGGAACATAATATCGACTCGATTAAAACCAGTCGATCACACGCATTGGGCAGCGCAGTCTTAAACTCATTTGTCATCCGGTTAAGCTATTCTATTGTGCCCTCGACCCTAATATTGCATGGAAAATTGCCGAAGGAATGGCTACAACCACATAACGCCCCTACACAACAAGACGCAGACCTTCCAATTGCCATAGGTTCTCTCAAATCGGCTTTGCTATCTCACTCCATGAACCCCAGTAGGCACATCCCCCCAGCCCCAGATGGTAATGAGTGATTGGGCCTAGTTGAAGGAGATCGAACGGCAGTGACATCACTGGGGATGATGTCGAATTCGATCTAGGCACTTCGACTTCTACAAACAGCGACTTTCAGCATCGAGAAGCCCACATATATCTTCTTAATTTCGGTTAATGCGATCCAGTCGATATGAACGAAAACTAGGATGGTATCTTCTAAGCCTTTAGAGGATCCACGGTTTTTCAACAAATTAAATATACTACAAACGCTCGCTCGGCGCACGTAGCGCCTAAGACAACGACGCAACCGCTGGCATCCTTCGACCTCTCGCCATCCGACCCCTATATTCCATTGGTGTAAGGTGTCGCTGATATCGCGACTCAAACTACAGGCTCCGGTTGCCGAGGTAAGCGCATTAGTATGCTGTTTGAATTACTAATGAATTTACTAAGCGCGCTTATGTACAGAATTCGCCAGCTGTAAGTGTAGTATTAAGTACCAGCAATGCCGGTTTTACTGACGATCACATTCTAGTACTGGCGTAATAAACGAGACGTCAGTTACAAAAGCCACGCTTGATTTATGCTTTATACTACGCAGTGATAGGGAAGCTAATAGACTTTAGAACTATCTCGCAGCAGCAGCTGTATGCTTATACCCCCCTACTCGGGGGTTGCCCGAGAGAACTTTGGGTGGTTCCACCCCCTAACTGATCTCGATCATGGGCACAACATATGAGAAGCACGAGGGCATCATGTGGCGGAAGTTTTCGAGACAGCTCGCCGCCGAGGGCGACATAGACCGGGGTATCACCGGTGAGTTGGGAATTGTCGTGACCTACGAGCTCATCCGGTGCCTCTATAACCAGCCCTGCACCCGATACTTACTAGAGGCGATGGACCCTACCTTTTCGTCCATCGCGGACGGGTTTCTTTTCGAAGTCAGCCATAATATTTCGCGCCTGGCCCTGACGTACCCCAAGTCTTATGGGGCACTAGAGTTTATGGCTTGTGCTATGGAGATGGTGATTCTTTCTCGATGCTCGGGCTATGAAAAACCTGGCACAATTACCGAACTCGCCGAGCTCATGGAATCCTTGTCTCAATCCTCCTCAAAAGAAAACCATTAGTTTGCGGAACAGTTGGGTCGACGGACCGCAATGCCTGACAGTCCGCTTTCTCTCTCGATATCCCAGAAAAGATGAGATACTGGGAGAATAGGGGGGAGTTGGGCATACCGGATAACGATTCGAAAGTTGCTGAGGGAGTGTTATAGTCTTTTGATGGTAGTAATGGATTGGAATTGCTGCTACTACTAGGACGCGGACCAAGACACATTCTGGTCGAGCCGGAGTGGCTAAACAAGATGCGGAACTCGTGTAAGACCTCCCCATCAACAAAACCAGGTCGCAACGCGGCAAACGTATAAACAGATCCTCGATAAACATCGTTCTTCCTTGACGATTGGCGAATACTCACTCCCATCGCCACTACTACCATAATCATCACCACCACTACTAACAGCATTGTTGTCTCGTCATCTTCTCCTATTCCCACCCGGGAATTTTGCTTTGACGCTGACCGCTTGCTTTACCGGGGAATTCCTCAACTATCTACCGGATTTCGCCGCCTAAACGCCTCAAAAAAAAAAAAAAAAAAACCCTCTACGAACTACGAAGAGACAAGTGATGCCGAGGTTCGTTGGCGTCTTCGACTTGCGGTAACGCCCCAGGACAATTCGTCGAGTGAAGGTGAGCTGGTGGTGGGGAAATAAGTTGCCAGGCGCATCGGTAATAAAAAGGAGGCAAGTGGTATAAGATATAAGATATCTCTACTTGCTCCATAAGTTCAGTATAGCCAATATACTAGCGCAGTAATAAACAAGTTTCTGTTTATAAATAAGCAAGGGCTCATGGGTGAATTAAGCACTGCTATAACTAGTACAAATAAGGATCACATAGTTCAACATCAAATGCAGCAAATCAAAAGGATATCAAGGGGGTATATTGAGGTTGCCAGCAACAACCAATCTCTCTTCAGATACCTATATTCCTGCCTCGACCCAGCAGTGCAAAACATCCGAGAAAAAAAAACACATTTGATTGAGGAAAGCATGATATCCAAGCAGGTTCCTCTGATATACTACACAGGGCCGGTAGCCCAACTATACCGCCTGACTGGTTCCAGACAAGATAGATCGATGCCCTTTAGAAAAGGAAAAAGATACACACGAATTTTCCCCGCCATGCCGAAAAAGGATTCCACCATATTCTCATGCAGTTGTCGTTAATGGACCATTCCCTATCCTGTCTTCATCTTCGTCTTCGTCTTAGTCTTACGCTCGTTCGCTCGCTTGCTCGAATCATGCATATCGTTAGACCCAATGTCAGTCTGCCGAGAAGTACCTCTTCGACTTGCTCCTAATCTGTTGCGCCTTGATCTCCTGTGGTGGAGCTATATGATGCACAAGATGTGGGCGGTAGACCGTATCAACAAGTGGTGTCCTGTAGTATGTTAGTAACTGCGGGGTGTTCTCATTTTGAAACGCCCAAACTCACCAGTCGTCTACACTAAGCGGGAAATATTCGTATAGTTCCTCCTGTTCCTCTCCTGGACTACCTCCCATAATATGCGTTGTTGACGTCCGCTGTATTCGTGGACTCGTTAGAGAATCTGTTGTAGAGCGATTATTTGGGCTGCGTTCGTCTTCCGAAAGCGACAAGTTAATCGGGGCGGACATGGCGGATGATGAGTTCTTCATATTTTTATCCCAGCTGGACATCTTATTGGGACTTTCTTGGCCCCACCCGGGAACAGGCGGCCGGTTCATATTTGGCGATACAGCCATCCTTTTTGCAGGATGCTGATGAGTGTTTTGCCCATGCCCTTGTGGTGCGGCGGCTACCCAATCGCCTGGTCGGGCACTATTGTGAGATGAATACTGACTTAGACTTTGTGACGAGTCTGTTTTCTCGGTCTTGAAATTCGGAGTCGGCGCGGCGCTCGCGTCACTCTGTGTGCGAGCTCTTTCGCCGTTATTCGGCACCTTCTTGTCCCCGGTAAGAGGGACGTCCTTTTTGCTGTCGAAGTTCCGGGGGCTCCGTCCACGCACGATAACTGGCCCGCTCTGAATATCGGCAATTTTCATCATTTCGCCACCAGCCTTCATCTTTCCTAGCAAGCTGATCTGCACCACGTAGTGTTGTTGCAAACCTTTCCGGCGTCCGTTGTTCGCAGTAGCGCTCTTGAACTGCAGTCGTTTCCACGAAACAGGCAAACTAACCCGGTGCCCATCTACTTCCTGACCTCCACTTAAATCTAACAGAATCTTCGGCGGTGCACCCTGAACTTTCGTTTCCTGTCCCTCGCCGAGAGCCGGGTTATTGCTCTTCCATGGTATGCTAATCACCTCAGTCGGCTTACCCTCAATACTCTCAATCGCCGAAATGGAGGCGTAAAACTCGACGATGGGGATCGCGCGCCCTTGCTCGTTCATGACCTGCGTGCAGTGCCTCGGCATGGTGACCTGTCCGGAACATTGCCAAAGATTCCGGCGATAGCACGTGAGTTCTAGAGGACGGCCCGTTGTTTCGCCCCCAAACACATCTTCGGCCACGAAGAACATGCCATATAGTTCGGCTGTCATGTTAATCTCAGAGTATGCACCAAGGGAGTCGTCTAAGGGGGTAGCTTTGACAGATGTGGCTGAGAAGCCGAGCAGCTTATCATCGGGTTGCTGGGGGGAAGAGCCCTCATCGTGTAAGGCTTCGGGGTTTGGTGTGGTCTCGTAGGGTCTTGAATAATTGAAAGGGTCTTCGAAGGTGGTTGTGAAGGTGTCGAAGTCGACGGAGGGCGTGAAGGTGAAAGGGGGGATGTTGCCGTTGACACTTTCTCTATACCCGAGGTATTATTTAGCACTGCATGTTGTAAGACAAAAAGGCGGCTCTCCCTCTGCACCTCATTCAAGCCACCTTACCGCTCTCACAGCGCGGCCGTCGAACCGCAGGAACCCAAACTTACAGCATGGCCTCATCAAAATTTATCTCGGCATCGAACCCATCAATCCCGAGCCCTGGACCGGCCATGGCGGGATTCAGTCCTATCGCTTCGCCAGGACCAGGCGCCGGCATCGAGTTATAAGCCGCCATTGCATCGTAGGGGCTGGTCAGCCCCCCGTTCCGGCGCTCGCCCGGGTTCCGACACGAAAGCTGTCGCGGGTGCTGTCGCGGACGGTGCTGTCGCGGACGGTGCTGACAGGGAGCGTGTAGCTTCTCCAGGCCGGATATTATTTATTTATTTAGCTTATTTATTCTACCCAAAAAGCCGGATGCTGGCTTAGATCGTCGGACACCGGACCGCCTTCAATTCGATGCGACGGCGGTGAGCAGCTTGTGCTGTGTCGGCTTGGAAAAAGGGGAATTATTCGCTCGTTTTCGCGATTGGGTCGAGATGTCGCAACGGACGAGTAATTAGCTTGTAGTGCGGTGTCGCGCAGGCAAGGGCAGATGGAGAATAGAACAGGCCAGACTGAATAACCGTAGATAGAGCTAGACAGTCCTCGTCGCTGTGAGTAGCGCTGAGCGGGTGTGGGCACTCGGAGGTGGAGAATTTTGGGATCTGGCGATCCCTCGTCCGGTATAACACTAGTATCGTATGTAATAATACTCTACTCTACTGGGTACAGCATAGTAGTCTAATGTCAACGTCCCTGGGGGCCAGGCTGGGCGACAGGGGAGATCAGATGAGACGATGCCTGTCTACAGAGGTATATTGTAGAGGTATATCATTGGTGCCAAGTTTAGCAGCGGTGGCTGGGGCGCCGGGGGACCAGTCAGATACTATGTATGTTTTACCATTGGTAGGCCATGTCTAGGCGCTGGTGCAGTGAGGTAGGTTATGTAGGTAGTGTAGTGTAGTGGTGTAGTGAGTATTTACCTGACCTACCTACCTAGACAGATGTCATGTCAGGTAAGATGACACCCATCAATCACATCAGTAGCATTAAGGTACACTAGCTCCAAGCTTCGTTATCTTAAGGGGAGGGTTGAAGAGAGATAGGGAGAGGTTACACGCCTGCAAGGTCCCTGATAGCACCCTATTTCCATCCCTCGGCTTCGATAGCTACAGAGGGTAGCTGTGGTTTTTGGAGAGATAGCGGGAAGATAGGGAGCTTATAGGGGCATTTTGGGGGGCTATCAGTGGGGGGAATTAAGTACCCAGGTGGGTGCGGGAGCACTACAGTAGCCACTGGAATGGGTGGGTGCCTCTGATCATTTTCACCTTCTGGAAAGGCTCACCACTCCTGCTGCTGTCAGTGGTGGGGGGGATAGAAGCCGATAGGGGATCGGAGGTCGGGACTCGGCCGCCTACATTACATCAAGGACATGTCACCACAATAGGCTTAGCAACCCCCTGCGGGTGGCTCAAACAGGCTTAGGGTCACCCCTCCTGTGCCCCGCGCCCGGGTATGAGCATGCTAGAATCTGGGGCAGCAGGCCTGATATGGGAATCTTTTTTGTCACTCATTAGTCAAGTCTGCCCAGGTAGTTCTCTCGGTCCTTCTTCACATGCTCAATTGCGCCGGCGTCAACGGTCACGATACCTCGATGCGCCTGCACGATGACCTGATAATTTGACCGCGCATGTACGGACGGCCACCTTTGCTTTTTCTCGAGAGCTGTCGCACGTAGGTATGCAACACTTGTGCTACCGTATACTCGAAACCAGGGAGCCGGTCGTGAGACGCAAGGACTGCTATTTTCGCAATACACGGGTGTCACAGTATCTCGAGGCTAAATAAAGCATTTAGGAAGGGGGCCGAAGGATTGGTTGTGCATTCTGGCCACCAGATAGCCTATCATTGCCCTAAAACAGACCGCTCGCCTATAAAAATATTTATACATGGGATTCCTGAGTATATGAAAATGGAATTCGCCCTCTCTCATCATGTCGTAAATCCACCCTCGTAAACAAACCAAAAAGTACCTTTAGATCTTTAGATTCGAGTCTTCAGGTTGACACACACATATGTCTCAGATAGTTACACTAATTCAACTTAGATCAAGCCACTGGTAACCTTAATATTAGTAGGGGCAAAACGTGCGCAAGGGACAAGACAAGCAAGCCACTTACATGTTCCGGTGAATTCACCACTTCGTCAAACGTTTGCTGCACCTCGAATCCCATAGCGGAGAAGAGTTCATGTGTCTCACCCGGAACCTGTTTTTTGTCAGCCAACTCATCCTCGTGATGGAGACGATCGTCGTACTCACCCAACTTAGTATGCTCTTTGTTGCCTTTTGTGACTTATTCTGCCTCACACCCATAAAAACGAGTCCTTGTAACACCAGGCTTGCCTGTGCCGTAGTTGGAACTATGGGCGCAATAATACCGCCGACTTCTTGGTTTCCAGGAGCATATAGGGATGGTATATATGTTGACAAGTGACTTGCTCGGTTGCAGATGATGACAATTCCGAGCACATTATCGAGAGCCGCCTTGGCCCTCACCACACCGCAATGTTGGTCTTGTAAAGCAGACCGGTAGAGCTCTACAATCTCAGGCCCTGAATGCGCTGCTACCAGAGCCAGAACCGAATCGCTATTGTCCATGGATTTGATTAAGTCGAAACTGATATTGGCACGCTGAAGGCTCTGCAATAGGCCTTCTGGTGCCGTCCAAGATCCAAGATCTTCAATCGCCATGTTCGCCAATCGTTTAGGGAATTGAGTGTCCCAGCCCACATTGTCAAACCAGCTCCGGATACTGCCGCTTTCGTCGACTGTTACGCCAGGAAAGATTCCCGGATAAGCGAGCCCCAGTTGAATTTTCTTGATCCCCGACTTTTGTAATAATGCTCGCATAGCACGCCGATGTAAGGATCTCCCAACCGATACGTTCCGTTTCGAGGGATCGACGAATATCGCCCCTATTATGGCGACACCCTTGATGAAATAGGTCGCAACGAAGCCATAAAGCATGTTTGTGCTGCTATTTCGAACCACAAAATGCGACTCCTCGAAGCTCGAGTCATGAAGCTCGAAAGACGCAGCGGTGGTAGCGATATAGGGAAGGCTTGGTGTACTCGACCTTGCTAATGTTTTAAGTAATTCGTTGAGGCCATTCTCGTCACGGCTCCGCTCGTAATTCTCGACAAGCCATTGCTGCCTCGTTTTGTTCACCTTCTTGCTCTTTCTCATCGTACCTGGCATAGATCCCTGCGGGACAAACTCTCCATACAATGCTCGTACAAGGGAAGCCATCGCAGTTTCGGTAAAGTCGAATGTGCAGACGTAGGTGCCGATCGTCTTTTCCATGGCGAAGTCATACGGCGAACTAACCGCTACCACGATAAGTGACTTCTTCTGCCCTGTTCCGCGAAGCATATGGCACATGGTAGTCACATGCTTTGTGAATCCGTTCTGATACATGTTACGGTTAGCATCAGCTGTTACTATGATAATAGCCGACGCTCTATTGATAAGATTCTCGTGCACTAATAGAATCAGCTTAGGAGACCCTAGAACAATTTTTTCAAATGAGTTTCTCACCTGGTCTGAGACCGTTGGCCGTGTACGAGGTATGCAGGAGCTTTCCATTACGAATACGTGCCAATGACTTGCCAAGTTCTCGGAAGACGCCTTCTCCGCTCATGATTGTCCCTCTTTCGTGATGAGCATATCTCTCGTGCAAGGTTGAATTCTTTCCGTTGGACTTCTCTATCATGCTTTTGGTAGCAGCAGAGGCTGGTAAGGGTTTTACTAGCGGCGTGAGTAGCAACAACTCCTCTCCTTGTAGTAGGTGTTCTGATAGGGGGAGTAGACTATCTTTATCTCTTACTATCGTGATAGAATGGTCATAGGCTTTCTGTGATAGAGCGAGATGGGTAGGATGTATTTTAGACAATAAGGACAGTCCAGGAGGATTAAGAGCCTTTTCCCACGACGTGCAGACATTCTTTAGTTTGAGAACCCGCCGTAATGACGTGTAGATGCGCTTCTTGGATATTATACCATTTTCGATGCCCAATTTCAAGCCGGATATAGCCTCCAATTGGATATCATGTGCCCGGCAGAGAAGAATTAAGTCGTTGCCTGCCTCGACAGCCATAACACTACCGCCTTTAACGCCATATTCTTGAATTAGCGACTGCATCTCCAGGCATTCTGATATGGCTACACCCTTGAACCCCAGATCGTTTCTCAGCAAATCATCGACGACCTGGTCTGAGAGGCAGGCGTGTGTAACGTTCATGCCGGCATTCTGTATTCCGCATCCGCCGATAAACATAGCATCCAGGCGGCCAGCCGCCACTGCGTTCCTAAAGGGAACTAGGGCACTGAGGCTAAGCTCCTCTAATGTTTGAGTAATAATAGGCATATCTAAGCTCGAACCAAGGAAATCGAGATTCCCATAGGAAGGGAAATGCTTGCCGCATGTAGCTAGACCGGCATCTTTGTAGCCATTGATCATTGCAATGCAGAACTGTGAGGCCTCTTGTGGGTCATCGCCAGTAGTTCGTACCCCAAGAAGTTGATGACGAGCATTGGTCAGGACATCCAGGACGGGACCAAGAATAAGGTTGACACCAACGGCAGATACCTCGGTAGCCGTAGCTTTAGCTACACTATATGCCAGTTCAGTGCTACCAGTAGCAGCAATCCCCATGGCGCTGGGGAATTGGCATATATAATCCTCATCGAATAGACTGTTGACACCTCCATTTTCCTGATCAACCGCTATCAGGAGAGGCTGGGGATGTCCAGCTTTGTGAGCGATGGTTTGGAGCTCTTGGACGAGGGCAGCAGTCTGCTCAGCCGCTATATTTATATATCATCGAATCAGTATTTAGTTACAGTCACTAGATGCTGTCTTCGATGTGATCTGCTTTTATGCGGCTCAACTGAAGAGGGCAGGAAGGAGGTACATTTAAGATTCTTAGCTGTCAGAAGGATGGAGCCGAGATGGTGATTCTCAATTAAGTTCCTGATGGGAGGTGTTACTTCGGTGCCATCCCATCCCATAATTAGCATCTGACCAATCGCCCTATTCGCCGGGGGGTGTTAGTGAGCCGTGGGCGCATCACCCATACAAAAGGAGGTCTGGGAGGTTATAACCGGCCGGCAGGACGGCAGGACCGGAAAGTCGCGCAACAGATGGCATATGATCCACGTACCAGTTAAGATCCTGCCAGAGCGGATCGAGTTCTCCATCTTGCCTTGCCATGATGCTGCTGTCACCAGTAGCGGGCAGACACGACGAGACGAGGTGGTGTTCGCTACCTATCTAGGTATTCCCCTTTTTGGCGGCGAGAGCAGGCTTACGGCTATGGCTATGACTATACAGCAGGGTTCGAAGAAAACAGTATTAGCTAGCTACTAGCTATTCGAGACTTGAGATGCGGTGTTACGATGAATAGGAACGTGTGCCATTGATTCGCAAAGATTGGTGAACTGTGGCTCTTGGTGACATAGGTAGGGCATTCCGCCGCGGTTCACACGAGGCGGACGATATTAGGTAAGTAAGTCGCTGGCCTATTACCGCGTGTTGTTACGATATTGGCTGCTCCTTGGCTGCAAGAAGGGTCTAGATACAGGGTTTGGATAAGTAGGTAGAGTGTGTAATAGGTGGTATCTAATCACCGGATAGCCGCCTCTAGATCGCCGACAGGAGCCTTAACGGCCTCAGGTTTGGGGTCTGTTTGGGGCGTCGTTTGGGGATTTTGGGGGTGGGAGGATGACTTGCTTCATGATTGGCCAATTAACTGGAAACATGGCCATTCCTATTTGAGATGTGAAGAACTGGGTCTTGTCTAGCCAAGATACGTACAGAAATACGTAAGTAGTTACACGTATAGATAGACCGGCTAAGGTAATACGGTACAGAACAGACGCCGTACAAACGCCGTACAGAACTTGGATGTAAGTACAGCTGTGCATCACAGTACATACATGCACAAATACTACATACATAAGTACGCATCCCTAGTGCACTCACTATCTGCCTACCTAACTAGGTAGTGAGCGTAATGATTAGCATCTAGACCGAACCTTGTCCGTTGCTGGCCGTGGTTGTCTTCCTTCCTTCCTCTCCTTCTCTGTACGCATTTCGCAACGTTACGTTCATCGACGCGGCCAAGACCCAGCAATAAGTGGGCAGCTTGGCTCCTCGGCTGGTGGGCTGGTGGGATGGTGGGATGTTGTTGGAGCCTCATCTGAGACATGACCTGCCAACTTAGCGCTACTACTGACAATGCTATGGTCGCATTCTAAGGTAGGTAGTGTAGCGTTTTAACGCGAACTATAATCCGTAGTAGTATGCCGCCGGGAGTTGAGTCCCTGTCGAGCCTGTCAACGAATGAGGCATCTACTAAACATACTACACAGTAGATAGGTAGGTCCATGGTCCATAGTCCATATCGACGAATGAGATGATCATGATTGTCGTCGTGCTGACAACCCGTCCAGCGAATCAGCAAACCTAACCTAGAGTCTATCTAACGTGGAATTGCCTTTGAGAATTGGTCCGCTTGTTGTTGCACCTTCGTCTTACAGTGGCTATCTAGAAGTAACCACGGCGCCGGGCATTGTCATTGGTCTAGCATTTCCGGCAATGTTAGCCAGTCCTTTCGTTCACATGGCCGATCCTTTCGCTGGCTCGCCCTTTCGGCTGGCACCAGTCCAATGGCGAACTATCCGGGGGAGGGTTACAATCACAAGCGCAAAGACCTACCCGGAGGCGTACGGGTGAGATTGCCACACAGAACATACGCCCTCATAGCCCCACCACGAGATTTGCTGAGGTGTGATGGATGTAGATGTCATCGCGCGCGTTAGTACCGTTATCTCTGTTAACTCACTTAGAGAGTGGGGAAAAGTTGGGCAGCTCCGGTCTAGGACATTCTAATACTGCTGGTGCTATGCTATCGTGAATAATAAGTATCGTTGGCACGCAGCCTCGGTCTTCGCTATAGCATTTCGTTCATGGAGATCAAGATACTCGCCGAAGGGACCACGGTCCTCCTACTTGACGGAACTTAGCAAGGCTTTCGAAGTCTTTTTGTTATACATACTTGAATATTAACCCCCTAACTTCGATATGCCCCACTCACTTCCCTCGTCACCAAAGTCTACACCCAGGGATGGCCGGAATGGTATCACCAAGTTTACCAACTGTCGTTTACTGCGAGGCAATTCGTTGGTGAATGAGGATCTGTGGGTCGACTCTGTTACGGGGAAGATCATTCCTAGTCAAGCCGCCTTCTATGATGACTTGATCCTCCCAGACGATGTAATCAACCTCGGTGGTCGTATACTATCTCCCGGACTCATCGAGTGCCAACTTAACGGAGCATTCGGCTTCAACTTCTCAACGCTTCTCGAACCCGCCGCTTATGCTAAGAAGATAAGAGAGGTGAACAGACAACTTGTCACCACAGGTGTGACGTCGTATCTGCCAACGATTACGAGTCAGCGAAGCGAGATATACAAGTCTGCGTTACCACATCTCGGTCCATCCGGCGACTATCAGGTAGCAGAGGATGGGGCTGAGTCCGTTGGCGCGCATGTTGAAGGCCCCTTCCTAAACCCAACGAAGAACGGCATTCACAATGTGGACGTGTTACGGCAAGCTCACTGCTTTGAGGATCTCGAACACTGCTATGGAGCAGGTAATCTCCACAGCGAGAACGGCTACCGGCCTGCAGCCGTGAAAATGATTACAGCAGCTCCAGAGCTAGGGAGGATGACGGCTCTCATCCCAGAGCTAACACGACGCGGTATTATCTACTCGATCGGACACTCTGAAGCAACATACGAAGAAGCATCATTGGCGGTGGGCGCCGGTGCGACCATGATCACCCATCTGTTCAATGCAATGCGTCCACTACACCACCGCAACCCCGGTATCTTCGGCGTCCTAGGTATTGCCGAGAGCCAGCCAAGACCGTGGTTCGGTATCATTGCCGATGGCGAGCACCTCCACCCAACCACCATCAAGATCGCTTTCAACGCGCACCCAGAAGGCTTCATACTCGTCACCGACGCTATGCACCTGGTTGGGCTGCCTGATGGCGTGTATGCATTCACAAATGGTGACACTACCAGTGGAATTGTCAAGAAGGGGCCAAAACTCATCCTTGAGGGATCGGACCGAATTGCGGGAAGGTGAGAAACCTTACATGCCGGCCTACACGACAATAGAGATAAAGAACGTCACGCTAACAACATGACTATAGCTCTATCACGCTCATCGAGTGTGTGAATAACTTCCTGAACTGGACGGGTGCTTCGATCCCGCAGGCCCTTAACGCCGTCACCTCCACGCCAGCCGCGATGCTCGGCCTGCAGGGGACTAAGGGGTGCCTCAAAGAGGGCGCCGACGCGGACCTTGTCGTGTTCTCTGAGAATGTGAACTCGCAGGGCAGAAAAGAACTCGTCATTGACGAGGTCTGGAAGTTTGGAACCAGGGTCTTCAGCCGATAAACCGGCTAGGTATATATATACCTTACATTGACGACGGAGAGAAAGAAAGGAAACTGATACGCGATATACCACTTGAGATTGGAAAGAAAGAGAGACGCAGACTGCACACATACCATAAAGATGATGAGATGATATTTGTATACAAGAATTGGATTCTTGCTGGACGCATAAAATTTATAGCTCGTGTATGTTTAGAACATCATAAGATGTTAGATTGGATATAGTCATCAGCATTTTCAGGAGCCTCGCGGCGTTGTATTTGCATAGCAATCAATGGTCAATAAAAATAGAGCATTACTTAACATAATATATATTCATGTGTGTCAAGACACTGTCATTGTCTATATATATGCACTATGCTCTAACCCCCTCTACCTTTCGCCAGTCGCTCCGAAAACACATGATCAAATATAGTGACAAGCCAACCCTTTCTCGAAGTCTCATTGAGGCCGCTTAACCGTAAGCTTATACGGCTTATTGAGTTTCTCCATCGGCGTGATCCCAGCGCGTCCCAGACCCGCAGGCCTCTTGATCCCAGGGCGCCAGCCGAGCGAGCCCGTGACGGTCGTGGCATGGAAGCTGGCCGCGGGCCGCGTGTAGTCGTCTGGAGAAAGATCTTCCTTCTCCGTCGCCTGCTCTCCCGTCCCCTTTCCCGCGTCCTCACCTCCACCTCCACTTTTCACCCCGATGTTTATCGGGACAGGGACAGGGACAGACGCAGACGTAGACTCGGCGGAGGGCCGGGTAGGCGAGCTCGAGAAGCACGAGTACTGCTTCGCGAGCGCGGGATCTAGGTCCTCTCGGCGCGTCGGGGGTTTGCTGGCGGGCAGCTTCGCCGCCGCCGCCCCGAGCTTGTGGCCCGCTAGTGCCGGCTCGATAGCCGGCGCTGCGGTGCGCGCGGGAGGGGGGAGTTGGTATACGTTACTGTTATTGTTATTGCTATGCGTTGGGCGGCGCCGGGCATATGGCGGCAGTGGCGCCGACACGGTCCGTTTTTGGATAGACGGCGTGGAATCGACGACGACGGCTTCCTTAGACCTATCGTGATTCATCACGCCGTAGCCATAGCCGATGAGACTCCTCTGCTTGAGCGGCTGGTTGCTCATCGTTCTCCTCGGGGCGCCGCGGGCTGGTGCTGGTGCTGGTGCTCGCGGTAAGGCTGGTTTTGGTTTGTTGGCGGTGGCGGTGGCGTTTTTGGCCTCTGAGGCTGCGATATTAGCCATGTGTGCCCCGGCGGTAGTGAAGCCGGCCGCCTGTGGCACGGTGAAGGAGCCCGCTTTCTGCATGGTTGTCTTGTAGGGCGCGGCCCAGCCCTCTACGGATTCTTCTGCCACCTGGACGCTCTTAACGGGGTGTTGAAGTTTCTGCCTTTTTCGCGGCCATGCACCGCGGCTCGTCTCGTCTGCCGCACGAGAATTGGACGGCTCGTTAGGGTCAACTGGGTAGAGGTTGTCTTCCGGTGCCGTCATGGAAGGTAGGCCCTTGTAGATAACACTGTCGAGAGGCAGCTCTCGACCTAGGATCTTGGCTACCGACGACATTATGGGCCGATCGAATGACGGCCCTTTTGGGAGGAATGTTGAAGATGGTAGAAGGTCGATAAATGAGGAGAGCTCGGTGGCTTTCCCGATGCCGTTTGCAGTGTTTTGCGGACAGCTTAGGTAAAGGAGGGCCTTAGCCCTTGTCATAGCGACGTAAAGCAAACGGCGCTCTTCATTCTGATCTTCAGCTCGTATGTGCGGTATAGAGCCGTTATAAACAGCAGGTATAAATACAACAGGCCACTCAAGGCCCTTTGCAGCATGTATAGTAGAGATTGTCACAAGAGGCTTCCCCTCCTGATCTTTGTCATCGGTCTGTTTATCGGATGCCAGTGAAACATTTGAGAGAAATCTAGCGAGGACATCATCATCGGATGCTTGAGCAAACCCATCGATCGTAGGGAGAGCCTCGTCATCTACCGAATTCTGGCGCATGAACTCTTCAGCGAGCGTAACGAATTCCTGTACGTTAGCCCACCTCGGTTCGTATTCATCGCCGTAAGTAGCTTGTAGATAGTCCTCGAACTTGAGATCGCGAACCAATTTCTGGACTAGGTCTACCAAGTTCATTGGTGTGCCATGCCCAGCCTCTACACGCAATCGTTCTCGTATTTTGTTAAGGGGTTTCATTAAGCTTCCGCTGAGAGCGTTCTCAAGTTGTTGTCTGATGTTAGTCTTTGCCTTGCGTTGGCCTCGGCAATGCTTATCAAGTAGTTGCCAAAGACTCATGGATGACCTTTCGGCTTCATCTAACAGAGCTTTGATTGTTACATCACCGATGCCTCGTTTAGGAATATTAATGATACGAGCGAGCGCGTCATTATTGTCTGGCTGGTGGATGATGCGCATATAGTCTAATAGTATTTTGATTTCAGCACGTTCATAGAACTTAAAGCCACCTATAGGCTGTTAGTAACATTGTGTTGAAGCTGTCAATTGAGGTTGATCTCACGTACCAACCATTCTATAAGCAATGCCTTCCCGTCCTAATGTTGACTCAATATGCCTGGATAAGGCTGCTGACCGAAGCAATATTGCAAAATCGTCGAAATTTAGCATATTCCCCGATAGCAGCCGTATTCGCTTGATTTCGGACACGACCCAATCGGCTTCTTCCGTTGAACTTTTCAACTTACGAAGAACTGGTCGCGTTCCTCTGTCCCTTACGGGTAGAAGCACCTTCTTGTATCTATCCTGGTCTTGCTGAATGACTTTCAACGAAGTGTCTAGAATATAGCTCGAGGACCTGTAGTTCTCTTCTAGGGAAATTTCATCAGTCCCTGGGTAATCGCGGAGTAGACGATGCAGATTTTTTATCTCTGCCGACCGCCATCCGTAAATACTCTGGTCGGGATCGCCGACAATGGTGACCCTCCTGTGTTTCTGTGCAAATAGTCTCATGAGATCGTACTGAACCCCATTTGTATCTTGATATTCATCGATCAGAACCGTTTGAATATTGGAGACGCACTGGGGGAACTTGCGAAGAAGTTCAACACATCTCACAAGGAGATCATCGTAGTCAAGCAAATTTGACCGCTCGAGCTGGCTCTGATATTCCTGGAAGCACGTCTCAAGTGCTTGCGACTCGACACTCTTGCCCTTTTTATCCTTGACGGTCTGCTCGTCCGACGTACCCTTGGCTTTGCGTTTGCTAATCCAAGCACGAGCTATGGGGGGCTCGATATGGGTGTCTAGTCTCTTGCAAATCCGGGTGATAATACCCCTCGAATCCGAATCATCTGCAATACCGAATTTGGGGTCTAATCCAATGCGCTGGCCATATTTGGCGAGGTAACGACGAGCAATGCTGTGGAAAGTGCCGACGATGATCCTTCTTTCTCGTCCGTCACCAAGAGCTTGTCCAATGCGAGCTTTCATCTCATTGGAAGCTTTATTGGTGAAAGTGGCGACGATGACATCTTGCGGCAGTATTCCAACATGATCAATGAGCCAAACAACCCTCGACGTAAGTGTATGTGTCTTTCCACTTCCGGGCCCAGCTAGTATGGCTACTGTTGGGGCATCCGAGCTAACAGCACGGTATTGGGCTTTATTCAGCGATTTAAATATAGCGTGCTCATTTCCCAGTGGCATTTTCTCCCTTTCTAGTAAAGAAACTCACGGTAGGCCTAAGTGGACCATTTGTCTTGTTGGTTGCGTCGGCTTTGATACCCATCAATGTGTCGACGCGTCTGAGGTGAGGCGGAAGCTAGCTAGACGCGACGACCAGAGAAAGCCTGAGTGAGACCGGCAACTCGTTACAACGCCCAAACCGGGCAGTATAATAAAAAAAAGAAATCGCGATCGTTCAAATGTCTAAATCAACTACGACATCTGAAGAAGTTGCACTATAAAGCTCGGGTTTTACGGTTATAAACGTGATAATTCTTTCGTATAAGTCGAGGTAGGCATGTATGTGCATTACCTACTTCTAAGGTACATGGATGAGACAGTGTTTTGGGGCTGGAGAATGCATGAGCCACAGCTGAAGTGGCTCAACATTCCATAATCTATAATCTAAACCCTTCCATTGGCTGGAAACTAGACCCTACACTTAAAATGACGGGAGTTCAAGTTTATCGGTCCCTCCAGACATGCAGCTGCTGTATAACACTCAAAGCGTAAATTCAATCGTTTATGAGTATTATCGAATCAAAAGTCTTTAAATGTTAAGTCATACTTCGAAAATTACTGTGTAAGTATCTAATTAACTGCTTTTTCACCTCTGCAGCTTAATGGAATTCGCAACATAAATAACGGAATAGCGGGGCATACTACGTAACAGATATATCCAATAATATAATTATCCGAGCAATATATACCACTCGGATCGTTTCCGCCTAGTTACGTAAACAATTCCATATGTTCTTATCCATGTTACGAGTTCCACTTTTTATGTCGCGGAGGTGAAAAGGCAGTTAATTAGACACACCTCGTTGCTCAAGGGATTGCTGAATACGGCAAGCTCTCAAGGTATGCATGAGTTAGGCATGCACAGCACAGGTGCTTATCTACGCTGGCCACGGTAGATCTCAGTCAAGTTGTTTTTCTCGACTCCTATTGGTCCACTATGTATGCCTCCTCGCAGATCCTCGGATATACCTCATCTACCCTCACGTTAGTCTTCACTCGGTCACATTTAAAGATGCAAATCATCTGTGATGTCACACTTGTCAATTGATCTAATAGGTAGACAGGCTGTGATAATCTCTAGATGGGAATAAGCAGAACAAAAAGGGTAAGGAATGCATTAGAACAATTCTATAGCATCCCCTATTTAAGCATCTACAATACACCTAGATAACTCATCACCGCACAACAACAAGATGAGTAGATACACCGTCACCTGCATGACCGAACGAACGATGAAGGTAAAGCTCCAATGACACCCCAGGAAAATAATAATGGGGACGACCAGGCACAATATGCAAGTGACTGGTCCCTGACTGGTTGGTTACTGGTTGAGGAGACTGGGCAATGAGCGGTCCGGGCGGGGTCTACGGGTGATGCATGCGACGATCGCCAATCAGCGCCGTAGTCCATCTTGTCGGCGCTTAACGTCCCCCCATCGCATATCTTCCATCCAACCAGCGTCAAGAAGAGCGGTCAACTCCCGCCCGTCATGCCAGCCCGACATGGCAATTCATCACGCTGACTGGGCGCTATTCTGGGGGACCTGAGGACCCGTCACGCATGTGCCCCCAGAAGCCTGGGTCGCTTCGACAAGTGAGAGGCCAGTTCACAGCCCGCGATATGTGATTACTGGCTATACTAGCTATGCTCGCATTGTCCTTCACGGCCCACCTCACCCACCTCGACACACTCCCGAACTTCAGCAGCCGCTATATACCCTTCGTCCTCCCATTTCGCGTCTAGCCGTACCAATTCTCTGGCAATATGTGTTTCGATTGAATGGTCAGGAGGTCCTGTGTAAACTAAAGAGACAAGGTGATGGGATATGGTTATATTCTGTGAAGATCACTTATCACAAAACGGACACCATGTACCGGGGGCTTTATAGCACGTCTCCCTCACTTGATCTTGGCCTACTCTTGATCACTTTGCTACCATTCACTCCTTTCTGTTCAGCCGGCGCCCTCGACCTAACTGTATACTCAAACTACTTCGATCCAACACCGTCGCCAGAGGACGGCCCTCCATTATCCCGCCACGCGCTTCGCAACCCAGCTTATCTTCCAGCTCAGATCGGTGCCATCGTGGGCTCATATGCCCTGTCGCTCGTTGTTGTTGCAGTTATCCTACTATCACTCGCAAAGATACGCCGTAATCGCATCGACGCCGGCGAGGCAGGACTAGATAACTATCAGGAGTACACTTTCCAGTTTGCGTTTCCACCAGGACAAAAGCCCGGTGAAATACCCCAAAACTATCCTTACCCTCATCCTCCCCAGACACCCAAGTCGCCTATCAAAAACTTCTCATACCCAACACCTCCTACCCCAACCGCGGGTCAAGGCCAGAACCCTTATACCGTCTCCGGATCTTTCTCAACTTATTCCACAAGCACTCTCGGGATCAATCCTTTAGTAGACCAGAGAGTGGTTGCCGCAGATCGCGAAATGGCGCAACAACAGTTAGAAGAGATGTATAAATATGTGATGGAGCACGAGGCTGCCAAAGAAGCTGGCACGCCTATCGAAGCGCCCCCAACTCCAATAGCAAAGCAGTTCCCAAACGCCGCTTCGCCTAAGAAAAGCATCATGAAGAAGAACAAGAGCAAGCCTGCGAATCTGGATCTTTCCCATGATCAACCCGAGAAGCAATCTCGGGCATCTTCTATCCTGTCAGCCCTCAGGTCTCCGAGAAAGAAGAATGTAAAGGGAATCAGTATCTCTTCCCCCATCATGACACCAATGTCAGGTACCTTCCCGCGACAGAATGAAGCGGAAATGAACGTAATTCCTCCTCGGCACTATGCGCCAGCTTCACCACCACCTATCCCTACAGATCAGCCGGCATACTATCAAAACAGCAGGCATACTGGGGTAGTAGCGCCGATCACTCCCCCAGATATGTCGCCAGAGAGCACACAAAGCATAGATGAGCGTCTCGGTGTTCAATACGGCCACACGCGGTACGATTCCCAGGCGCCAACTGAAGTGGATCCAGTATCAGCAACCTCCGAGCGATCGACGACACCGCTCATCGGCTTGCCTAGCTCACCCAAGCCCAATGCGACTCGGTTTCCTTCATTACCATCCTCTCCAAAGCCCGGCGCTACGTTTCCAACGTCGCCACGGCCTGGGCAGTCTTTCTCCCGGCCTAACGTCCCTTCAGCCGTTCGCACAGGAGGTACACTTCCCCTCCGTGCTTATGAGCCAGCTTTGAGCTCACCCTCGGCGCAAACTACAAAGCAGACGACGTTTGAACGGACAATGCCTTTATCTCCGGGAGCGCGGACACCTTGGACTGGTGCGCCAGTCCCATACTCACCATACCAGCCATTCTCTCCCGTGGTACCGATCACACCGTCATTAGTTACCAAGGCGGACCGTAAACGGATGAAGCAACTTCAGCCGAAGACGCCGACAATGGAGATGGTACAGGACACGGATGACGTATGGTAGTCGACAGGCGCAAGAATGAAAATACTACATGCGTCTCTGAGAATTATCTACCGAAGGGACGGGTATGTGTGTAATGATGTGTTATTAGGATTCTCATGATCGACACGGGGGAGGGGAATTTGGTTGGGGACTGGGCGACCCCGGTTGATGCGAAATTTCTGATTTAGGGGGTATACCACGGGGAGTATTGCTGGAGTCCATGTATCAGCTGATGATTTATTGGTTGTTGATTTATCATTACAGCACTAGACGCGCTGTCTTCAATAGACACTTATTCTTGTACAACTCAAATGTGAACCAGAGTGCTCAGAACGGAATCGTCTTCCTATTAGGTAGATACTGTCTTGTTCATCGCAAGTCTGTCGCGAGTGAGTATCCGGATATACGTCTTGATCCTTGTTAGAAAGGAGAATTACTGTTTGTCCTCACATATAATACCGCAGTCATGAAACAATACCATTCGAAAACAATGGCTATGTTTTTAGGACGGCTGAGTGCGCCAAAACGCAGTACGATATCGATCTAGGCGTAGAGTTCTTCGCATCGCCCTCAGCGCAATCTAGGTCTAGGACTCTAGTTGCAGACGCATTATGTACAAGGTCGACAGCAAATATCTACAACAGGTTTTACAATGATCAACACTTGCAGATCCAGAACACAAGCCAAACCGGTTGACTAGCTGCATTTGCAGGAAGACCAATGAAACAGACAGGTAGTTGAGACTATTGCTTAAACAGTTGCATTTTGGAGGGCGCAGAGAACCATGTTAGCTCCAAGCCTCGCAAAACCATTGAATCTGGAGCGAGAGAAAACATACGTAGCTGTTCCAAGATGTATGTACTCGATATAGATCATATTAAGGCTTGGAAAATCCTTCTTGATCGGACCACCTGATTATATGTATATTTTTACCTAAGTTGGTTCGACAGACCAGCAATGTCCCAGGTAGATCCCAGGTTTGGCGGTGTAAGCGAGATAAATGGCATGGGCTCGGCCGTATGGAAAATCTGTGAACCCCCAGACCAGAACCCAGACTAGCACCCGGGGAATATCCTTTGCGATGCACGTTCTCAGGTACTGGGATCGCCGTCCATCTGGCCTATGATCGTGAATCTCGGTATTTGGTCTTCGTCGTACCCTATTTTACTCGTACAAGACTGACTAGCGTATGCTGGTAATTTTCCCTGCCCTTGGACATCATGGCTAACACCCATGACATCTTCATCCACCAGTTATAATTCGGGATATTGTTTGCCCGTTTTTTCTATCCGGGAAAAGCGCACATCTAGGCAGGTAATCCGTAGGAAGGGATACCTAGGCGAGTACAGTAGGTACATACTTACCAATATAAGTAGATGGATAAGCGTACATTACCTACCTCTAAGATATGTATGTTCTTTTTTACCCGTCTTTTCCAAGGCGCAAATGTAACCGAGTTGAGTACCGTAATGTGCTAATTAGCTAGCAAATCTCAGCGTAGGTACACTAAGCCAAAACTTGTAAATTTAGCTCCTTCATTCATGCTGTACGTCCATTTTCTCCCAGCGGAGTGCTCCGAACCTGAGATACCAAGCACGTGGTTTAGCAGTCCCAATGCATTATAACTCAGCCTATAAGTGGCTGGAATCTGGCACTAGTACAGAATAGTCGTAGCCTACTCTATAGTGCGTCCTCGAGAAACGGCCTAGCCCGCCGAGAGTCAGAGGCGAGAAAAAAGAGAAGGCACAGAAGTCTGCAGAGAGAGGGGTCGCCAGTGGGCGACCGGCTCAGTGTCTCAGTTAGGGGTCCGATCTGTTCCGCCATCGTATGATCTGGATCTCTGGCGCGTTCTTCTGGCCTGTACCATCCGCCCGCCCACCTCCCGACACACACATCCTGGTGCATGTCATGTCAAGTCAAGTCAATATGCACACGAGCAAAGCCTACACTGCAATCCGATCTCCCATCCCTTCTGCTGAACGTAATTCTTAATTCTACTGTACGCCATTCGCATTCTACCTACCGAATGTACACCACTTGCCTACATATGTATACTTATTAGTAGTATACTAGAAACTGAGGGATACGAGTGCATCCCTACATTACCTACTTTCTTTGCCTGCTAGCGACCTGCACGCCTCTAAATACATAAGTACCTACCTATATAGCTCGCGTATGGCTTACATACGCCTCTCCACTTCTTTCTAATATACCTACAAAGTACACTACAGCAGTACAGTTGGTAGATACCCAGCGAGAAGGGACATCTGCCTGGGCTCATACCTATAATTTCACAATCCATCCTATGGGTACATCGAGATCTTGTACTGGGACAGACGTGACACACAGCTGCTAGGCCACCCTCCCTTAGGTACGTACCTACATACATCATGTAGGTAGGGTTTGCAAATAGATATAGAGACAAGATTCAATAAGAGAGAGGGAGAAAGAAGGAAGGAAGGAGCCAAAGGTGTTCTCTCAGGTTACCTGCCTGCCGCCTGCCTGCCTACACTAAGAAGCAGCATTACACTAGATGCATTTACCTATGTTTTAGTGCACCTGGGCACACTACAAACACCACCACCTAACACACCACTTAACACCACACTACCTTTCTGCTAAAACTGAGACTTACGCTGTAGACTACCTACTAGAGAGTCTAGTGCGGTGCACACAGCATCACTTAGGTAGTCTTCCGCGGCTTGGCGTCACATCACCAAGCTTTCTGTCCCTCCAGCTTCTTCCACTTGTTCTTCACCAACTCTCTTCAAACCCCGATTGACTGAACACGCGCGGGCTATCTCTACTCTATTCTCACCCTCGGAAGATTTTAGTCACAGATTTCCTGTTCTGTCCATTCGATTGTCTGCCTATCTGACTATCTGACTATATCCCTCTATCTATCTGTGTGTGTTTGTTCTACAGTACCTCCATACAATACATCACATCGCCACACATAGCATCATATCCCTAAGGACCACAATCAGAACCGGACCACCCACTATCTACCCATCCCCAATTGCCTATTGCCTGCCTGCCTTAGTCTACGGTAGTCTCCTGTGTGTGCCTCGTCCAATCTCGATATCGCCTCGCTCTCCAGCGGTGCCGTTCATTCGGTGTCGGCCTACCTAGGTCTCCATCCATACATACACGCCTGCTGGTCGACCTGGTGAATCAGGCCACCGACAACAAATCCCGCCCGAACCCCCCCTCTTACTGTCCCTTCACTGGCGACGAGAGTGGTGGAGTGGCCCCTGCCCGGCTGTTAGCTCTCGGGCTTCTTCTCCTTCAGTCCAGGCCTTACCTTATGTCGAACCACGCTCGCATCTGGTGATCCCATCAGCATGACCGACCGTCAGGACACTTCAGGTCTCTTTGGCTTCGACGGCCCAGATTCCTCCTATTACCAAGGTACCAGCGCCGCTGGTGGTGGTAACGGGGATGCTCCAAACACAACTAGTAACGATCAGCCTTTTTTCGCTGATTCCAGCTGGCCTTTCCAAGATACCCCTCCATACGACGCCTACGACGCCAACTCGTACTATCAAGAAGGATGGAACATGAGCCAGCAGATACCACTACAGGACGGTCTTCCCGCCCCGCAGCCTTTGCCCGTACCGCCACAGTCCATGGCCGAACCAGGTCCTTCTGCCTATGCAATGACAACTCCTGGCGCCTCGCCCGACGTTGCGCAAGCCTGCCCCGTTGCACCACAGCCGACTGTGAATTCGCTGAGTGAGGAGCAACGACAGAGATTACAGAAGATCGCCATGCCACCGACAATACCATATCATTCCCCTAGGAGCGAGCCTAGCCCCGACTCCGCTGGTGGAGCCGGCAAATCGTCAATGTCCTCCTCGCCCGAGGGCATGCGGGATTTTGAGAAGTCGAACACGCGCAAGCGGAAGTCTTCCGCCGACGAGGATGAAGATGACGAGGACGACGATTCTCACCAACCCGTAAAGAAAACAGCCCACAACATGATCGAGAAGAGATATCGCACCAATCTAAACGATAAGATTGCTGCTTTACGAGATAGTGTGCCTAGCCTACGAATTATGTCGAAGAGTGCGCGAGGCGAAGACACCACGGAGGATCGGGAGGAGCTACATGGCCTCACGCCTGCTCATAAACTCAACAAAGCAACGGTATGTCTGTAAATCTTGTTCCTGGCGCCAACGCAGAGCTAAACTTTATGTAGGTCCTAAGTAAAGCCACTGAGTACATTCGCCATCTCGAAAAGCGCAATTCGCGGCTCATGGACGAAAATGCAGCTATGCAGCAGCGAATTGCTGCATTCGAAAAACTTTTCATGTCAGGAGCGATGAATGGCGCGATGCAGCAACGTGCGCCTCCTACGCCTACCACGTACCCTCAAGAGTCGAATACCTTCGCGCCTTCGCCCATGGGTACACCCGGCCGACAGGATCCGCAGGGCTTAATTCAGGTACCAGATGAAATGAAACGTATTATTGCCGCACAACTAGCTGCAGGACAACCATATCCAGTACCGCAGCAGACATTCAGACCGAACCCCAATATAGTACGTCAGCAGCAAATCCAGCAGCAACAACAGCAGCAACAAATGCAGGCGGGAGGTTGGCCGAATGCCACTCCTTTCTACGGTAGATTGATGGTCGGATCTCTCGCTGCTATAATGTTGCTCGAGGCCATTCGTGAGAATGAGCAAAGCAACGAGACCCCCGAGGGTCGTGGCCTTTTCGCTCTGCCAATACATCTGCTGAAATTCCTCACATCCAATTTCAGTATCAACTTCATGGGATATTCCATACACGGCAGCCGAGTCATTTACTCAATTAAAGTTGTTTTGCTCTTGTGCAGTCTTTGGTGGGCGCTCATGCCTTCGCTTATGAGCCCCAGACCGCCAAATCCGAAGCAATCCAAGCAAATGCTCGAGGCCCCGAAAGCTGCCCCATCCCTCGCTTCTCCCATCCACGTTCGCCGGCAAGCATGGCTTACAGCCATTCAAACTGTTTGGGTCCCACGTCACAATTTCTTCCTAGAAGCGGCAGCGCTTAGCCTCAAGACTCTTAAGCTTAGTTTGAGGAATCTCATTGGCGTACACGGATATCAAATGTTGACAGGGTTGACAGAAGATCAGGAGGTTGCTCGAGTCAAGGCATGGGCAATTGCTCTCGATGCTCAATTGGCTGGAGGTGACGTGGAGATCAGCAAGAGTCGATTAACTTTAACACTACTCGCCTCCGCCACGCTCCCAACAACGCCTCTTCGTCTCATGTTGAAGGCACTGCATATCCGCGTCTTGTTATGGGAACTGGGTTTAACCGGAGTGCAGACAGGAGTGCAAGTGGCCGCTGCAAAACTAGCAAGATCCAAATGGAACGAAGCTAAGCAATCGTATCGGATCACTAGTCAGCTGCGCCGCAATGGGCACGAGATCCCCGATGAGGATCTACCCGACCATTTAGCAGCTTTACTTGAGCAGGATTGCGACGAAGTTTTGAACGCCACCATCATCCAGCGAGCCCACAATCTAGCCTGGAATTGTGCTACCGAGAACAAGGCGATCGGTAATATCGATGGCATGGCCACCGTCACAGACGATCCAGCAGTTCGATCGCCAATGGATGCTGTTGCTGCTTGGTGGTCCACTATGACACTGCAGGGTGCGCTAATCACGAGCTTGGTCTCTTCGGATAGTGAGTGCAATGATACTGCGCTACATATCGAGAATGAGTTGTCTCTCGCCATTCGAACTGCTCCAATTGGATCCGTAGCACAGCAACGTGCGTTAGTGGCTCGAGCTGTACTCTCCGATAAAAAGCGAAGCATGAATATCATAGCTTCACTACAAGCTATCGGACCGGTCACAGCGGTTCTCATGTCTACCGATGAGTCCAGTACGCCAAACCGCGAAGCATCGCCCAGTCCCTTGAAAGAGTTGCCGTCCTCCCTAGTCACCACAACCGAACTTCGTATGTCCCTACTGTGCGCCATGGCAATCGCACATCTCCAGAAATATTCTCCACCAGAGGAACCAGTCGATATTTACAGCGTGATCGAGCACATCCAACCCGCCTCTGATATGGGCCTTCTCGGCTATACGTCAGCTTATAAACTAATGGACCGCCTTGCTAAGCACGAATTTGCCGCCGAAGCTTGTGCCGGTACGCTCGAACGCCTCTCCGCAACCTTGAGAATATGGACAGGGAAGGAATCCGCCCTTGGGTCAGAAATCAGGCATCAACTCGTTGATCGATGCCTTTCTGTCACTCGTAACGTGGTCGGGATGGATTTCGAAACTGATACGGGTTACGGCAGCATGAGTGACGCTGAAAGTGACTACGGAACTATATCAGACACAGAACTAGAACTAGAACCCGAGAGCACACCCGAAGCAGTTGAATCATCTTGCTGCGGATGCGGTTCATAGCTGGACATCAGCCGCTTTTCTCATCTCTTATTTAATGAATCAGGTTCATCCGTCATCGACGAGTCCATTGTCTTCGTATTGAATTTTAATGCTGGTCATTTTTTATATCGTATGTCAGAGCTCTAGCGACTGCGATGATTTGCTCATCTACTCGCATCCCTCTCACAATTCACGAGAACACCGCTCCTCTTCGAGGTATATTTTCGTTTGCTTATTGCGTATAAAACATCTTTATGTACGTGGGCGGATCGGCACTTGTTCGGAGTATTAGCTGGTCTTCGGGAATGGTACGGATAAAATTATCAATTTAGCTAAGGCTTTTCATGCATAAGGCACAGGGGCAGACCTGGCCGAGAGGAACAGGGCATATTGAAGTTAGGAGGGTTTGTTTTCAGTGACCTGCAAGCGAGAGGTCTTGATGTACGTGTTCATATGCTACGTTCGATTTGGGAGGACTATAAAGCGAAAAGAATAAAAATAAAACCATATCTCGCTTCCATATCATCTTACAAACTGCATACGAAGGAACTATAGTTACCCTTAAGCTTGGAGTTTCTAAGCATACGCGGAAGGGGTAACTTCTAAGTTTCAGCCCAGGATTAGTCCTTATAGTTTGTATAACCACCCTACGATCTTGATTACTAGATTCTTCTCAGTTCGGTTGTTAGCAAATAAAGAGGGCTTTTGTCGCTCTATATGAACGACGATGTATGTGTCGAAAGTCATTGATATCTAATAGTAAGATATAGTCAAGGCCTCCTCATATAGACCAAGATAGATTCATAGCTAAGTTTCTCTAGTTACTAGAGTGTCACAGGCCTTTAGATACGAATAGTTATGTATAGGTAGGTTCTGAATACTCGTTGACGCATGAGGAGTCCTAACTATTACCCTAGAATAGGTGGGTATCTATATACAAAATGTCTTTTTGTCTTGTACCTTCAGGGACAGAGATATATAGCTATGGATAGCCCGGGTCCTAGTCGAGATCGTGACATGGAGATTTGGTCGCGGAGGTTGATAGGTTGGTTGGTAGGAAGTCGAGTGGCCAAGTTTTCTTTCCTTTAGCTTCGACGCTATTGTTCTGGGTGGCCGATAGCTAGCTAAGCGAGTATCTAGTTCGGGAGGCTCGGTTACTGCCTACCTCATGATGCGAGATACGACCGGCTTTGCATATGTAGACTCTTGAGTCTCGACCTCCTGGTCATGGCCGCCCCGGCTACGCCTAGTAGGTGGGAGGTTAGGGGGTTACCTAGGAATCACCAACAGAGGCTGGTGGTGGGCAGTGGAGGAGGTAGTGAACAAGGTGCTTTTGGTGACCATCTACTAGTATCTGTTCAACGACCTCTAGGTCATTTGACTGATCATCGATTGACTAGTTCTAGTGTTAACGATCTAGAGAGCGACGGAGTCTAGTTAATAGGATAGCAAATTGGTGTATCTAATATTGTGTACTGTATTGTAACGAGGGTGTGCTAGTGGATGAGACAGGCTACAAGCCACGCATAGTAAGTATTAAGCTTCGCTAACCGGCCGAATCATGGCTTCTCTGGCTTGAAAGTCGGCATCTTGTCACCCGAGTCATGGTCTTTTAGTCAGTCTTTATTCACGGCCCGTCCTATGTAAAGTGGGAATTCGGTGGAATGGCGCGCCTCTGTCGGGACCGAGGAAGCGTCACAAGCGAATAGGGATACTTGGCGTAGAGATCATACGAGGGCATATGTGGGCGGCGGTTTCATACTGAAGCCATGTCGTTCTGCATGCGTTAGTGGCGATGCCGGGCTGAGGGATGGAATTTGAGGTTGTCCTCGGTATCCGTCTGGTCTAAGTATTTAAATAATGTTGACTTCTGGGTTGTCGTGGGTAGAAGTAAAGAATAAAGTTCGCATAAGTTGACAATGATAGTATCAGCTCTCTAACCCACGCCCACATGAGTCAGCAGCTCGGTATCAATACCGTTAAATTCCTGAAAAGACTCTTTCGTGAAGATTAATTAGGTTGGCATGAGATAAAGTGAAATATACATTTTCGTTAGCTAACTATTTGTTCATATAATCATATGTCTAAGCAAATTGCTGATTTAGATTTACGTCAGTGAACTATATTCTAACTTCTCTATCTATACACTCCTCTTATTCTATTTTACCTCGGAAAGAAAATACTCATTTCCATACTCGCTCGGCTCCATGATTGTGGCCACAAAAATCGAGGCGGAAAAGGGTAAGGTAAGTCACACATAGCGTGTAGGTCACAAGTAGAACGAGATGTGAGGCTATCACTATGCTACAAGGTAGATCCCTATCAAGGCGACCACACTTCTAAGTCATCAGCCCTATAACCCTAGCAGTCTATACATACGTCACACTATTTACTGATGTGAATAAGGGCCGTGAGATGGCATTCCGTTTTCGCATGGTTTGAGCACGCTAGGAAAGGTTATTAGATGCCGCCACGGCAATAGTTTGTAGTGCTTACGTGCTGTGTGAACGAAACTAGGTAACTGACTACCTATGGCGTTTAACTCACTATTGTGACGGGGTAACTAAACTGCGTAGTTAAAGGTCTATACTAGATATTAGAACCACTTAGTTATTAACCTAGTCGTATCTACCTGGGGGCTTTAGCGCGGCGCCAGTTAGCCGGAACGAGGACCATTTTGGCTTAAGACGATGCACTACCTACGTAGATACTGTGTATGCTAAGGGAATAATCTTTCCGCGGAAATACTTGCCCGGTATATCGGGGTAATTATTCATATTCCATTTTAGGATATTTTCACAACTTTTGGGTAGCCGTCCTCGTGGCGTTAAGTAGACGCGTCACTGCTTCAAACTCCGGCGGGAATAACAGGACTGTACACGGAAGGTAAAGATGAGTTCCGGAATTGACGCCGGGGACATCATAGATAATTTAAATGATTCTTAAAGACTGGAAATAAGTTCCTACGTAAGTAACTCGGAACTAAGAAGTACTGAGGTGATATAGGAAATAGGGACTTATGCTCCGGACTAGTTCAGAAGTCAGGGATAAAGGAAGAGCCTCAATACCCAGACTACACTGTGATACTTTTTAAGATCGATATGCGGGGAACTCTGACTTGAATTAGTTAGGCGGAACTCCAGCTGCTTGAGACAAACAAGGCAGGCATTGCTGTCGTTTTCATGAAACTATGCCTAAGTTGCTTTATTTAGAGGATCCCACTTCTCCAGGGGTATCGAAACTAGACTGTCCTTAGAACACTGCTGCCGCGATATGCTCAAGCTCGAGGCCAAAAGGACCTTCTTGTTCCCCGAAGAAACTGTCTAGACTTAGTGGTTGAAGAATAAAGGGGGTTATCGAGGAGAGTAACAAACCTTCGCATCATAATGCTTATTCTCTTGATACTTGTGAGATCCAACGGCTTGGCATCTGGTTTTGGCTTGCCTCTATACGTAGGCTTTAGGTCTTTCCAGGCAATATCTAACTCAGTCCCCTCGCCGGCAAAGTCATATTCCCAACTGACTGTGCTCTGCTCTCGGCCGTCGGGGCGCTTAGGGAGAATCTCATCCTTGAGTATGAGCGTGTACTTCTTCCCATCCCCGTTCCTAATCGCCAAGTGCAACCCCTGAAAGCCCGACAGGTCCCAATGCTGTGGATCGGGGGATCGCTGCGAGGCGAACCCAGCTCCGCCAAGGGCAGTAATATCCAACTCCCCATGGAAGCGAACGGTTTCCCTCGAGCCAGGTTCGTAGTCTAGGTAACTCTGGCTCCTCCCGCCCCGTACGCGGTCATCAGAAGCAACCCAGGATTCGGCAAGCCAGGGCCTTAGGTAATGGTTAGTTTGAATTTCTCCTGAGTAACGATAGCTATAGCTTGTAACTATAGTGCCGGCGGAGAACGCAGGCCCACTCGAATTGCTCCGGATGGGTCGGCTCGAGTCTGTTACTTACTTGTCTCCCCCGAAGAGGTACGTGTGTGGCTTCGAAGGCGTCGTCATTGTCCCGGAGCCAGAATTTGCCGTGGGAGAAGAATGGGTGCTTTCTTGCGAACGACTAGGCCGCGAGAGGGTCTAGTGGGAAACTTCGTCGGCGAGTTGGTGACGATGATGTAGGTATGCGTACGACGCTAGTTACCAATGTGTTACCAAACAGTTACTGGCATAGAAACCTGCTAGATACGCTAAAAATTAGCCTTTTTAGATTTTCGGGTCGTTCCTGAACCTTACCTAACCCCGTGGTGTTGATCCCAGCCTGATGGTTGGCTATGTATGTCTTCGAAAAAGCAATCGTAAACTTTAGATGGGCTGCCATTGTGCCCAATGGGGTTTAGATGGTGCCATGTGTTTCTTGACGACAGGTTCTTTCAGATGATAGCGACTAGGTATGGGCGGCAGGCTTTTACTACTGACACCTAGCTTGAGAAGCCATCATTAGTCTTTGGCTACTAACCTAGCGTCCTAGTCAAAAGGCTCGCAAAGAGATCTCTCCATCCTAATCTGATAAAGTGGGTTTCCTAGTTCGAAGCCTGTCTACTAGTCTACCTGTTAACGACACTTCATAGGGTACACTATACTGTACAGTATTCCACAGAGTACGCATGAGCTGGATTCCTTGTTTAGCCTGGTCGACGCTTGAAGTCCCATACCTTCGGAGAGCAGTCGATTGTACCTAGATCTCGAACAATTAATTGGGTAGGACGATACAGAATAGGCAGTTAGTTGTAGGTGTGCTGGACTTAGATAGGCCATGAAACAGCCGCATTTTCACAGCCCCAGGCTGCCGCGAATGAAGCAGCCTGATGATGGATGCACTGCCCAAATCCTCTTCCGATGTCTTTCATCTTCGGTGCCTACTTACTCTCGTAGGCCGCCACGCAGGCTATGTTTCTCCTACATATGTATTTTTTTCAGCTATGCTCTTGGCCAGCGCTCTCGTGACAGGTAACGGTAGGTAGTACCAAGAGGACGAAACATTGGTGGGCAAACTACTCAAGACGGGATACCGAGAACGAGGCTCCGGACGCTAGGGTTCGTCCGGTGGCAATTGTTTGCTTCCTAGTGGACTAGGTATATCTAAAATGAACTAGATCGAGATCACGCTATCCCAGATCACGTTAAATGGGGCATAGGTGGCGCGCCCTTGTTCATGATTTCAGGGCACTTATACGGAGTACGAAAAGAGAGAGAGCAGCCTCTCGTGGTACCGGGGGGGCATTTGGGTATATCTTGCGCTCGTGAAACCGGGCGACTGGGTTCAGTTGGTTGAGGCATAATATTGGATCGATCCTCGGCGCTCTGCTGCTGTTAACGAGTTCGGTAAGTATAGCCTGAGGCGGCTTGTAGTGGAACTCGACAACCTATCTATGTAAGTAAGCCTTTGGCATGTTCTTTTCTGGCTACTAGGGAAGGCTTCCGGTCTATACGTAGTGACGATGGGGCAGTTAAGGCATGTATGTAATTGGAGCAAATATCTAGCAAGTGGGCTTTGTGGGAGCCAAGTCTAGAGCCCCTCTCTACCTTCTTTCTCTCTTACTTAGCAACAAATAGACGATGGGAATATACTAATGCACATAAGGTAGACAGTGCAATATAAAGTCATCTCCTTCAACTACCTACTTTGCCTACCTACGTATAATAAATACGGGGTGTCGACTTGGGTAGGTTGGGGAGTCGAATTTAAATTTGTAAGTGGCATTCGGTGCGTCCGTAAATACGGACCTCTCTGGAGGCTTGATTTGCCATTTTTGGTAAAGTCTCGGCTCTAGAGACCTGTTCCAGGAGCCTGTCTTGAGAGCCTTGCTTTGCCTTGCGTTGACTTGACTTATCTGCCCTGCATACAGCATATATGTATGTTTTTCTTTTCTTTCTCCGGCCCTCGAAAATGGCCGGGGTAAGTCATACAGCTGTATGTATTAAATTTTAAAGTTTTTTCCCTCCTATTACACTGTGACAGTATAGGTGGCTAAGCCACCCATACAAGCCACACTTCGTGTGGTTAGTAACCTTTTACGAAAGCGTATGCGTACAGTCTTCTAGAAGGCCTCTAGAGGCGGCTCAGAATAACCTAAGTTGTTTCAACACCCAGACCCTCCAAACCAAACCTTCGATCAGACCTTCGGCCAGTCCTTCGATTAGTTTTTCGATCAAACGTTCGAACCAGTCCTTCCAACCCAGTCTTTCGACCAAACCTTCGAATTAGACCTTCGACTAGTTTCTCGATTAGTCCCTCGATCAGTCCTTTAATCAGTCCCTCGATCAGTCCTTCGACCAGTCTTTTAAACAGGGGTCTTTATTCCGGCTGTAGTGTTTGAAAAGCCTTGCCTTGCCTTGCGTTAACTTGATTTATCTGCCTTGCATATATATATATTTCCGGCCTTTAAAAATAGGCCGGGGTAAGTCTCTGCCTTGCAGTCTTTTAACCAGTCTTTTAATCAGTCTTTTAAACAGGAATAATTAGCAAATACGCATATTCTAAGGCCATAACTTTTTTAACTTTTTTTACGTTTATTGTTTAGCATTATAATTTAATATTTTGCTACTAAAGCTGCTAGCTTATAACCGGTTTTATCAAACTGCTAAAAAAGTGCTAACGTTTTTGCCTAACGCCGGTAACAAAAATACAACTATATAGTAAACTTATAACTACTAACGCATTTATTAAGCAAAAATAAATATAAAAAGTTTAACGAAAACTTTTTTTATAGAGATAGCTCTAGCAAGTCTAGTCAGGGCCGCAGACCCGGAGACAACGAGAACAGGGACAGGGTTCTTCACTCCGGCTATAGGTCTTCACTCCTTCACTCTGGCTGTAGGTCTTCACTCCTTCACTCCGGCTGTAGGTCTTCACTCCTTCACTCCGGCTGTAGGTCTTCACTTTTTCACTCTGGCTGTAGGATGCTTTTCTCTTTTTTCTCCAGCCCCTAAAAATAGGCCAGGGTAAGTCTGTCTGCTTTCTAGTTACTCAACCAGTCTTTTAACTAGACTAACCACTTACTGTAGGTCTTCATTCCGGCTATAAGTTTTTACTCCGGCTGTAGAATGTTTTTCTTTTTTTTCTCCGGCCCTCGAAAATAGCCGGGGTAAGTTATACAGCTATATGTATTAAACTTCAAAACAAAGGTAGGTCGTAATTATAAGCACTTCGATTAGTTCTTCGATCAGTTCTTCGAACCAGACCTTCGAGCCAGACCTTCGATCAGTCCTTCGAACAGTCCTTCGATCAGTCCTTCGGTCAGTCCTTCGGCCAAACCTTCGAACCAGACCTTCGACCAGTCTCTCGATTCGTCCTTCGATCAATCCTTCGACCAGTCTCTCAATCAGAACAACCAGAACAACCACTCAACCAGTCTCTCAAACGGGGGTCTTCACTCCGGCTGTAGGATGCTTTTCTCTCCTTTCTCCGGCCCCTGGAAATAGGCCGGGGTAAGTCTATCTGCCTGCCTTCTAGTCTCTCAACCAGTCTCTTAACTAGACTAACCACTCACTGTAGGTCTTCACTCCTTCACTCCGGCTGTAGGATGTTTTTCTCTCCTTTCTCCGGCCCCTAGGAATAGGCCGGGGTAAGTCTGCCTTATTCACAGAACGTACGTACGGAGTAATAGGTATTCCACTTCACTTCATAGGGCAAATAAGTAAACGAATGGACGGCAGGGCAAAGCCTGCCTTGTATTTGTAAGTCACAACTTTTATCTAACCGACAACAAACCCATAAACCAATAAAGCAACGAACCCTTGAAGCAACAACGAACCCATAAACCAACAGACCGTACAATCAGTGTTTTTTTTTTACATCTGCCACACTAGCCAAAACCAGTCACCTAACCCGACCCCGAGCCCATAGGTCGGTCACCTAACTACCCTTCCGACCTACGATCCGTTTGTCAGTACCAAGCCAAACCACCAAAGGTTCAAAAATGTAGACATACTGCTTATTAATCCTAAGTCTCTTCGCTATTAGAGACCTCGTTGTCGTCCCCGCTGTCTTAAATACCTAGGTCTACGCTCTCCTTATAATGGCCACCCTGAGCCTTCTAGCTGTTAGAGACCTCGTCATCACTAGGGTAAACTTTATTTCCAAGGTCTACACTCTCGAAATAGCCACCCTAAGCCTTCTAGCTATTAGGGACCTTATTATTATACTTATTGTATTGGTAAATGCTTAAATCAAACTGCAAAAGTTTATCGGGCTTCTTTTTATTACTACTATAAGCTTTATTTCCAAGGTTCACACTTTTTTTATAATGGCCACCTTAAGCTTTCTAACTATTGGGGACCTCTTTTTAAGCTAAAGCCTAAACTAAGGCTTAAGCTTAAGCCTAGGCCTAGGCCTATGCTTAAGCTATTTTTTAGTTTTTATTAAAGTTATAGTAAAAATTTAACTTTAACTTTAAAAATTTTTTTACTTTTTTATTTTTAATATAAAAAACTACTTATATAATTAAAACATACTAGTTAATTTTATAAATTTTTTAGTATATTTTTAGTATAAAAAAATATAAATTAAAAATATATAAATTTATAATAATAATTTTAATAGCATTTTTAATTATTAAAATTTTTATTATAACTTTATTAACTATTTTTTTAACTTTTTATATTTATAGTATTAAAATATTTATAGTTTAGCAAATAAAAATATTATTTGCTTTATTTTGCAAAATAATTTAAATATTATTTTTTAAACATTAAAACTAAAGTTAAACTATTATATAAAAGCTATATTATTTAAAATTAATAAATATACCTAAAAATAGTAAAAGTAAGTATATATTGCTATTTTATTATACTAAATTGCTATAATTAACAATTAATATTTAAAAAAAAACTAGAATTTTAAATAAAAGTAAAAAATAAAACTTTAGGTAAAAAAATAAATAGAAAAATAAAAAAAAAAATAAAAAAAAAACAAAAAAAAAACAAAAAAAAAATAAAAAAAAAATAAAATTTTTTAAAAAATAAAAAAAAAAAAAAAAGTTTATAATTAGCTGCTATTATTATTTATGTTAAAATATATTATAATAATATATTAACTATAAAGCTTTTAAAATTAATTTATAAAAAAATTTTAAATATTTAAATTTATTTAAATTATAAGTTTAATAAAAAAAAATATTTAATTTATTTGCTTATAAATTAAATGTTAGCAAATAAACTTATTAAAAACTTATTAAAAATTTTTATTAATTTATAAAATTTAAGTTATATATAGTTAAAAAAATTATTTAAAAAATAAGTTAACTAATTAATTAATAAATTAATTAATTAATTAATTAATTAATTAATTAATAAGTTAAAACTTTAAAAAAACTAGTTATATAATTTTATTTAAATAAAGTTAAGTTTTAAAATAATTTTTTATAACAATTTTAAAAAAAAAAAAAAAAAAATATAAATATTAGTATAAATATAAATATAATTAATATTATTAGCACTATTAATATTTAGCATAGCAAAAAATAGTGCTAATATTAATATTAGTATAAAAGCAAAAATAGTAGCTAGCATTAATATAAATTTAGCTACTAAAATAAATTATAAAACTTAAATAGCTATTTAAAAACGTAAAATTTTTTAATAAACAATTAGTATAATTATAAACATTAATTAAAATAAAGTTAAAAAAACTAAAAAAAGTTAACTTATAAAAGCTAAAATTTTAGCTTTAAAAGCTACTATTAGCTATATAGCTATAAATATAAAATATAAATTGCTAAATAATTAAATTAACTACTAAAAAAAAAATTTTAAAAATAAAAAATATTTATTAAAGCTAGTAAATATATTTAAAAATATACTACTAGTACTATAACTTTTATATTATATTATAATATATGTTAGTAGTATTATTTGCAAAAGCAAACATTAAGCAGGCAATATATAGTATAATATAGTAAGCAGCAATAGCTAGGCGTTTTTAATAACTAGTAGAGCTAGCTAGCATATTAGCTATTAAAGCAGCAAAAGAAGCGGGTGTAGCATTTAGAGCTAGAACAGGTGCAAGCATAAGTATAGGCATAAGTATAGCAGTAAGGAGAATAAGCGCGGGCATAAAAACGTTAGCTACGTAAGCAGCAAAAAAAAGGTTAACAATAATAATAGTAATAGCAAAAGTAACAATAAGGTTATTTTTAACAAAAGCAGTAATAAACTTGTTAATATTTTTAGAAAAAACTTCTAAAAAAAAAGCTATAAAATTTTTAGCGCTTATAGCAATAATACAAGCGGCAATAGCAGCTAAAAAATTGTTAGCGTTAAAAAAAAAAACTATAATAGTAGCAGCAGCAACAGTAGCAGTATTATTAGTAGCAATAAAAAATATGCTTGCTAAGTATAAAAAAGTAAAGCTTTTTAGCTTTTTTTTGTTTGTTTAATATTAATATAATTTTTATTAAGTAAACATATATTTTTAGTATAGTTTTATTTATATAAAATGTTAGTTTAAAATATTATAAATATTATTTAATAATATTAGCAAAATTTTTAATATATTAACAATTTTTTTTAAAATAGCTAGTTTATTTTTAAAAACAAAAAAAAATAAAACAAAAAAAACAAAAAAAACAAAAAAAACAAAAAAAAAAAAGCATAATAATAGTATTATTGCTAAAATACTAAAGTTAGTATTAATAAAAAGCTTATAAAATAATTTTAAAGCTTTATAAAAGCTTAAAAAAAAATAAACTTATAAAAAAAATTTTCTAAAAATTATTTAAACTAATTAAAATAATTAAATTAGTTTATATTTAAAAGCATAAAAAAAATTATATTAATAACTTATAAAAAATATAATTATAATAGCTAAAAAAAAAAAAAATAAAAAAAACAAAAAAGTTTTTAAAAAAATAAGCTTATTTATAAAAAACATTTTTATTTTTTAGTTTATTTATTTATTTATTTATTTATAAAATTTAAATAAATATATATAAATAGTTTTATTTTTAAAGCTTATATAAAATATTTATAAAAAGTTTAATAAAATATAGCTTTGTTTTAATTAGCTTAAAAAAATAGCTATATATAAAAGCTTTAAAAAAAAAGCATATATATAAAGCAGGTGCTTTTAAAAGCTTTATAGCCTAAAAAACTTATATAAAAAAAGTTAAAATACTAAAAAAATAACTGTTATATATAAATTTAAAAGTTTAAATAGCTTTAAATTTAAAGTATTATAAATAAATAGGTTAAAATAAACCTATATATTAGTAAAATTAAATAATTAATTATTTAAATAATTTTTATATTATTTTAACTTTTTTTTTGCTATATAGTATTTTATATAAAGTTATTTAAATATTACTAAAGTTAATTTTAACTAAAAAGTATACTAGTTATTCACTTTTTATATAATTTATTTAATTTTACACTTTTATAAAAATTAATTTAGCAGTTAATTAATCTAGCAATTAATTTAGCAGTTAATTAGTTAATTTAGCAGCTAGTTAATTTAGTAGTTAGTTAATTTAGCAGCTAGTTAATCTAGCAGTTAGTTAATTTAGCAGTTAATCAATTTAGCAGTTAATTAATTTAGTAATTAATTAATTTAGCAATTAATTAATCTAGCAATCAATTTAGCAGTTAGTTAATTTTGTAATCAATTTAGCAGTCAATTAGTTAATTTAGCAGTTAGTCAATCTAGCAATCAATTTAGTCTAGCAGTTAATTAATTAAACAATTAACCTATAAGCCAATAAACCAAACCTTTAATATTAATATTAACCTTACTATTTATTCTAGTTTTTTGTCCTTTATTTTATTTTTTTCGGGTTTTTTTTTGGCTTGTTTTATGCTACTTAAAAAAAAAGCAGTTAATGTTTTTTATAAAGATTTAACGGCTTTTTTTGTTTTTTTTCTAACTCCTTTTTTTTTTTTTTCCTTTTTTACTATTAACAGGCCTTTTTTTTTTTTTATTATTAACAGGTTTTTATTTTTTTATCCCTTTTTGCTAGTTAAAACAAAATCCTAAAATGTTTTAACTATTTGCAACTTATTTGTTTATAATGTTTTATTTGCTAATAACTTGTTTGCTAACAACTAGTTAAATTATTTTATAATTATTTTTTTATAAAAGAGCTTAAAAAACAAACTGTACTTTTGAACTATTATAGGCTTATTTTGGCCTTTTTTTTTTTTAATTAAGTGTTTAGTTGTTAGGTTTAGAATTTTAATAGTGTTATTTTTTATAATATCTTTTTTGGCGTTTTTATTACTATTAAGCTTATATTGAACGTTTAGCAAAAAGCTATCTACCCTAACACTAAAAAGCTATTTTTTAATAATAAATCTAAAAATATTTATTATGCCCTTATATAGCTTTTTAAGCTAGTCCAGTTGGTTAAATATAGTTAAAAGCTATTAACCTTTATAAAAAATAAAATACATAGTATATATATACTACTAACTATATTTCTAACTGTTAACCTATTTAACAAATAAGGCAATATAAGCCTTTAAAAGTTTTAAATTATTATTAGGCCTAAATATACAATTTTATACTTTTTAAAACCTAGCAAAAGTTTTATAATAATAGGTTAAATTAAAAAATAAGTTAAATATATATAAAGTTTTATTTTTAACCTAATAAATTGCTATAGTTTAGTAAATTAGGTTTTTATATAAAAAAAATAAAAAAAAAAACTAGTAATAACGTTTTTAAACTAAATTTTTTTTTTTAGCGCTAATTAAAAATGCTTATAAAGTAGCAAAAAACCTATTGTTTAAAGCAAAAATAACTAACAACTTATAAAAAATTTTATTAAAAATATTATAAAAAAAAGCAGTTAATATAGCACTAAAATATTAGCTATATAAAAGTTTTTTTTTTTTTTTTTTAATAAAACTAAGTAGATTTTAAAAATTTTATATATATATTCCTTAGTTTTTTTTAAAATTTTTAAACACTAGCTAATTGTAACTTTTTAAAGCTTGCATAATAAAATTTACTAAGTAGTTTTAATAAGATTTATTTTTAAACATAATTAAAAAAAGGTTAAATAAAGCTTTTTTTAAGCTGTTTTTATTTATATTAACTAGTTTTATAAATAGTATAAATATAAAGTTTTAAACTTGTTTAAATAAATCGAAAATTTTTTTTTTAGTATATATTAAAAAATTAGCAGCACTTAAATTTATAATTAGCACTTTACGCACTATTAAATTGTTAATATATATAATATACCTTTGTTATTTTTAAACTTATTTTTATTACTTTTAGCTTTATTATTTTTATTGCTATTACTAAACTCATTTTTACTGCTTTTGGCTTTTCTTTAATTATATTTAAGTTTATTTGCACTATTTTTATTATTGTTACTATTGCTATTGTTATTACTATTGCTATTGTTATTAATATTATTATTGCTATAATCATTGCTATAACTATTGCTGTTGCTTGCCTCTATGTTTTTTTTATGCTTTTTAAGCATATAATTATAAAAAATATTAGTATTAAAATACTACTTATTATATTTAAAACAATATAAATGTTTATTATTAAAGTAAACTTAAAGCATATATTTATTAACAATATATAATTTGTAATACTTGCAAAATTTATATATATTAAAATAAGCGCTTATATTAAACAGTTGTTTAATGCAAACTTTGCAGCTTTATATTAAACAAAATAAGTGTTTATTATATAAATGCTTATTAAAAATATTCTATAAAATGCTATAATATTTATAGAAAAAATATTTATTGCTTTTTTTAACCGATTTAAAAAACGGCTATTGTTTTGCTTTTTTTGTACTATAGTTACAATTAATAGCATAAAAAAACTTTTTATAACTTTAGCAATTATTAATGCTTAAAAAAATAACTTTATAATTATTATACTAATAGTTTAAATAGTTTTTTTAATAGTAATTTTTTAAAACGTTAATATTAATATAGCTTTTTTAGCAATTAAAATATTAGCAATATACTAATAGCAAATATATAGCTTTTATATATATAGTTTTATAATAGTGCTAAAAATTAGCTATTTAGTTAAAATATTTAAAATATTATATATATTGCTATAGCTATTAAAAAAATAGTTGCTTTTTAATTATATTTAACTGTTTTAAAGCTAAGTAAATATATAAATAATATATTTTTAAATCACTTTAAAATAAAAAAAATAACTTACATTTATTTGCTTAACATTTATGCTTATAGTTTAACTTTTTATAGTTAGTATAGTATACTTTATATAAAAAAAAATGCTTGCACTTTAAACATTTAAAAAGTTAAAAGCTTTTATAAATTAAGCTAATATGCTATAAAAAATTTTTTTTGTAAATAAAAGCTTTGCTATATTATTTATAAATATATAGCTAAAAATGCTAATATATAATATATATATGTTTATTTAAGTTTTTTTAAAATAAAAAGCGCAGTTTGTTTATATATTAAAAGCAATCGATTTTTAAATATTAAAAATAATTGTTTTAAAACGTTTTATACTTAGTAAAATAAACTTTTAAGTTTTTTAAGTATATATACTTTTTGTAAAAAAAACATATATTTTTCAACAAAAACTTTTTAAAACATTTAGTATATTAAAATTTTTTAAATTTTAAATTTAAATAATAGTTATAAAAGTAGCAAGTATAAGCTTTAATTAAAAAAAATTACTTTTTGCTATTATATATAGTATATTTAAAATTATAATTGCTGTTTTTAATTTATAGCTGCTTAAAAAGCAAAATATTAAAATTAAATATTAGTATAAAAGCTTATATGCTTTTTTATAGCAGGTTTACTTTTTAAACTTTATTATTTATTAAATTACAAAAGGTAGCAAATAGCTTATTAAACAAAATAAACTTTAAAAAAGCATATAACTTATTATTTTAAATATTAATATTATAACTGCTTTATATATAGTTAGTAACAATAATAATAAACTTTATTATAAAATATAATTTTTTTTAGCTGTTTATAGCATTAAACTTGTTATTTAAAATTTTTTAATACTTTATTTTTATAGCAATATTATATTAGAAATATTTTTTAAAAGTTAGTTTAATTAAACTATTAATAAATAAAATAAAAAAAAAGCCAACTTAGTTTAGCTTAAGTTTAAATTAAATTTGCTTAATTTGTTTTATAAAAAAGTGCTTTTTATCGAAAAAATATTTTTACTTAAGCTTTTATAGCTTTAAGTATAGTTTATAAATAAAATTATAAGCTAAATGCTTTAAAGTAATATTTTTTTGCACGCTAAAATTTTTAGCATGCTTATTATAATACTTTTTTAATATTACTAATTATATTTAAACTTATTTTTAAAAAATATTTACGTTATAATATATATATTAAACAAATAGTATAATTTAGTAATAAAACAAGTAAAAATATTTTTGTTTAAAGTTGTTAATTAATAAAATTGTTAAAAACTATTTAAACTTTTTTTAAGTATAGCTATAATAATAAGCAATTTTAAAAAACTTTAAATAAATATTATTGTATGTTTTTTAGTTAATTTTATGCTTTTTAAAAAGTTTTCTAAAATGTTTTGTTATATTTTTGTTACTAAAAAATATAAAAAGCTTAAACTTAAGTTTAAAGCTATATTTTTTATGCAATTTATTTAGCTTTTTTTAAATAATACTATTAAAAAAACTATAATATACTATTTTAATAAACTAAAAAAGCTTTTTTTTATTGCTGCTAATTAGCTTTTTAAATATTTTAAACTATGCTTTGCAGCTTAAGTTTAAAGTATAAAAAAAAACATAAAGTAAAGTACAGTTTATTAAACTATTAAATAGCTATTTTAAGTTAAGCTTTTAATTTTTAAAGTTTTTATTATTATTTAAAGTATAAATTTATTAACTTTGCAGTAGCAATAATATAGCAAACTTTTATTTTTTTATTATATTAAATAATTAAGTAGTAAATATAAAGTTAATAATTATATAATTTACAAAGCTATAAAAATAGCTAGCAATAATAAATATTACATAATTATATATTGCATTTAAAAAAAAGCTATAAAAGCTTAAATTAAACTATAATTAAATTTTAGTTTAATTATTAAATTTTTAGCATTTATTTTTTTTGCTATTATTAAAAAACTTTAGCAAATATTTTTTAATGTTTTTAATAAACTGCTTAAAAGTTTAGCTACTTTGCTAAAATGTTTTTTTTAAGTTAAGCTTTTAAATTTTTTCTAAAATTTTCTAGCGTATAGTTTTATAAACTTAAGCTTTTAAAATATTTTTAAGTATTTAAGCCAAATAAAAAAAGTATAAACTAGCAACTTTGCTTATAATATAAATAAATTTATTTTTATTTTAAATTAAACATTTGTTTTTATTAAACTAAATAAAAATATTATTGTTTGCTATACTATTTTTTAGCTTAACGGTTATATATTTAACTTTAATAAAAGCTTTATATTTAAAGTTATCTAGGTTTATATTATTTTTAAAAATATTTAGTTGTTAAATATTAAAAGTATTGCTTGCAAGTTATATAAGCTTATTTTAAAGCTTAATTTTTTTGTTAAAACTTTATAACTAAAGTATAAACATTTTTATAAGCGTTTTTGTAGATATTTTTATAAACATTTTTTTTATAAGCTTAAACTATATTGCTTAAAAATTAAAAGCTATTTTAAATAACTAAATTATAAATTAAAATAAAATAAAAAATAATCTAAATAGCAAACAAGTTAGTATACTATAATTAATAAATTAAAAATATATAAAGCAATTAAAAATTATATATATTAAGGTTTAAACTAAAAGTATAATATAATAAAGCTATTATAAACTGCTAAACGCTTATAAAAACAAAAAAACTATTTTTATATTTAAATTAAAAAGCTTTATATAACAATAAAATTTTTTTATTTACTTTAAGCAAAAAGTTTTTAATAAAAGCTTTAGGTTAATATATTAAAGCTGTTTAATATATTAACTTATTATTTAGCTTTAAAATCTAGTTATATTAACAAAAAAAAAAAAAACAATAAAGTAGCTAAAAAGTTAAAATATATAATAAAGCTTAATAATTACGAAAATTTAAATCACTTATAACTTATAGAATTAAAAGTATACTATAATAAAGTAGTATTAAATTTATTTATATTAGCAAAAAAAATTTTTTAGCTTTTTTAGCTAACTAAAACAATATATTAAAATGGCCTATAAAATATTATAAGTATTAAATTTTAAAGCTTTATAAAAAGCTATAGTAAATAATATAGCAAACTTAATATGCAGCTTTTTTTTATAAAAGCTTTTAATAACAACCTAGTTAAAGCATATAATATGCTTTTAAAGCGTAAGCTTATAAAGCTTTGCTAGGTTAGCTTTATAAAGCTTTTAAATTATAGTAATTTTAAAGCCTAAAAAACTTTTAGATTAAAGCTTATAGTAAAATTTAACTTTTTTTGCAGTAAATAATAGTTTTATACTGCTGTAAACCTTTAAGTTATTAAAAATAAAAAAAGCTACTAGGTTTGCTAAAAATTGTTAAAACTATTGGCTAATTAGTAGTTAAAACTTTTTTAAAACACTTAAAAATAGTATTATATAAAACAAAAAAAGCATAAAAATAATACTAGAAAAATTTTTTAACTTTAATTTAATTTATATAAAAATAGCTATTAAACATTTATATATATAGGTTTATTAATATTTTTATTTTAAAAGCTTTAAAAACAAACTATAAATAATATATATTAAACTAATTAAAACTTTTTACAGTAGTTATAGTATAAAGTATATTATACAAAATAGCTTTTTTTTTTTTTATTATAAAAACTACCTTTTTATATTTTTCTATAAAAAATTTTTCTATATAATAATTACTAGCTTTGTTATTATAAAATCGGTTAGGTTAGTTTATGCTATTTTTATATGCATTTTTTATAATGTAACAGTATAACGTACTTTTTATATTTTATTTTTATTTTAATAATTTATATGCTTATTTTAAATATAGCTCTATAGTATAGTAACCTTAAAAAAACTTTTAATATAGCTATATAGCTAGTAAATAATAGTAGGCTGTTATAAGCTAATTATAAAAGTTTTATACTATATATATATAATTGTACTTAATAATGCAAACCTTAACAAAAGCTAATATTTAAAAGTTAAGTATAAGTATTATAGCGGTTAGTTAAAAAACATTTAAAAAAGCTTATATAACTATTAATATATAAATAACTAAATAAAACATGTTTTAAATATTATAAACAAAACATACTATTTATATTTATATTAATATAAAGCAAACTACTAATATAAAATAAGCAACTTATTTATATAAAATAAAACAAATTATATAAGTAGCATTGTTTTAAAACATTACAGCCTTTTTTTTAAAAAAATAACGTATGTTTTTAGTATTTTTAATAGCTAAAATTATATTAGATCAGTTTAAAAATAATATAATAAAAGTTTATATATAAAAAATTGTAATATAAATAAAAACTATTATACTGCTAATATAAGCTAACTTTAAAAAAGTTGTTAAGTTAAATACTTATATATAGCTAGTTGCTAAACTATACAATTGTTTAAGCTATAAAAGTTAAATAGTTATTATACTTATATATTTAGCATACTATTAAAGTATATTTGCTTTTAAAAGTATTTTGCTATTTATTATATAATTAAAATTAATAAAAAAATAGTTTGTAAATTTTAATATGTTTATAATAGTTTTTAGCTTTAGTGCTTGCTAGTTTTTAAGCTAAATAACATATATATTAAAATAAGCTATATTAACTTTTTAAAACGCTATTAATATTGCTATATAACTTTTTATATAATTTTTTCTGCTTTTTAATAATTATTATATGCTTTTTTACTAGCATAAGTTTTTTTTTAAAACGGCTGCTTTATATATTAGTATAATATTACAAAACTTAGCATGCTTAAGCTATTATTTTTTATTTAGCTTAATATATAATGCTCTATTTTTTATATAAACTATTAGTTTATAGCTTAAAAATAACATTAAAAATTTTAGCAATAGTATAAGCTGTTTAATTACTAGGCTTATATTATATACTAGCAATAAAAGTTAAAGCTAGCTAAAAAGTAATTTGTTTTTTAGTATAATTATTAACAATAGTTAAAAAAACAAGTATAGCTATAAAAAAAAAACGTTAAAATTAAGTTTAATTAAAGCAAATTATAAACTTTATTAATATATTTTATACTAAGCAAAAAAGCTTTTATACTTAAAAAATAAATGTTAATGCTATATATAATTTGCTTTTTTTATGCTTTTTTTATATATACTTTATAAAGTTTTATGCTTTTTTAAAAGTTTGGCTGCAAAAAGCTTTATTAATTAGTATTATATACTAATAATAGCAATTTACTTAAAATTATTTTTAGCTATTTATATTTTTAGCGTTTTAGCTATTTATTATAACAAATTAAAACAGCAGTTAATAATAGCAATTAAATAGTAGTTAAAAACAAAATATAAATATAAAGCTAAAAGCAAAATAGTAACAAAAAAAAAAAAAACAAAACAAGTTAAAATTTAAGCAAAAATAAAAAGCTTAATAGTAGCTTTTACTACTACTAAAAAAAGTAGCTAGCTTATTGCTGCTATAATTTAATTTGCTATTTTACATAAAAAATAAATATAAAGCAAGCTAAATAAAATTATAGCAAGTTTATTACAAACAATTTTTAAAACAGCATTATAAATAATATATTAGTTATAGCTTTTATGCTATTGCTAACTTTAAATATTAAAAAAATAAAAAAAAAAATACTTGCTAACAATTATATATAGAAAATTTTCTAAATAGCTATTTTGCTTAACTATAATTTAACTAAATTTTTTTGCTTTAATAAATTATAAATTTAAACATTTTTCTAGCTTTAAATTAAAATATATTTTTAATATGCTATATTTTTGTTTTGCTATAAACTATTAATATAATATTTTTTTAATTATATAATATTATAAAGCAATTTGTTAAATAAGTATATTTTGTTTATATTTATTAATTACATTAGCATTAACTTTTTTTAGCAAGTTTTATATTATTATATATATATTAAATACTATTAGTAATAACTAAAATATTATATTTTTAATTATTGCTTTTTTAGTTTATACTTATGCAGTTTAATTAACTATTGCAATATATAAACTAAAAAAAATATAGCAATTATTATATTTTTATAAAACTTTTTGCAATATATAGGCTTAAAAAATATATAATTATTATTTTGCTATACTTAATATTTATTATAATATATATTTATAACTTATAAACTTAAATATAGCTTATTAAATAAGCAACTATAATATTTTGTTTATATTAAAAACGTTAGTATTAACTTTTTTTAATAACTTATAATACTTTTGTATATATATTAAATGTTATTTATTAGCTGTTTTTTAACATTAAGTTATATTAAAGCACTATATTTTTAGTTACTATTTTTTTAGTTTATATTTATACGGCTTTAATTATTGCAATATATAAACTAAAAAAAATATAGTAATTGCTATATTTTTATTAAAGCTTTTTATAATATATAAGCTTAAAAAATATATAGTTATTTTATTTTGCTATATTTAAAACTTATTGCTTTATATAAATTAAATATATAACTAAGGCCTTTTGTAGTATATAAAATAAATTAATATATATAAGTTTATTTTTTTATAGTTAGTTTGCTATATTTTACTAATATATATTAATATATACTATTTTTATAATTAATTTTTTTTAAACCTTATGTTTATACTATAAACATATATAGTATTATATATTGTAGTGCAAAATATATAAAAGATATTATAGAAAAATAATAGGTTGTTTAGCTTGGCTAACTAAAATAACTATTGCTTTTTTATAATATTTTTATTTTGTTTTAGTTAATTTATTATTTTTAAATTAATATGCTTTATTTTTATACACTACTTTTTTATTTATACTATAAATATATATAGTATTACATATTATAATTTATAATTTTATTTTAAAAAAAAAATTAAGTAGTATATACAAAAATTTTTTAAGTAAATAGCATAAAAACATATAAAAAATATTACAGAAAAATAATAAGTTGCTTAGCTTAGCTAACTAAAACAACCTTATTATTTTTTTATAATACTAAAAATGTTTAGCTAGCTTAATATTGCTTATATAAATTATATAATACTACTATAAATTAAACAATAAATATTTTAAACTTTAAGCTTACAATTTTTAAATAATTATATATAAGCATTTTTATTTTAAAGTAATTTAGCATTTTAAATAAAACGTATAGTAATAAGTAAATAAAATAAAACTGTTAAATATATAATAAAATTAAACAAAAAAAATTTAAATTATTATAATATAATAACCGTATATTAAATTTTTTTAATATAAAAATAAAAATGTTTGTATAATATATATAGTAATTTTATAAAAAGCAGAAATATTTATTTATTATAAAAAAAAAGCTTAAGTTATAACTTTTTTTAAAGCTAGCTTTAATATACTATTTTTAGTTTATTTTAGCTATTTTATTATTATATTTTATATTAATTTTTAGCTATTGCAAAATTTTTTAAATATAAAAGTAAACATAATATTTTTAAAATGTTAATATTTTAAATTTATACTATTATTTTTATAATTTTAATAGTTATAAGTTTTGTTAACTTTATTATATATTTTTTAAACTTTTTTAACGTAAGTTTTTTTAGCTTATTGCTAGCTTTATTAATATTAATAGCAATAATTATTTAAATAGTTTGCAAAAAACTTTTTGTTAAAGCTATTATTAATATATAGTTTTATTTTAACTATAAAGCTAAAAAAACTTTTTAGCTAGTTAGTATACAAATATAATTATAGTTAGTAAAGTTATAAGCTATTAATAATTTTATTAGCTAAATATATAGCTTAAGCTATAGCAAGCAATACTGTTTTATTATAACTTTAAAAATTAAAAACAGCTTATATTTAAAACTAAACTAGCTAATTAAAAACAGAATATTTTAAACTAAGCTTGTTTAGTTAAAGTATTAAATAATATAGCCAAACTAAACAATTGTTTAAACTTAGCTGCTTTAAAACTATAATAAAACTAAAGCGTTAGCTAAAATAATAATTTAAGCGTTTAAGTATAAAAATTTATTTTACTTATAAAATTAAACTTAGCTTTAAAACAACCAAGCTAAAAACTAAAACGTTAAATTTTTACTTTATATATTATAATAAAATAGCTTTTTAAGTTAACAAAACTAACTTTTGCATTTTATTTTTGGCCGATTTAATATATTTTATAATTATCGAGCCAAAAACTAAAATATACTTTTTTTTTTTTTTTTAGGTTAATAAAGCTAATATATACTTTTTTTTAACCAATTTTAATTTTTTTTAAACCAATTTTAATAATGCTAACTTAAATTTTTTTTTAGCAAGCTTTTATTTTTTTTTAGCCGGTTTATATTTTTTGATTTTTTTTTAAATAAATAAAGCTAATATATATTTTTTTTTTTTAGCTAAACATTTTTTTTTTTTTTTTTAAGTTAGCAAAGCTAATGTTTATTTTTTTTTAACTAATTTAATGCTTTTTATAACTGCTAGATTAAAAACTAAAACTAGCTTTATACTTTATAAAGCTATTAAGCAAAAAACTATTATATATATATTATTATATAAAGCTAAGCTAAAATTTATTTTATTAGCTTAATTGTTAGTAACTTTAAATAATTATATACTAAAAAAAACTATATTAATACTAAACTAAATATTATTAAAAAAAAGTTTAAAATAAAAAATATAAAAGTTAAAACTAAAATATTTTTAATATTAGTAATAAAAATAGCAAATTAACACCTATATAAAAAAAAAAATAAAACTATAATAAAAAAAAACAAAATTAATTTTAAAATGTTTAAATTACTATAAATAATTTAAAAAATAAAAATATAACAATATTATAATTTTAACTATTTATAACTATATATTTTAGCTTAAAATATAAAATATTTATATATAAATATTTAGCCGCTAAAAGTAATAGTTTAAGCTTTTTATATATTAATAATAACTAAAATCTATTTATATATATTGCTATTATTATTTAAAGTTTATAATAAATATATTTATATAAAGCTATTTAAATAATTTAAATATATTTATTTTTTTTTAAAACAAAAAAAAAAAATAATAAAAATTTAAATTAAATTTATAATATTGTACAATTATAAATTATTATTATAGCTATTTAAATAATTTAAATATATATATTTTATTATAAAACAAAAAAAAAAGCTAGTTAAAATAATTTAAATATATATATTTTATTATAAAACAAAAAAAAAAGCTAGTTAAAATTTAAGTTAAATTTATAATATTATATAATTATATATTATTGCTATAGCCGTATATAAAAAGCTATATATATAAACTTACAAGTTTTAATAGCAAATATTATATTTAACTTATTAAACTATAGTATTTTTTATTTTTTTAATTGCTATTTATATAATTATAACAAACTAGTTTACTTAAATTGTTATATACTTATGCACTTTTTTTTTTTTGTTTATTTTAGCTATATTTTTATATTAGCTTTAAACAGCTTTTAGTAGTAAGCTATTATAATAATTTGTTTATTTAATAAATAAAACTTATATATATAAATATTAGCTTTTATTATTTTTATATAAATATTAAAATTGCAAAATAAAATTTAAAAGCAGATTTTTATTTATATTTAAGTATATTTTAAACGGCTTTTTTTAAAAAAATTTATATTGCTTATTAAGCTATATATTAGCGCTTTATTAAAAAGTAAACATTAAAAGTTAATTTTATTTTTTTTAGTAAAGTAATTAAAGCTTTATAATTAAATTAACTTAAAAAAATATATAATTAGCTTTTTTATAAAAAAAAATAGCTTTTTAATTTTTAATTTTTTTTGTAAACTAGCTAAAGCTAATATACTAACTAATAATTTAGTTTAGTAAGCAATAAATATAAAAAAATAATATTTAGTTTAAGCTTAAAACTATTTATTTTAAGTATATTAGTATTTATATATAATATTTACTAATTTAAACTTAAATAGTTATTTAAATATAATAAAATATAGCTTTTTTTTTTTTAACCTAATATTATTATAACTTTTATTTTATATAAACATATTATTACTAGCTAGCTAATAAAGCTAAACTAAACTATTATTTATTTAACAAAATAATAAAAAACTAGTTAAAGTTAAGCTTTTTTTGCTACTTTTTATATTAAATAGTTAATAGTTAAGCATGTTTATTAACTAATAAAAAAAAAAAAAAAGTATATTATATTGCTAATATTTTAGTAAAAAAAAGTTAGCTATATTTATAGGTTTAATTAGTTTTATTTTAGGTTTTAAAATTGTTGTTTGCAAAAAAAAAAACAAAACAAGCGTTTATTTAAACCTATATACCTTTTTAATAATAGTTAAAACTTTTTATATATTAATAAATATTTAAAACCTACTTATATATTAATATTTATATTATAAAAATTATAACAACCTAAAATAATATAAAACTATAGTTTTAAAAAAATAAACTTGCGCTTAAAACTATGTTTAATAGCTAAACAAAACAAAACAAAAAGTTTTTATATTTAAATTAAATTTTTTAAAAATAATTTATAAATTTTTTATTTTAATTATATTTATTAAATATAACTAAATAAATATATATAATATTAGGCCTGCTAAGCAGCTATTTAAGCTTTTAGCTTTATAGCAACTTTAATATATTTGTTTAAAAACAAGTTTATATTTATATTATATTTATTAAACTAAAATTTTTACTATATTTATATAATACAAAAAGTTATTACTAGTAGTTAATAAACCTACTAAAAAAAAAACAACAAGCTAATGTTTTTTTATTTTTATTTTTTTTACTACTTTTATTTTTGCTTTTTTTACTATTTTTTTTACTACTTTTTTTTTTTTTATATTAGCTTAGTATTTTATACTAATATTTGTAAGCATAAATTATTTAGCTAAAAATATTAAAATTAACCTAGCTATAAATATATAATAGCGTTTTTTTTATATTTTTAGCTAGTATATTTTTAGCGATTTTTATTTTACATTATTAACTAAAGTATAAAGCTATGCTTAATTTATTAATTATTATAAAGTTTGCATTAAACAAAATGCTAGCTAGTTTTTATAACTTAAACAATATTTTTCTATTAAATATATTTTTACTTTTTTATAATAACTTTGCTTTTTTAGCAAATATGCTAAAATTATATTGTATAAAACTTTTAATTTTTTTTTTGCTTTATATAAAAAATAAATATTACAATATTATATAAAACGTTTAAATTGTTTTAAAAAGTAGTTATATATAAACTTTTAAACTTTTTAATGTTTAGCAAAAAAAAGCATAAATACTACGCAAAATTTAAAAAAATGCCTGCTAAATATAAAAAGCAGTTTATATAACTACTAGCTACTGCTTTTTTTTTTTTTTTTTTTTGCAAAAAAAGTTATAAGTATAAATATATATTTAGCTTTTAGCTAGCTATACTTAGCTTATTTATAAATATATAAAAGTAAAAAAGCAGCTTTAATATTACTATGCTAGTATAAATTGTTTTAAAAGCTAAAAAGTTTTTTTAGCTAAAGTATAAGCTAATAATATATATGCTTAATAAATTTTTGCAGATTTTTATAAGCCGGCTTATAAAAAAAATTAAAATAATATTAAAGCTTGCTGCTATAAAACTAAAAACAATAGTAATAGCTATTAATAATTTTATAAAGGTTTTATAATTTTATATATTTAAAAATATGCTTTATTGCTATAATAAAGCTTTTTTTAAATAAGTTTTATAGTTTAGCGCTATATTTAAGTTTATAGTACTATTGCTTTAAAGCTAAATTAATACTAGCAAACTAGCAGCTTTAATGCTTATAATAAGCATTATTAAAAGTTATACTTTTGCTAGGCTTTAAAATATATATATAGCTTAATAACAGTATTTTATATAAGCTTATTAAACTAAAGCAAACATTATAGCTAATATTAACAACAAGCAAAATTTAAACGCTATTAAAATTAAAAGCTAAAAAATAATTAAAGCAGCAAAACTAGTTTTTAAAATAGCTTAAAAACTTTTATAACGCTAGCAAAAAAAATTGTATTAAATTGTATAAAACTTAGGTTTTTTTTTTAAGGTTAAAATATAATTATATATTTTTACTTTTTTGTTTTAATATAAAAGCTTTATAGTATATTTTTATAGCTTATAATTATATAGTTTATTATTTATAGTTATATATATATTAATATATATAGCTTATAGTTTTTTTTAAATATATATATATAAGCTAACCAAATGTTATAAAGTTTATTTTTTTTTAGATTTTATTTAGTTTTTTTTTTTTTGTTTATTTTATATTTTTATTTTTTTTTGTTTACTTTACTTTTATAGTACTTTATGTTTTTATTTTTTATTTTAACTAACAATATTATAACTATTTTTTTTTTGTTTATTTTGTTTTTTTATTTTTTTTTGTTTATTTTACTTTTGTAATACTTTATATATTTATTTTATATTTTAATTAGCAATATTATAACTATTTGTTTATTATAGTAAATACTAACAGTTTTTTTTTTTATAACTTAATATTAAAAAGCTTGTTTTTTAAAAAAAAAAATAATATTAAAGCAGTATATAAAGCTTAAAAGCTTAAAATAGCTAATAAATTAATTAAGCAAATTAAAATAAAGCTTATATTTTTTAAGCTATAAGTTTTAATAAAACAGCAGCTTTAAATATTAAACTAATTTACTGCTGCTAATATAATAAATAATAACTGCAAAGTTTTTATGTTATAAAGCTATATTACTAACAATATAAACTAAAAGCTAAACTTAAGCTTTATTAAAACTTAATATATTAAAACTATTATTAGCTATTAAGTTAGCTGCTTAAGCTTAAATAATATTGCTTTAATTTTAAAAGTATATTTAATACTGTTATTAATAAGCATAATAGCTAATTATTATAAATTAATTTAGCTGCAGTTTTTAGCAATAAACTATTATTAGCACTTAATATAATAACCGATTTTAATAAAGTTTAACAAATAAAAAATATAAAAATTAAGCTAGAAGTAAGTTTTATTTGCAAAAATTTAAGCAATATAAATATATTTTGTACTTTTAGCTATAATTTTAACGTTAAAGCTATTAGCAGGCATTTTGTAACGTTTTTTAATTTGCTAGCTTTATATAGCTATTTAAATTATTATACTACTTTGCTAATAATTAAACAGCAAGTATATTATTGTTTAATACTTTAATAAAACTATTACTTTTTATAGTTTATATTATAGCAAGCACTAGTATTATATATTAATTAAACTATGCAGCTTAATTATTTTAATGCTAAATATTTATTTAATACTAAGCAACTTGCTTATTATTACTATATTTTTTTTTTTATTTTTTTTTTTGCTTTTTTTTTTGTTAGCTTTATTATTTAATTAGTTTTATGCTTTAAACTTTTTTTACTAGTTTATAAACTTTTTTATAAATAGTTTATATTTACGTTTTTTTTATTATTAAACAAACAATACTTTTTTATTGTTTAAAAAAACAGTACAACTAAAAAACTTGTTTTTTTATTTGCTTTTTTTTAAACATTTTAAATGTATAAAGCTTTTTTAAAGTTTAATAAACAATATATGCACTTTGCTTTAAATAATAAATTGCTAGCAAATATTTATAATAAAAAGTATAATATATATTTAATTAACAATTAATTTGTTATTATAATAAATAAAGCTTTTAAATAGTTATAGTTATTTAATTAACCGGTTATATTAATTTTTTTAGTTAAATTAAGCAATTATTTTAATAACTTAAAAAAAACTTAACTATATTTTGCTAAGCAATATAAACATTTTTATAATTATATTATATAAATATTTTAAACATATACTGTTTAAAAGCTAAAAACTAGCACTATAAATTATATATATAATTATTATATTAAATGTTTTATTAAAACATAAGATTAATATTGCAAGGCTTAAAAAATAATAAATAATATAATATTTTAAATATTAATTTTATTTTATATGCTATTTTATAAGCTTAATAATAAAACAAAATTAAGTTAACAATAGTTTAGTTATATTTTAACTTTTATTTTTAAGTTTATTAGCATTTAAATTTTTATTTTGTTATTTAATAGCATTTTAACTTTTTTTTTTATGTTTATTAGCGTTTATACTTTTATTTTAGCATTTAATAGCATTTTAACTTTTATTTTAGTATTTATTAATATTTTAACTTTTATTTTTATATATATTAATATAATATTTATATAACTATAAATTATATTAATATTTATGTTTATATAATAGTATAGTAATTGTTTTTTATAGCTAAACAAATAAAAAAATTATAAATATTAAAAACTAATTAAAGCTTAAAACTTATATTTATTTTTTTATATAACAATAAAATATAATACTTTTTTTTTTAACTAAATATTATTATAACTATATATTTACTAGTTTTAATTATTTAAACTGTTTATATGTTTTAAAATATAAAATTTTTAGCTAATATTAATTATTTTTAGCAATTTAAGCTGCAGTAATTAACTTTAATTACAATAATAATTTAAAATAAAACGATTTAATTGTTTTAAGTTTTTTATAATACTTTTTTTTTTAATTAAATATTATTATAATTATATATTTATTAGTTTTAGTTATTTAAACTATTTATATATTTTAAAATATAAAATTTTTAGCTAATATTAATTATTTTTAGCAATTTAGTTTGTAATAGCTTATTTTAATTGCAATAATAGTTTAAAATAAAATAACTTAACTGTTTTAAGCTTTTTATAGATAACTTTATTTACTGTTTGCTTTTTTTATATTTTTTATTTAGCTGCAAAATATTTTTTTTATATAAACTTTTATTTTAAAATATTATTATAATTTTAATAGTATTTTATAAAAACTTAATGCTTTTTTTATATAAGTTAAACTTTAACTTTATAGTTATATTTTTTAGTATATAATATTTTAATTTAAAAACTAACTTATATATTTTAGCTTTTAAGCTATTATTATAAGTTTTATATATTAAGCAGTTTTTTTTAAATGTTTTTATAAAAGTTAGCTAGTAATATTTTAAATATAGCTTGCTGCAAAATTTAAAAGCTTTAAATAGTAGTTTTAATATAGCAACATATTTATAACTTAATATAAGTTTGTTTAAGCTAGTTAATAGTACTTATAAAACTTTTTTTAAGTAAGTATATTTACTTATGTATAAAAAACTAAAAATATTAAAATTATTAGTTTTTTTAGCTTTATTTAATTTAGCTTATTGTTTAGATTGTTTTTTATTGTTTTTTTTATTACTATTGTTAGCAGTAATTTTTAGCTATATTTTTTTGTATTATTTTAATTGCTAAAACTTACTATATTTAATAATAAACTTTTTTGTTGCTATATTAAAATTGCTATTAATAATAACTATATTTTTAGCGTAAGCTTTAATAAAAAAGCTATAAAAATTAACTTTAGCTTTAATTATTTTTAAGTTAGTAAATAATAGTTTGTAATATATAACAATATTAAAATTAATAATGTTAGTTGTTTAAGTTTAAATATTTTTAATATTTTTTTTGCTTGCTTTAAGCTAGTAGTAAGCTTTAATATTAGCTAATATATATACTAATAGATAACTAAACTTATATATATTAATTTGCTTGCATACTACTTTAATAAATGTTTTAAACTAACTTTTAATTATATATTTAAACTTAAGTTTAAATATTTTGTTAGCTATAAAGCTATTAATAGCTAACTTTTTTTTGTTTTAAATTATATAGCTTTGCTTTATGCTATTAAAAAAAATTAAATAAGTATAAAACTATATATTAAAAGTACTATATTTTTTATTTTGCTAATATTTTTTTTAGGTAATAAAATTATATATTTTTAACGTTTATTTTTTAAAAGCTTTTTTTTTTTTAAGCATAATAGCAATATTTATTATAATAGTTTTTAGTGCTTTAGATTTATTAAGTATATAGTTAAAATATTTTTTTAAAAAGTTTATATTAATATATAAAATATAGCTGTTTTTTTTTACTTTAATAACTTAAAAGTTTTTATTTTTAGCTTTTATGCTTATAACGTTAGCTATATTTGCAGGCTAGTTAATAGTAAAGTTTTTAAGTAGTTAGCTATTTTTAAATATAGCTATAAATATAATATTATATATTATATATTTTTTGTTAGGTATAAAAAATTGTTGGTAAATATTAAGCAATAGCTAAGCTGTTATATTATAAGTTAATTTAAATAAAAAAAAAAACCTATTAATTTTAACTTTATAAAAAGTATACTAAAGTGCTACTTTAAAAATATTATTATTAAGCAACAAAAATATTTAATATTATTTTAGCTATAATTTGTTTTAAATAACTTTTAGTGTTAGTATTTATGAACTTAGTACTAAAGTTTTACGGAGGTATAAAGTCGAATAGATCATATAGGAAGTAACCAGTGTACTCTCCAGTTGAGATTAACTCTAGTAGTATTCAGATGATCCTGTAGAATATTCTATATACGTAGATCTCCTGGGAGGCTAGTCACCTGATCCCACTGACCACTGGATCCATCCCGACCCACTTATACACAACAGATTAACTGACTGCTAGACTGACTGACTGCCAGACTAATTGGCTGCTAGGTTGGCTGACTGCCAGACTAATTGACTGCTAGATCAATTGACTGTTTGCTAGACTGATTAACTGCTAGATTGACTGACTGCCAGACTGACTGCCAGACTGACTGCCAGACTGACTGACTGCTAGACTGACTGACTGCTAGACTAATTAACTGCTAGATTGACTGACTGCCAGACTGACTGCCAGACTAACTGCCAGACTAATTGACTGCTAGATTGACTGACTGCTAGATTGACTGGATTGACTGCCAAATTGACTGATTGACTGACTGCCAGATTGACTGACTGCCAGATTGACTGACTGCCAGATTGACTGACTGCTAGACTGATTGACTGACTGCTAGATTGATTGGCTGACTGCTAGATTGACTGTTTGCTAGACTGACTGCTAGACTAACTGACTGCTAGACTAACTGACTGCTAGACTAATTGACTGTTTGCTAGATTGATTAACTGCTAGACTGACTGCCAGACTAATTGACTGCCAGACTAATTAACTGCTAGATTGACTAACTGCTAGATTGACTGACTGCTAGATTGATTGACTGTTAGATTAACTGACTGCTAGATTGACTGTTTGCTAGGTAACTTGATAATTTAACCTAACTGACTTAACTATAGCTTTCTGTTTTTATATTGATTTTTTATATTAACTAACTATATTAATTAATTAAATAAGCAAACAAAATTAGCAAACTAAATAAACAAACTAAATAAGTAAACTAATTAATTAAACTAGCAAAAAAATAGTAAAAGCTAAGCCTTTAGTACTAACCTTACTTAACTAAGTAGTTAGCTTTTAAAAAATGTTTATTACCGGTTAGCAATAAAAGCTAAGTTTATTTTTAAGTACTTATTTACTAGTAACTACTTTTAAAAAATTTAAACCTTTTTTTTTTTTTTTTTTTTTTTTTTTTAGTATTAGTATAAGGTTAAAGTAATTCTTATGCTTTACTTGTTTGCACATTAATTATATATAGTTTAGGTTGTTAGGTTTAATTAAAGTAAGCTTTTAGGTTATTAATAACAAAACAAAAGCAAATTTTAATTTATATACCTTTTAAAAAAGTTATACAATACTGCTAAATTAAAACTGCATTTTATTTTTAGTATAATTTATACTTTAAAAGTTATATTATTAAAACTAGTAGCTACCTGCCATTTTTAAAAAAGTAGGTTTATGCTTGCTTTGTTTACGGTTAGCATATAACTGCACTTATATTATTTCTTATTACGCTTAACGCAATAATAGTTAAGCAAACCTACTTTTAGCCTATAAAAGCAAAAAAAAGTGTTCAATTCTAGCCCACCTTACTTTTTTATTTTTTACAAGCTTTTTAAAATATACTTACCCCGGCCGTTTTATAAAGGCCAAAGTAAGTAAATAAGTAAGTAAAAAAAAAAAAAAGAAAAAAAGAAAGAAAGAAAAAAAGACATACAGCATATATGCAAGGCAATGCAGGGCTCTTAAAACTGGCTCCTAAAACAGGTCTCTAGAGCTGAGATCTTTCCAAAATAGGAAATCGTTGGCTCCAAAAGTTGCGCTGTCTCTCATACTCGGACCGAGTACATAAATATAACTGGAGTGTTGATCCAGATCCATATTGTCTGAGCATTGTGGCCGTTTTCTGTACGTCATGACAGAGGAACGAAGTCGCCTCATGGCTCCTAGCTGGGGCGAAGATGAGGGTAAGGATAGTTGGACGACAGATTCAACCCTCCTTGTCTCTTATCATTCCATTCGCTCCAAGGTTGGAGAGGTCCCACTGATACCGTCAAGATGCTTTTATGAAGTTTCACCCGCACTTCCCCGTGCTGTCTACGCGTACCTAGAAGATACTGTGTTGTATGTATGTAAATAGAGTGGGGTTTGGTTTGGCCACAACCGGGGAGGTTGTGATGGTCTACGATAACTGTGTCTGCTCTGCTGTATGTACACTCTGTAGGCCACAGCCAACTGGTGTTTTGTGGTTACAATTTGTATCTGTTCCCGTCGTTCGACCAAACTATAGCATTGCAAGGACCGCCTCATCCGCAGGAAAGGCTATACCTATAGGTAGAGGTATTATAGATGCTCTAAGCCAACGTTTTGTTTGAATGGTCTGATGGCCAGAGAAATCTGTTGGAAAGTTCCGAATTGCCAAGCACCTAGCTAGGACACCTAGATAAATATAGTACTTAGTAGGTGTTTGGTATCCCACCTCGAACCCACCGAATTCCACTAGGTGTAGTCCCACCAGTTACTAGCCAATGAGGCGCTTAGAACGTACCCAAGCATGCCCCAAACACCACAGTACCCAAGTAAAGTACTTACACGAACAAAAGAACAGCCTTCTAAATTCCACATAGCCTATACCAACTATACTAAGTCTACGCATAAGTGTAGACGTTAATAGGTCTTCACTAAAACGGAACCAGCCACGTACTTAAGCTTTTACTATCTGCGTTAAGATTACATTCAGTGATTGACATATTTTGTCTATTTTTATGCTTAAATGACATACTGTATGTCTGAGACTACCTAAAGTAAGGCACTCTTGACGGCCCGTAAAAGGTAGGTAATGTAGGTACGGAGCTGGGGGCACCGCTATCACCACCAACCTACTACCTAATCACAAGCTCGTGACAGACTTACATTACGGCACCGTAGATAGGCAGATACCTAGATGTATGTAGATAGAATGGCGATAACACGGGGTCACCACTCTTATTCCCAACCGAGCCATGTCTGCACTACCTACCACTCACTATCTACCTAGTCACCATTATTATACTGTACTGTATGTAAAAGCATACCTTGTTATCTAAATGCGAAGCCACCCGCGTCACCGGCACCGTCACGGGATCACAAGATCCGTGTCTGTCCGTCCGTCGTGCTAGATACATACTATGAAGATAGGCATGGAGATAGGTATGAGCAGATAGTGGAAGAGCGGCTAGGTAGGACCCAAAGTTCCCAACATACCTACACGCCTACACATGCCTTTCCCACAGCCAAGCCAAGCCCTCTCTTCTCCTTCGTTAGCCGAAGCTGGCTGGCGCTAGGTACCGCTAGCTGCTAGGCTCACCACCCAAGTCGTATCCAGGACCAATACCGTGTTGGTGATCTGCGGTCTAGCCTCCTCAAAAAAACCCCCCATCTTATCCCGGACCCTTTTCATATGGCGGAGTTGAGAGTGCCACCACCATTTGCACCAAGATAGGTGTACCTGTGAACAGAAACAAGTGGTTGAAGACAAATCCCACCCGCGCGGGCGGCAGGCAAAATCTCTCCGGTATCGCGGTATTCCGGATGCGGTACCCCTCTTGTGCTGGGTATTGCAATGGCATATGTGAATAGAAGCGGAAATGTGATGTGGTTGTCATGATGCTATACAGTTTAGTAGGGCCATGGTTAAAGGAACATTAACCCCTTCAACTTGCCAAAAATGCGACTCGTAAACTTAATCTAAGTAGATGAATTAGCTTTGTGCATGCAAGGCGATTAAGGGCCTTGTAGCGCAACCCCATTTACAGACCTGCCTAAGGGGAAACTGTTTCTCACAAAGTATTCAAAAAAGAGTGCCATTATCGTTATTGGTATCGTATTTTCATTCATAGAGTGGAACGAGCGATACGACTCTCGTAAGCTCGCGCAGAGAAGGCCGGTATCATCTAATTGTGTATATATATTCGAAGTGAAAAGACTTCCTTCTTCCAAGCATAATCAATTCTTGCGTTTGCCTCAGACATAGGCTTGGGCAAGAAAGTCCAATTCGACCAGAAGGTCGAGCACTTCGCCTTTATGCTAGCACCTTTGCGCCGTCACTCCCAAACTTCCAGCGAAAGAAATCCATGGAAAAAGAATAAAACCAAAATGCCCTCCCATTCATCATTCCCTTCCAATATATGCAACCCAGCCCATACGTTATCGTTGCGTAGTATGATCGAGATGGGTATAAAAGTCCTCCAAGCTCGCCCTTTTCGCCATGTCCCTGTTAAAATGTTCCCTGTCTCATCTGTGATGTGGCGCTACGCCAGGTGACCCGGGCATAGACAACGGTGTTGTTGGGTAGTCGTAGCCAGCCTCGGAGCAGTTCGCAGAATGATCGAAGGAGTGAGAAAGTGGTGGTGTCTAGTAGCAACACCGATCAGCTACGTTGGTGACGGTGAGATTGATTGCGCACATGACTCACATGAGGGTTCGAGTGGTCGTAATGGCCGGGTGCGTTCACATCCACAGGCATGTAATAAGGCATGTAAGGGGAAATAGGCTCCTCGCTCGCATACGTTTCTCGCTTGATGGCATCGTTGAAGTGTGTCATGGGTGGCAGCGTGCAGGGAACCGCCGTGGCCATGTAGCTAGGGTAGCCCTCTGCTGTAGTCATGGCATGATACGGCTGAGCGGAGCTATAGTGAGCTCCCATGATCTCATCCGGGGGAGGATAGTTGGAGTATATGAAAGGAGGCGTGTTGGACCGTTCACGCTCGTCGTATCCATGCTGGAAGAGGATCTCGTCGTCGGGATTCATCGGGGGCGTGTACTGAGGGGGGTGTGCTGGCTTCTGGGGCGTTGTGGTACTCGTCTTAGGCTTAGAGTTCTTCTTGGAGCCCCGGTTGCTAGACTGTGTCTGCTTCTCAGGTGCGTTGGTAGGTGATGATCCCTCATCTGACGAACCAGCCCGCCTCTCCAAGTCTTCCAGACGTCTCTTCAGCTTCTTGCCTATAAGATAAGAGCTATTAGTATGCTACACGGCATGACGCCGGTGGAAACTGGATCACATACGGTAGTTGCGCTGGGCAATCCGGTTTTGTATCCTTCGGCGCTCAGCTAGGTCTGAAATCTTGGTCCAGTCCTCATCGGGGTTCGCAGAGCTAGAGAAAGCAGAGCTTGTTCCGTGTGCCGAGTATTGCCTGGGTGCCGGGGGAGCGGCGTAGGTATATTGGTGTTGAGACATGTTGTACATTGGAGCCGACATGAGCAACCCGAGTGTTGATATCTACCCAGTCGATGGGATGATAGGCAGTGCTTAAGAAGACGTGATGCTAAGAAGCTAGCAAGCAGTCAGTGGTGTTGTTGGTGGTGGTGGTATGTATATATGTAGACGATGGTCACTTGGAGGCAGTGACAACTTCGTAACTTGGGCGAGAGTGTAGCTGTTGTTGGTTGATAGATATATAGACTTGGTAGTGAGTGGGACGATGAGGAAGAGGGAGGGAGGAAAGGAATATATACAACGAAATCTGAGTTTCCTCGTGTTGTCTATCTTGGGTAGGTATATTGCGCTGGCTCTTGCTCTGCCTCGAGAGGCTTTGATGTACGCATACCAAAGGTACATTGTATTGTTCAATGCCACGAGGTGTATGTACATAGGTACTCTTGTGCTCGAGACAGGCCACCCCTGTCGACTTCCAACGCAGGCATCTAGCTGCGAGCATGCACCCAATATGCAAGCCGATTTCTACGCCAGCTAGGTCCGCCGCCTTTTGGGTGCAACGTTGGGTGAGGGATCCGCCCAGTGCGAGGTGTGGCAGGGTCCTGGTCCCAGAACATGGTGTACAAGGTACCAGGGGAGTGTATGCTGTACCGAGCAGGTGGTCGATCATAGGCGACCCAAGAAAACCCCCCCAAAAAGAAGAATAAAACCGCTGAAGCTTAACTGTATTGGGATAGTCGCTGGGCGAAGCCAGTGAAGGTCGACCTCCCGCTGCCGTACTCCGTAAATAGAGTTAAAGCAGCGACAGCCACACCACCAAACCACTAAACTACCAACTACCTACCTACCTAACCATATGTACATTAGGTATGTACCTGCGGCAACATTAGATTAGTGGTATCAGTTGTTGGCTTGTAAGGCTACTAGCTATAATATCCTACACTATTACCTAGGTACCGACGGACAAGAAGATTAACCTAGCTCGTCGATTTAGAAGACAAGTAAAGCTAAAGACGAGCTAGCGGCATCCTTTTGCGAAGAAGTTCCATAGCCACTTTTTGAGTCACATACCTACCTATCATAGACCGTACCTCCACTTGTTAGTATCATACTAGCCTATATGGGACACTGCCATAGTTGCGCGATGGTGATGTGTTGCTATGCCGTCTACCTATACGTTATTATACGGGATGCACTTAGGTACATAGGCTAGCAGACTTTCTGAGGGGGTATATTGCACTGGTATTACATGGTTACGGTGTGGTAATGCGAACATCCGAGTGTACGTTACTCGTTCTATCTCAACTTTGCACGATGGACTTAAGAGTGTTGTGGTAAATAAAGCATTTACATACGACGTCCTCTAAACAAGGGCGTCTAATAAACAGTCGACGTATACATTCTATTGGCTATTGCATTGTCCGGGCACCATTTATTTGTTGCGCTCTGCTTTTAGGTAGTCTCTACTATAGCAGCCTTGGGGCTATAAATCACGCATGTTTTATCTATAGTATCATAGGAGGCTAGGTAAATATCCTACGGCTACTGTTGTTGAAGGAGGGTGGATATCATGTTTTTTGTCGAAGAAAATAGGATATACGTTAATGAATCTTGATAGCCTACTGTGCCGCAAATGGAAACAAACATTTTAAGACATGTTATCTGATTGGCAAGTTGTATACAAAAGTAGTGGCGCCGAGCCCGTCTAAATCTAAGGCCCCGTTGTGGATTTCATAGAAACCATATTCCACATATATGTCCTGCCTCTCTTTTATTTATTTATATACATACGCTGTATAAATATTTACCTTTATCCAAATCAGGTTTCCTGGCCGGTAGACCTTTAGCCCGAAGGCTGGTATCATAAGAATACCAACCTATTGCACCTACTCCCTGGATGAGAGGGCATTTGGGGTAAAACTTGGACCCCTGAATAGCCACGCATCGAGGATGGAGCGGTGTCTCAGGTTTTGGGGGGAAAAAGATGTCGTGTAATGTGTGTTAGGTAATAAGTAACTTCCCCATTTGAGTGGTTCACGGGAGCGTGAATGGAAATGGGTAATGGTGAGCTCATTTGGTGGTGGACTGAAACCAGCTGATTAAGCGCGTCTATTTTTGGGAAACAAACTTACCAATCGCCAATTTGGACCTCCATTGGTCGTCTTGGCAAAGCCGCCTAACGCTCTTAGGGCTGGCAAATCAAAACAACCCCAGAACAGCCTCTAGGCTAGTTTCGTACTGGCCGCCTAGCGCCCTCCTGAGTCCTACATATATACCTGGGCCGTTATTTAGTGTTGTTACCAAAATACTTCATTGCACTAAAATGGGGTTCCCTTGGACCCTATGTATAATGAGAAACTGAAATTGATACGGCGACGAAATGAATAATAAAATAACGTTCCGGTGTAAATCGTCTGTACAGACATCGTGGTCGTTTCTGCGCCGGATCTGGATCTGGGTGCTGGGAAGTTCGACTTGGCAGGCTCTGGGGATCGATGGGAAAACTTCCCTACATACCCAGATTTATAATTGAGGTCGTATATAGTCCACACAGATCCCTGGAATTTCAGCAACCTCGATCGGAGCTAGGTTTGATATTCATTTCAGCCTTACTCTGTATCCCTCCTGTTCCAGAACGCTGCCCTATTCATACCACTGATTTACGGAACTTTTCTGTTCCCACAATCTGAGCCCCATCTAATACCCGTTGCCTTCATAGCAAGAACTTAAATTTGGGCTGTGGGACAACATGAGGTTAGTTGCCGGGCTAAAGCAACAGAGCCCTACACGTGTACACTATTTACACGATGTGAATTTGGGGATAACAGACTATAATCGTAATGGTGTGGCGCGATTTGCTATTCTGGTTGCTGGCGCCAGCCCAACGGCACTCGTCGGTCCTCCAGGAAGTTCCCTCGCGTCGCCCCCCAATTCCCTCCCCGGTCCAGCGCTGTGCTAGGTATCTTTTCATGACGCCTCTATATGCGACTGATTAATATCTGCGGCCGCAATCTCCTTGAATAAAATGTTATGCGTAGGGATGGTGTTTGTTTTTGGTTGACCAAATTCGCATAATGTACCTACCCACTTTTCGCAACTGGAGCATCATGAACGATCGTCTTGAAGTTGAAGTGAAACTTTGCTCTGTCTACTATAAGACAAGACATTGATGAGTCCAAGAAGTTTGAAAATCGCTCGTCTGACTTGGCATGTGCATGTGTACATATGTGCATGGGAGTCATGTTTATAGGCGTCCCGAAGCTTCGGACACCCATATCACTTGTCAAACATGGAGGATGTAAGTGAGGGTACATAGATATCATATTTTGCGTAAATACCGGCATGGTTCGATAAGCGCGGCGAACTGCTGACACCAGAGCAAACTGACCAGTCATATCTCTTGCCATTGCTATGGGACCCAGCAGCCACCAGAACCCGTGAGGATGGTCCGCCCACCCTTCTCGAAGCATGCCACTCAAAGCCATGCCTACACTATGGCCGACTAATAAGGTTCTCACGCCAAGACTACAAATCCTTTACTTCGGTAAAACAGCAGTGTACAGGACTTCATAGGACTTGTAGGGCAGAATGTCCCAATTCACATGAAAAAGACCATTTGTATTGTCGCCTGTTTGTTTCAATGTGCGATCCAAAAATATCTACCTATGATGAGAAAGGCCGACACACACACGATCACAAGCCCCGAAGTTGTGAGACGAATTACATAGGTGTTGAATCAGTTGAAGAACAAGAAAAAGAAAAAAAAAGTTTATTTATTTATCATGTTCAGACTCGAAATGATTTCATCGTCGCAGATAACCGGCGATTACATACCTACGTACGCCACAAGCAACAACCTCCTGGTGGCGGTCATTAGCGTCAACAGATGATCAATGGTCCGTATTTTCTAGGCATACATGGAAGTAAAACATTTTTCGGCAGTCGCCGAAGAATAATTTGGATTGAATTTTCATTTTCCAGACTACCAAACCGTCTTGTCTGGGTACATGCATACCCATGGCGCCGTTCTGTACATTCGCATTCGCGACAATAACAGCCGGATGAAACGCCAGCACATGGAGGCGCAGCAGCGATCAGTCGTAGGATTCACGGTCGACCTTCGGCGCAATAGGTATCTATTCTTAAAGTACAGCGTATTATAGCATCATAGCATAGATGGTGGGCACGCTCTTGTCTGGAATTTATTGATATAGGATTTCTTGGTGTAGCCCCCTATTTTCCCCAGGGAATCCTTCCAAACAGCGCAGCCAGTAGCATACCTAGGCACGCTATGCATTCTCGTGGTGCCCTGGAGCGCGCTTGATTACTGCCACGCGATATTTGCTTACAGTGGGTTGAAAAGAGTGCGGCCAGGGTACTGGCTTCTTGCGGGGAGTGAGATCGTCCAGACTCATCATACATCTATCAATATAGGTACGCGTAGGTATCTAAAACTAGGACTCTCCGCCAGGGAGGTACCGACATGGGTAGCGGGCAATAGGCTATCTCCCACCAAGTTGCGGTGATGGGATCCTACTAGTAAATTTGATAAGTTGTCAGACCAGCGCTCTCTATTCCCTGCGTGCTATACTCGTCCATGGAAAATCCGGTGCCTAGCTAGGTTCAGAAAGCAAGCGCTTAATGCAGAAGATAGCTTCAGTGTAGGTAGAACAACTCATTGAGCCATTCGGCGACCCGGGCACCTCCTAGGGCGGCGGGTGCTTTCAAAGTAGCAAATGGAAACCAAATTACCCTTTTAGGAAACTTAAGGTAAATTCGTATTTTCTCCACAAACACGACAGTACTGTAGGTAAGTATCTACTCACAGCTGATGCCTACCTAACCTCGCTACCTAGTTCACTTAGCCTACCTAGTAGGTAGTACCTACCTACATGCCGTAGTAGTGGTGTATGCTGTAGGTAATACCTAATGGCTTTTGACAACGGACGACATCGTTCACTATAATACATACGGTGTGCATCGCATAGTCCGTACAGTCAATCCCCTGCAGACACCATGATGACCTCGCCGTGCATCATATTGATGCAGCCCAGACAGACTTCACCGCGTGCGCAGGCTATTTTACTATGAGGACAAGACACGTTGTGACTCTGCTTACGTCGTGTTACTCATGAAGGCTATACTTTGCGCCTTCGCCGGATCTCGATAACGTGCTAGATCTCCATCGATTCATTTACCATCACCGCCAAATCTTGGCTTTGGGAAAAGCAACGTCGTCCTTTTACACCATGATACTACCCTCGGCTAGCTCGGGTACTGGTACCTATGTAGCCTGCTGCCTTCGGGTGCTTTCGACATTCGTCTAGATAGAGAATAACACGACGCGCGACCAATATCTATATACCTGGTATGTTGTAATGTGATTCGGCTTGATGCTACACTCGTGACTGATAGGCAGGGTTTGAGAACACCGTTTAGGTATGTGACGGGATATGACCTACGCTGTTTACCCCGTTCTAGGTTGCAACGGCTCGCAAGCTTCTTCCCGCAATCTAGAAACAACGTGGTTGGGATGGTTGAGTTACCGTCCCCTTGGCCTGGGTTCGCGCCAAGACGACCTCCCGTCTCACGGCCCTGGCCGCTTGCTGACAGCCTATGTACCAAGACATCCCTTCTCCTGCGAACAGTACACCACGAGAGTTCAAAAGCGGAAAATAAGGAGTTTAGGTACGCGCTAGCCCTTCCATTTTGAGACGGGGACGAGGAGTAGATAGGCTAGATACGTGGATCCTTCTATCTGGGTAACAACCCTCATGGCAATTCATAGAATCCCGTTCGTTACCACCATACGATTACCTGGGTACGGAGTAGGTATCGGTGACTTACATTCGGACGTATAAGCGACCTCTAGACGCTCTTAGACAGTGTTTTATCGGATGCTCGCACCTAAACCACTGATTGAACAATCGATTGTCTTTTGCGGCTGCATCCGCTGGGAATTGCCTCTTTGTTGCGGATGATGTGCTAGAGGTTTCCATAGGGCTGAAATGACATATCGGAGAGTACTGCCAAGACATTGATGGCATTCTTCTGCCGCACAGTCCGAAGTGGACGCTACGCTACCCTACAATAGGGCTCGAGTGTGCTAGAAACCCCCGCTAAATTGCACCTACTATAACTCGTTCAGTGGTCATTTGTATCATTTGATCATGCCATCTTCTCCCAAACGGGAACCACGCGGCCCCATCGGCGAATGAAATCCAAACCCCTATAGGTGGTTAAACCCGAAATACGTTGCTCCGTTAAGCGGAGTGTTCGCTAAGGTAGTAACAGGATCGCATTCTGTTGCCTCCTGGTCCTCTACCTAGGTAGGTATTCATTCACCAGCTCTCCGATATCTCCAGTAGGTATCTGTCCAGCACACTTGTAAATACTACCTGTTGGTTGCTAAAAACAACACTCCACAAACAGTGGCGCCATCTCGCCCTTCTGGCGGTCTGCCAGTGCTGTACAGATGGAACAGAGCCCGTGAAGGTGTGGATGAAATCCCGACGCATTGACACCTCCCTGTCTAGCGTACACCCTTCAACCGTACAGGCGCTGTGCAAGACCAACTGTCAACTAGCTCTATACTTAGCGCAACAAATTGCGTTCTTGGCACGCTGTTCTTGCCGTCCCCGAAAATGAGATTCATTTCCAAACGGGGTCTTGGGCTTGGAGCAAGCGCCCGCAAAGTCCGCTATTCTTCGGAGTTGCCGTGCCCAGATGCGTCATAGGGGGGTTGATAGGGCTGAACTGGAGAAATGTTGTACCTACCAATGGTGTTGTTGTTACCCACGGGCCAAGCCACGACAGAACCATCTGTACGCTAATAGGCATCGCATCTATGCAAAGTACTACAGCATACACTGCACTGTATACCCTGCCACATCCGTCCAATACCTACAAACCTACCTGCCTGTATGCCTACCTACCTATATGCGTACAGTAGTAGGTAGGATAGGCTTGGGCTGAGCGACCACACCATACGTCGTACCGGCTATGCGTCGTTATCGATTGAGTTTCGTAGTATCATCAAGCGTCACAAGTCACGCCGCCAAGCATATGTGCACCCACCATGCCACAGCTCAGCGGTGAGTGACTCAGTGAGGCAATTAGGTGGACAACATACCTACAGTATCCAGGCATCTAGAGCTACGCATCATCAGGTCAAGTTGGAAGTGGTCACCACTCCGCACCCCCCGTTCCGCCGGCATTCCGAGATTTGGCCAGAGATTGGACTGGGCAGTATTCACGTGTTATTGCCAGTCTACGGTGTAGAAGAGTGCACAATTGGAGACAGGAATACGAATTGCGATCATGCAAATATGGTAGAGCCAATCAGGTTAGTTTACATACAACCCATCGTTCACCAAAGAGTCTAGCAGCATATGTACACCCCATGACAAATTCCGGTAATCCGACCATTTATCAGCACGTATCAATGATCAATGCGGTATCTTTTTTCATGTTATTCAGCAACCATGGGCTATGACTATCTACCTAGCACCACGAAGCCCTACGAAGCCTCGCGGCCACGCTGCAATTTAGATAGGTAGCGTGAAATAACGACGTCAATACCTCGCACACTCTTGCCTTAATTAAAACGCCAACAATCCCATGCCGAGGAATTAGCATAGATTAGATTGCATTATTTGTCGCAATAGCATTTCCCCCCTGCCGCGTTATGCCTCACCATCCTAACAATCAATATGCAAGTTTAAAACAGAGACTCTTTCTATTAGAGTCCTTCTACATAGTGAATCGATACTGACGGCGATATTGTTGTTAATTGTTACCTAGACAATGACTTATACGACGTATACTTAGTGAGGGCCAAGTTTGCTAGTTTCCCTCGAGGTACACTGTGGCCTCTCTATCGATAAGGCATTCAACGACATACATAGGTAACCCCCTAGTTTATGATAGCAAACGGCTTCTTCTTACTCAAAATGACGATCTGGGGTTGCTGCTTCGATCTTGGCAGAGAGAGGCTCTGCCATTAGGTGCATATATTCTTTCAGGGTCTCGATGAGGTCTCGATGAGTTGGGTAGCTAAAGAGTTGAGTATGCATGCAGGTATTGTCTGGCACCTATGCGTAGATGTCTAGCATAGTGTATCAAGTACAAATTGCCTAGCCTTATTTCTCTATATGATCCAAGTAACTATGACTTATCTAGCTTTCAATCTGGGCATCTTTATACTCGCACGTGCTAGATATACATCGTGCTACGTAAAGGCTCAAGGTGTAGGTAGATAATTAGCACTGTGGACACCGACTCCGAGGCGGAAGTTGCTACGATAGGATGTTTTTCCTATAACGGCCTATGATTGGTTGTAATTTGGCTCGTTCATCAGTCCAATGGGGGTTTGCTGCACATGGCAAGAGTGAGAGACATGTATGTATGTAGGTAGATAGGTGCATTGTATGGGTAGCTACGATACTGATGTGGATCCAAAAATACCTAGAGGGCTGGCTAAAGGGCTGCAGAAAACTGCCAAACACACCAGCGGCATGGGGTTGATGGGATGGAGATTGCCTGATCCCAGTGGGCGACCAGACCGACCAACCAGATGTAAAGGCGCGGTGACAGGGGGGTGGACAAGCTTTCTTTAGCGGAGAGGCACAGCATCAAAGACCCCGAGCCCACCGCTCTTTACAAGGATGTTTCTCACTGTCGCCCGCATCTTGTATGAGGGACTGGCGGTCGACGCTGTGGATGCAGTGGAGACGCTGGAGACGCTGCCCGCCATCCCCCACCTAAATACTCCTCCACCCGTTCAGAAACACCAACAGCCCTCTTCTTGTCGCGCACGTTCTCATGCACCCTTGGCACCCCTACCTCCCCTGTCTCCCTACCCACCCACCGTAGCGTACATACATACATACATACATACATACATACATACATACATCCATATCTGATCCATACACATACATACATATCTACAGCATACAGTGAGCGCTGTACCTACACTAGACTAGGTAGGGAGCAGACGCACCATCCAGGATATCCGTACCTGTGAGACTGCCTACAGCAACATGCAGCTTAACTCTAGCTTCAAGCATATCTTCATAAGGCGGGCCCTACTATTCGTCTCAAGTCGATGCATCGCGGTGAAGGGGACGCGATGCAGATGAGGCTTGGGAGCTAACCACGCACAACCTGCATCCTTCGCGCCGCCCACATGCGCAACAACGGACGGCCTGACTGATCAGACTATGCAAGTGCTACTCAATCTACCGCATCTTCAGCCAGGCTGCATCTGCTTGCATTGGAAACCATGAGAGCCCATCTCTCAAGTCCGCCAACGGGCATCTAGATGTTCATGCGAGATCCACCGCACTCATCACGGGACCTCGATGCATACCGCCTTTATCACGGCCAAGGTGTGGCGTCTCGTACTGGGACGTCACTACGCCGCTTTGCTGCGTAGAGATATGGGGATAGGGTAGGTATGTGTGTAGATGGTGAGCCTCTATCTACCGTTTAGGGCTGCGTCTCTCTTCCCGACTACATCGTGATATCTTTACTAGGTAGACTAGATAACGACGGCAATACCTATGCCTACTGGACGCGGCCCTTGACCTCGGCCGAACGCGTAATGATCAATATCGCTGGTCCGTTCGTTGCAGAATCTGGGTCCAACTCTGCTGCCCTCCTAACCATTCATTACCTGGCATCACCGCGCGGCCAAATTGGTCCTTGCTCACACTACGGCACGGCTGTTGGTGTTATTGCAGCGTACGTGTGCAGACTCACAGTGCTTAATTTAGATGACCTTCGTGGACCGAATGCCGATATGAGCACTTAGGTATGTAGCTAGTACCAGTACCGGTGCCGTCAAATCCGCCACCGCCGGGGCATTCGTCATTATACAACACTCATTTTCAACATCGCTGTAGGTAGGTAGTTCAAGCGGCATACCGTGATACATCTCCTAGGTATCTTCACCGTCAACCTCGTCGCCTAGCATCGCTCTAGATCACCACTACAACCGATTACCGCAAAGCGTCTCCTGAAACAGCTCGGCAACTAGTTGATCTTCAATTCTAAAACGTCTAGTCTAGCACCAATACCATGGACAAGCTAATAGTGATCATCTACTTAATACAATGGTACCTACCCAGTGTGGTGTTATCTGGTACGTGCTTGGACAGTGGCATCTGTAGCTCGTATGCTCCTTCACATGTATCCATAGGACGGCAAGAGATTCTACCGCAACCCCGGTTACATTTTCGCGGGATCAAGGGACGAGGATTAGCAATGCATAATGGTACGTGGCCGCAGCAAAACAGACACTAAACACCCTCTAGTTTTGAGGTTTTGATGCTCACATCTAACGTCGATGGCCTACATCGCCTTAACTGCTAGGCCCGTTTATGAGCGCAACATCAAGAACCAACATACTTATACATGAATGATAGGTTGTACTGAGACTTAGACGTGCCACAAGGTACAATCCCCGTTGCTTACATGCACGCAATGTCTTACACCAACTGCCGGTAAGCTCCCCAGATCCCCGGGAATATGGCTACAGTGAGACGAAGCCAGCATGGGAGAGCGGGCGCTAAATTGCTTCTCGGGAGCGTCGGATCGCGAGCATCCTTCCATGGTTGAAGCCGTTAGGTCTGCAACAATCTCGCGTGATTGAAGCCTACGATCAGCCAAAGGGCGCACGATTTTCGACCTCAGGCATTCTAACACGGTGGACTAATTTTCCCACCGAAATAAAGTTACATAACATAATTCAGAACAAGGACTCTAGAGAGCCGGACAGAACGGTTTAAAAGCCTTATTTTGATTAATCTCGAGGTTGTTGGATTTACGGGCATTGCCCATTCTTACTCTTAAAATCTTCTATGTAGGTTGCTATTCACTCCGTGACTAGTAATTCCCAAGAGCATGTACATAGTGGCAAACTCGGATACAAGACCAAGCTTTCTTTAGCATGGATCAGTAATTCGAAATATCGTCAACGAAGCAACCTATTTTAAGCTAGCCTGTCTCGGATACAGAACGACCTCACAAACGCAATGCCAAGCAGGGAGATAAGTATTCGTTAACACATGACGATGATGACGCGAGCCACAAGGCTGCATAACTGCGAACCTCCTTACTTATGTACTACATCGTTCCACCAGACACAACACAGAGAGAGAGAGAGGCATGTTTCCAGTTTGCCAGAGCGGACACTGTGCGAGCACTCACTTGTCACACAGCAGATCAGAAGTCCATTGATAAGACGCCCCGCGTCGCATAGATAAAAGTCACATGGACTTGTCGCGCGATGCGTTAATGCCGCCAGTATCAAAATTACCTCTTTCACATACGAAATAGCCATTATTTTCACGGTCATAGCGGGACTCTGTGGTGTTGTTTCTCGGACTTTATACTCCCTTTCGTTCTTCCTGTTTTAGGAAGGACCCTGTACTCTGCAACACCACCACATGGAAATAGGCGCATGTTTCTTCGGCCGAGTGACAACGGTCTTAATACCTATTCCCTGTCCACCTGTCCAAGCTACGTACAGTACCTATAGTACAATACTGGCACTAGCGTTCGAGAACCTCTTGTCAAAGCAAGGGTAGGGGTAGGACTCCACACTGCGCGTTGTTGGGTCTTCGTTTCGTGGGGCCGAGCTACCTAGGTAGCAGCTAGTGCACGACACCTTTTTAGGATACCTACCTACCTATCTAAGTAGGTACCTATTTGAAGGTGACCCGGCAGGCAGCAGCTTTCAGCTTCTTGGTGAAGGCCTACGCTATCGTCTTCCGAATTGAAACACTGCCCTGTCGACATGATTAGCTAACAGTACACCCACTGTTGCTTCTGCTTCATCAGGACTATGCGGGAATTGCTCGACTCGGCTGGGCCATGAAGAAGCCAACAGATCATACGCAACTTCTACAGTACAGACAGTATGGGGGGAGAACTTCGCTCAAGAGATCATACGGTTTCAATAGATCTGCTCATTATGGCCCTGACAGAGCCCTAAGCATGTCTCTTCCGTTAGGTACTCTCGCTTGAGATCTACTGGTATGTGTAAGTCATTGCAACACAGTATTGATATATTGGTAGTTACATGGATAATCATTGATGAGTTGATTTAGGTACGTAGATAGAGGCTCTGATTCTGCTGGTAAACAACTTTCCCTGTCTACCTAGCAGCCATAAACCGTTTAACGGAATAAGTATCTTTCTAGTTTACTACCGTATTAGGTAAGAACTTAATCAAAAGCTGCATGCCGAGATCCGTGCAAAGATTCGAAAGCATGGTGTTTTGGAATTGCCTACATAGACCAATGCTGATACTAATTCCGCTAGAGAAACAAAACGCTCTAATTCACTGTTCCACTCCATATCTCGCTGGCGGCATGATCGGATTCACCGGGCTAACCTGCAAATTGCTGCACGAGACTTTCATGGAAGGCACCCTACCGTATATTGATGTTATACACGGAGTACTGGGCGCATACTGGGCACAACTTCGTGTGTCACATCACCGGATCGCAGGGAACAAGTTTTATTGCCAAGGTCACATTACAAAAGGTCCCAAACATCAATAGTGGGTTGCTACTACGACACTAGATCCATGCTAGGCCATGTGTCGCATCCTTCAACAATGCGCTCTCCTCGTAATCGTGTGTGTAAGTACTGCGTCCATCCCATGGCGGCATCTTGCGGGTTTACCTGTAAACGTCGGACCCGATGGACTACCAAATCCGATCTACCATGGTGGAAGAACCCGGCACGAACAGCTCTTATACTTCCCGTTACGGGAATTGACTTGTTACAGAAGATGCAGCACGAATCCTTCAGTTACGTCCCCCATCTTCTTGCCGTGGCCAAGCCTTCGAGAGCATGTCCCAGAATGGATTAATAGTAGAGTCAAGACTAAGTTACTCATATCAACCGCAATTTCATCTAACTACGGCGCTTAAGTAGATACATCATAGTCACCGCGTCAAACTATTGAGACACTCACACCCTGTCCAGTAGTCAACATGTACCGCCTCCTAGTTAACAGACACCACATGACCATAATCTGATTGGTCATGGCTTCAAAGTGTACATACTGTACAAAGTATATTGAGCCAAGCGTATGTGTCCACTAACTTGTTGTCGATCTACTTACATTTGCCTTCTTTTTTTCCTCGCATTCTCGGAACTACGCAAGAGGGGTAAGTATATCACAGGTACTTGAGTGCGATTAAACACGTCTAACTCAGTGAAATCCCTGTATATAATTAATTTACCATCTACGTACAATAATACCTAGGCAATGTACAGAGCGAACAATCCAGCGAAGTTGAAGGATTCTCGGCGACGAAGCGAAACATCCTAGTCTCTGATTTACCATGTTTAGATGAGACCAGAAGAAAGCCTTTGGTGTGCATTGAATAGATCGTCGTTCGCCTCGGCCCCCAAGACCCTACATCATCATGTCTCAGCTAACCACGCGAACATGATACATGCATAGAATCTCACTAGAAGCCCGAATCTATTTCGAAAACCAACTGAAGTTCATCGTCGGGGACATGCGATAGGGGTAAGAAGGCATCGAGGAATTTGATTGAGCGGCGCCCGAAATAGAGACGGTTTCTACATATGATTCTATTACAGTATGTACATCGCCTTCTCTCCTTACGCCTCGCAGCACCGCCTCTTGATCTACCAACGCAAAGAGATGTTGACAGATTAGTAACACCCCTTTCTCGTATGAAATGATTTACGAATCGTGGCTCTATATTCGCAGTCTCCAAGACACACTAGAGAATAACATACATAATGACGCTCTCTAATGTTTCTAGTTGGCTGCGTACGTATTGCGCCTCTTCGTGGCGCGTGCTAAAGCTGACAATTCCTCAGCCCGCGCCCGCATTTACCCACGAGGATTTCGGTATGTCCTTCACGGAGTCCATGGAAAGAATACATGCGCCTACATAACGATGTCACTAGGTTCCTCGGTATCTAGTAACTAACTGCTGGTTCGCTTACAATACTAGGTTAGACTGCTTCATCGTGTATATTTCTCTGTTGCTTCTCCTTTTTTCTTTCGTGCTTCTATTTAAGTCACGTCGACTAGCAACATGTCGCAGATTTAGATACCTATTATTACACATCTAGTGTTGTACCTATCTACAGTATGCGTACATCCTGTCGCGGTACACACGGGATTACCCCATCCACTGGGCGCCGCCCACCCTGTCGGTCGGGACAAAAGAAAAGAAAAAGAAGAAGGGACTGACTAAGAGAACCACATGGCACCCCACTTCCCACCCGCGCGAATGGATACGCTTGTGCCCAAATAAGACAAATAAGAGTATGACCAAGACCAACATGTCTCGGATCATGTTTCCCCTTTGAGCCCTCGGTATCGTAAATGTTGCTGTGACGGCGGCTCGTCACAATGACGGATACGAAAAGAACGGTTCGTATCGCACGATCCTGCCTTCTCCGCCATTGCCTGTATTTCTCCGCGCTCTCCAGACTTCGTAGAGTAGAGTAACTAGGACAAGGGCGCAAAACACATGATGGAGGGGTAGTAGTATGTAGGAATGAGGGGACAGATTGATCATGTTGCATTTCTTGGCCCAGCTGAAAAACAGGGAGGGTATCGACAAAGACCTTGGCGAGCATACACTTGAGTAGGCAAGGTACATCCGTTTCTACGCTAAAATGAATAGCCTGTGATATCGCCTAGAATGGTAGGAAGATCTCCCCTATGCAGGCCCAATTCAGGATGGAGGAAGCCAAGATTCAATGGGAATACTGGACATGAAAAGCACGCGTTTGCAGAATTCTCATTGGAGGCTAATTATTTCTAGGTTAGGGGCTATCTCGCTCGGCGCCTGGATGCAAGCACATATGGAACGTGGTTACACGTTCCGGGTCAGTGGTTTTCATGCGACGCTGTGCCGTGGACCTGAGTCTTGAGGCAATTACTGTAACACCGAGAAGCGATGTTCTACTACATACCTGCGTAGGTCGAAAACGACGGCGTATGAGTGGATTTTCGTCTGGTCTGCGCGTAGACCCCGGAGGCGAGCGAAACGATGGCATGACAAGACCTGGCAAAGCATGGCATACCATGTTTACTCGCGACTTTAAGATCACGAGGGCAAGGTTGTTCCCTAACACCAAGACGCTCCGATTTGACCCTATTCGTTACTCGAGACTCAGGTTTTGAACAGCTGATAGAGCGCCCATCCGTAGCTGAGCTCTGCGTATCTCGCCGCCGTGACACGTTACCGTCGCCTAAATTGCCCAAGTGCTACCTTAGGAGTCGAGGAGGGCCTAGTAGATACACCGTCGCACGCATAACGTCGATAGCTTCCTCAGGTCCGCATCTTGATCCAGCCTACCTATGCCAATACCTACCATAGGCCTTCTCTACGCGAGGTTGCTGCCTCGTAGACAGCCCAGCGCCAACTAGACATGGGATCGAGAGCTTCACCGAATAGACATGCAGATCTACCTATACGTCGACCACCTACACTATATGTGCGGCAACCTGATCATGAATCAGGGCGTTCGCGTAGACCAGTCGAGACCTTAGCCCCCCTCGGCGCCTGACGCTTTGGGGCCAGAGGGACTTTAGAGATAGGTAGATAGGTATTCTACGATGCCTTCTTTCTTGATCTACCCTGTACACATACATACACACGATACGCGGATAAATGTTTATAGCACGAGATGAGACATTGGCTGCTAGTCCTGAAATCAAGACTGCATCACAAGTAGATACTATAGTATAGAGTCAATGTGCCCACCCTCATTGCGCCATATTACTTGCAGTAGCACTTCATAGAGTATCACACGCCGCCACCGGGGACGAGGAGGGGTAGGTAATTACCTATTCACATGGGTTCTGGGGATAGAGCTGAGAGTCGAGACGGTGTAGATAGATGCCCGTGTTGATAATGGGTTCTGTTATAGCGTAGGATGATTCGAGATAGTACTGTACCTATAGGGAATAGAGAAACAGCTTCAACCGGCTTTGGCTGATACTGTACGCCCAAAAGAGGGGGGAAAAACCACCCCTCCCAGACCAGCAAGCAACCCCCCCCCCCCCCCCCCCCCCCCCCAAAATTCACCCCAATAATAGACAAGGAGTTCGAATCCGAACCTTTGGCAATGCGACCCTCGTGATCCTGCCTGCCTATAATTGATAGCACACCTCTGTCTTCCTGTCTGTGCCGCATGACCTCGGCCCCGAGTGTTCTCTATACCGCCATATCGTCGATCTAATTATGGGAAGAACCGAGCAAAATTCTTCAGCGGCGAGCATTAAGGTTGGCCGACACGTGTAAGTTTGTGTAAGTCTAACTACGAAGCATGCATGTGAATAAATTTAGGCAAGTAGGGACGTGAATAGATAGGTGCACTACGTTAGGCCAGGCGCTTAATCAAGCAGAGTTGCAATGCATTCCCATTCCCATTCCACTTCCACTCGAAGGGATGCGCCGTTCGCCAATAACGTGCTACCTTCGTTCGGTCCGGGCGCACGCACGTACGTATATACTCACGTACTCATTACCTCATCGGCATACAGAATAGAAAGAGGAAAAAAGACTGCCTTCTCTGGGCGTGTGTGCGCGCGCGCGGGTGCGGATTGAAGCTAAGGACCGTGGGCATGCGCATGCGCAGTCCCTGCGAGAAGCTGAATGGGGATTGTCGATGCGACGGGAACAAAGCTGGATCGCCATTTAGGAATTTCTATCTAGCCTGCCCGCGAACCAGCTGAGAGAGCCTGGTACGCTACTTACGTGGTTGTAGGTGCCGGCACGCTCCCCTCTCCCCCCCCCTTCTCGGCTACCCACCTTCGGAAACAGCAAAAAGAAAAAAGGGCAAGACGAAATAGTTCTAGAGCCCGTCCCATCGGTATCCCGCTAACCCAGATAGTCGCTGTCACCGTCTCACAGGGCGCATCTGGAGCCGTTAACGATTTCATGCGGTACTTAGTTAGTACCAAATATCTAACCTCCATGGCAAGTGTCGGCTACATACTATATATGTATGTACTTAATATACTATACAGTGTTGTACCAATGCAAGAAGCAGTGTCTGTGTGTGGCCGGTCGAGAAGCTGAACTTGCCGAAGGGAAGGCGAACAGACTATCTATGCAGTCGCATACTTTGGGTTGGAATACCTATTCGATGGGGACACTTAGGCATTCCGGATTCCGGCTTTGGAATTCTACTACCTATCTACATACTACGTTTTTTGCTTTTTTGACACGGGGCTCTCCAGGCAAAAATCGGTGTTCCCGCGAAATGCGACGCTGGGGCGCATGGGGACTATGCATCTCTCGGAGAGAGTCGCCGGTACTCGCCTATGTGTCGGTGAAGTGAGTCGAGATTGATGAAGAGGCTCTGCTGTTCTACCTACGATGTGGCGGCGAATCCAGCCGACTGTGGATGATTAAGGCTCTGTCTTTTCGGGATCGGACGGCCAGCTACATACACACGGGGCACCTTGGGGCACTTCGGGGAGAGCCTCACGACGAGACTAGAGAGGTTAGTATACAGCCTCGCCGGATAGACACGGCTAGGTGCCTCCAGATATCGTGCCTGTACACCACTATAGACCGCCCTTGTGACTCTTTTGCCAGATGCACATTTCTTAGGCCACAATATCCATGACACATAGGTAGGCTACGACAGGCGGGATATCCCTGCTTACGACCGGTGGGCGCCGGTTTTCTTCTTCTCCCACTCACCCATGAAGGCGACTCGCTGGGCAGAATCGCAGAATCCTCGGAGTTGAAACGAGCGGTTGACAGCGGGATTAATTTCCGAGCTCCTTGCGAGAACGATGATCTACAAGTCGGAGTCGTAGTTGAAATTTGTTTACGGAGTATTGCGGGAAATGTCAGGCCATCGTCAATGCACACTACATAACGCATACATCCATGTTCCTACATACTTAGAAGGAGATTTCGAGAAAAGGCATCACGGCCATGGATCCTAGGTGCTACATACCTACAGGTAGAGAGGTAGGAGTGTGCTCCTTCATAGGATCGCGGTGCCGAGGGTGAGGAAATAGTAGACCGCCAATGCTAGATAGACTATCTGTCGATCGACGACATCTTTATCGGAAGTCGGAGCATACCCATGGTCATGGTCTGCCTTGTCAATCTGGAGCCACCAAGTGCTCAAACCACATGGCGAGGCACGGAAGCATGCATATCAGACAAGGGCTGCCTGCACTACATATCTACCTATGTACATTATATTACCTACACGTAGGTAAGCCGCGTCATAGTATCTGACAGCCTTAACTGAGACAAGTCGAGAAACAAGAGGATGGCTCCTATGTAGGTAGCTTTGCCCCTTCTCATTACCTGCTCGTCCAGAACTCATCCAAAGAAGCCGAGGTAAGTATGTAAGTAAGTACGTAGAAACACAATGATCTAGATACGCGAGACCTTCCCACGATGCTGCATAACTCACCGCCGCAGGAACATGACGAACGAGGCAGGTGTCACAGCAAGGCAATCTAATCTGAAGGCGACGCGAGTCTCAAACCACAAGTTCTCTACATGCAGACATGCCAACGTACATACGGAATTTCGAAATTCAGGAGTACCTACATCCATCCATACACGCACATGGAAAAAGCGCGGGGTTAGCGCAATGATCGCATCCGCATCGCATGACGAAAGCTCCCTATCCATTTCATCTCATCTCATAGGCTATCCTATGTATTCCTTCTAGACAATATTTAACTATTAGGCAGCGAGCGAGGCAGAGGAAGTCCTACACTAAGTTATTTACGTAGACACGTCGGGACCGCGTTTGCGTGCGCGGCCCCCAAGGATGAACGGATGAACGGATGGAGTTTCGGAGTTGGGCAAACTATTCACAGTGTTCATCCTATCCCAAGGTTGTTTCTTGATAGTACCACACTTCGGTCCGAGGGCCAAGTCTGCCCGTTTCATTTCCAAGATTCTATAAAAACACCCAAGACAGTGTAATGTGGACACGCGATGGCAAATGGCAGCAAGTCCTACCTAATGCCAAGTTCCCCGTGTGCCTATATCACCGTATAGCCTATAGGTAGCGTCCAAGACACAATAGGTTGCAAGAAACGAGTGTGCGTGGTGTATGCATACGTGTGTGTAAGTACTTAAGGTGTGAATGTGTGAATTTGTGTATGTAAATAGCGTAGGAAGTCCTGCATGGCAAGTGCTCTTCCTAGTAAATTACGTACCGGCCCTGTTATCTAGAAAGCGATTAGTGTAGGACTTGTCTGTCGATTTCACACCGTCTTCTGCGAAGGAAATAGCTGGGGGACGTAAGTAATCTCTCGAACGACATGGATTAGGGAGCCGAGAGTACGGGGTAGTGCATGCTGTAGCTGTACGCCGTATATACTAGGTATGATGACATACCGACAGCACGGAGATGAGATGGGACCCATCTCTACAAGGCTGAGAAAAGGTCTCGGTGGGCCGATGGAAGGGGTAGGTACATTGATTAAGAACATGGATCCAACGACCATCTATCTGCTTGGGTATGTACCTACTGTAGCTCGCTATTTTACACTCCATACGGAGAGATCGGTAAGTCGTAGGATGTGGGATGACCCAATTGATCTCGGCAGTTGGAACGTGTAGTTGGGATTCCTTCATTCTCTTGTCACTAAATAAAAAACTTCCGATGCAGCCTTCGTGTAAGTAATAGGGTATGAGGTTCCATGTCTCATCTGATCATCTATGTCACCGCCGCCGTCCCGTCCCCCTATCCATGGCGTCGGGCGTCATAGTGCCGTTGTCTTTTGTTTATTGGAAACAACGAGCGGACGAAAAGCCCCTTTTTCCTTGACAAAGATAGCTACTGATTGTTGCGGCGGTAAGGATACACGAGATCGACAGTGCATTGGGATGCTGTATGTACGTACGCCCTTAAATCGACGCAGCAGACGGTAGTATTGTACTTCTTCTACTGTAGGGAGCATAGTCTAGGGCTAGGAGTACCGTATAAGCTAAAGAGGGGCAAGATCTGCGGCTGTCTCTTCCTCTGAGAGGCTAGGCTGTTGCTGTGCCGTAGGCTAGTTTAGACTCTCCTCTCAGATTCGGGAAGCTTTGGTGGAAGGATTGTGGGATGTGCTCGACTTAGATAGTGGTACTGTACCTATACTGACGATCAGAACGAACGAACGACGGTGATGGTCCTTTTGTGAAGGAATCCTAGCGTGGGCGGTATCCGCCACCATTGGACGACGTCACGGTCTCGGTATCGGATATACTGACGATACACTCGTCCATTTCCGACCGCTATGATGCACTGCCATGATGGTAGCGTAATGCCTAGAGATGAAGACAGGAGGCGGTACCATCTCTCAGGGACTAGGCGGTGACTGAGTATCGTGAAACAAGCAACTAGTTGATCATCGTCTTGTCGTCCCGTCTTGCGCCCAGAGACTGCAGGACCGGACTAACGAATAATATGATGTGATAAGGCTAGAGCGCAGACGGCCTAGTTTCTCGAGCCAGTTTCAGGTACCTACCTGATATTCATGTCCGCATAACTAATTGGGTATAGACAGCCGGGTTGGTACCATGGAGTCGGGCGCCGTAAGCCGGAGGTGGTGCCGGCCCGCGCCGTTAGATCGGAGACGTGATTCGGATCCGTAGACTCGGTATACGGTCTAGCAGAGCCGAGGACATAGTCTTCCGGGAAGGGGTATCATGATAATTCGTTGTCTGCTAGATATTTTGTCAGGAGGATTAGAGCTCTATAGTTTTAGCGTTTCGTATGGTTCTAAAGCCGTGATCCATAGTCCAGCTTTTGAGTCTAGATACCCTAGACAGTCTAGGTAAATTGTGTATCTTGCTGCCGGGCCATCTCGTATTGTCTACTGACGTGTACCTTAGTCCGATCGTATCGTTCCCTTCGTTTCATTTCTTAGTTCTTTTCTTTAGTCTGACTATTTGTCCTCGTCACACGGAACCTAACAGGATGCTTACGGTTCCTTAGGGCTCCTTACTACAGAAGCAGAAGTGCTATGGGAGGAAAGGTACCTCATCAACGAGCTCTAGGTATAGAGATAAAACAATGTATTCTCATTATTTAGCACAGTCACGATATTATCCCGAAATCATCAAGCTGTTATGTTGTAGTCTCTTGGCATCTTACAGACTGATTCCTCCCGCTCGGTACCCGAAAGACCGTGGCCTTATGACTAGCGGCGCAGAGCTGATGGGCTGTCGATCTACATGCCTACGTTTTCACATATAGCCACACGTTGAATACAACGCTGTTAAGCATGCGAACCAGTCCTTGTATGGGTGGGCGGAAGCGACAAGGAATTCATAGGCATGGTCCTACGTGAACGATATTTGGAGGCTAAGACAATGGGAAGGCCCGCCGTAACCGCGCCGTTTGCTACAGCGTAGCTCTCAATGGCACTCAGCTGGTTCACAAGCACCTTCATTCGCAGTGATACTGAACGCTGACTGTGTTAACAGCGGTTGATATATCCGCATATGGCCATCAATGATTAAAAGGAATCCCGAGGAATCAGTGTAACCTACCTAATTAGATATACTTATCATTGAAACTAAATGTATTATTCCTAAGTTGCGGCTTACCCAATGAGAAATAGGAAGTAATAGGAATCACGAGAATTAGAATGTGCCTAGCTAAGGCCTTAATTAGCATGTTTGAGGTATTCATGTAGTTCTGGGTCACCAGTTGTTTATTAGAACATAGGATACGTGCTCGTTGGCTTAACAAGGTGTTCGTGTTGAGGATTAACATATTGATGAAAGATCGGGTCAGGACGCTTAAGTTGTTGACTGATGGTGCTTAGGGGGAATGCCATCAAACCAGGCGGGTAAGTTAAGGGCGGTTGTTAACATGGTAACAGCTCAAGTAGGCCAGATGATGAACGAGTTATCTGGAGCCCTTCTCGCCGCAATACAATTTAGGGGTTATGGATCCGAACTAGGTGATAGACTATTCTTGCTACACTAAGATCTTTCAAAACCCACCTTCTTAGTTGCGATCAACTCTATGTAGGAAAAATATTTCTGTCTATATGCCTTGTGATAGCCTTGTCTTGTTCGCCTTTTGTGGGTGTACGTACATGATTGTCAGAAAGTCCGCTTCAGGGCCCCGGTGCCGCAGCACGAAGATGATGAGGCCTCTACCCACTTGTGGCACAAGCGGCTATGATTTTCCGCCTGAGGTTGCGTGATTGTGCCTAGTAACACTATCGGAATTATAAACAATGTAAAGGCTAGCAAGGTAAGGACTTGCTATGATAGATTAGAGAGTGTATAAAGAGTAGACGGTGTTGAAAGGGCCTGTAAGAGTAAACTAGATTATGGAGTAAGTAGATGCCCATCTATCCAGCTCCGTGGCTACGGCTTGTTAGACATTAACTCGGCCACGGACTAGCAAATAGAGGTGGTTAGTGTTTACTAAGTATAGAATTCTCAGAGCATGCCTATGTAAAACGAGCTCTAGTACGGGTTGATCATACACAATGGAGCTCTTGAAATGAGAGTAAAACAAAAATCTACTTTCTCAGGGGTATGTTTAGTCTTCGATCGGCGAGTACAAACTATTACGACAAAAGATAAAGCGTGACAAGATAATGAACCCTACATTGCAAAATCCAAGTGCTGTTGCCATTATAAGCCAAAAGTCAGACTACCTAAAATCAGAGGAGCCAAGTGACAGATTAAGTAAGTCATCAAAAGGAAACCACGTCGGAGAGGAAAGATGCAATGCGTTATGAATCGAGCCCCTTGTCTGCTGCCTGGATGACAAGAACACTGGCTCTCAGGCCGCTCACAGCCACCTTCTCACCGAGGACACCGACCGTCTTTTGCATCTCGTAGAGAGTGCCAGCTTGCTCCAGATTCCTAGTTGACGTCGGCAATGCGGGATGTCGACGACCGACGACAATAATATCACCGGCGTTCCGAGGGTTCTGCCCGACACTCTCAGAAGCCAATTCAATGATGCGCCCTGAAGCTGAGCTTATTGAGACTGACGCCTCGATGAAATCGATCCGATCGTTTAAATCAGACGACAGACTTGATCTAGCAGCAGCTAGGAAAGAAGTGTCCTGTGCCGTAATTTCTGTACTGATGGCAGCTTTAAGCGAAGAAGGGTCTTCTACCAGCGTGCTCTCACGGACGGCCGTGATCTCATCTTCGCCGTCTATCCATGTGAAGTGCGCAATGGTTGCAGTCACGTTAGGGTTTTTAGCAAGCTGAAGAACGAAGCTCAGTGCTACTCGATCGTCGGCACCACCAATGTATGGTAGAAAGATGTGATGTGACTTATCAGCAACGGGAAGGGCAGCTTCCTTGTGACTCCGCATAGAAGCTATACTGACGGTGCGAGAGAACCCAGTACGCGACTTCTCAATCGGCGCAATACCGCTAAATCCATTGCTGATAAAAATGCCGGTGTTGCAAACGGCTTTGCTGAGTGTATTTCGGATGAAATCTAGATGGGATTTACCGGTAAAGCGGTCTTCTGATGATACTCTGTATGATATCGACTGGTCTTCCGTAGTACTGCCAATTTCACTCCAAGGAATAAGGACGAAGTCTGACTTTTGTTCCGAAGCGTGCATCGTCACAGTTTCGGCGTACGACTCCTCCGGAGCAACGACTACGCTACCAGATACTGCTACGTCATTGAGTTGAGAGAAGGTTCGGACTGCATTGACCACAGGATCTCTTCGTGAAGCATCCTCTCCCTCGGTAACTTTCATCACGGTAGAGGTTCGTTCAGTGAGCTCGACGATTCGCAGGGCGTGGACTTCAAGGGGACGCTTCTTGATTAAGGGTCTTTGATTAGTATCATCATCGGTCGATGCACCGGAGGGTTTCGATCCATTCTCCTCGCCAAGGAGCGAAATAAAAGTGAAGAGACTTGGGAGGCTGTCTAGGCGTAGGTAAATTAAAAGCCGGCGAATGTTTGAATTCGGGAGTGCTTCCGATGATCCCGCTTTGTCCGAGTCTACGGCTATTAGAGGGTTTCCATCCCAGTCGATCTCACCGCGCTTCCATTTCTCTAGCTTAACCCTGTACCATGGTGGGTATAGTAACTTTGTCAGGGGAGTCGTGGCAACGGTAGTGACAAGAGCCATAACGACAAACATTGTGAATGTCTTTTGACTTAGGATATGAGCCTGGAGACCAACGTTCTACGAAAATAGTTAGCGAGCTTCAGATCAAGGAAATGATTAGATGACCTACAAGAACAATCAGCTCGACTAAACCCTTGCAACTCATCAAGACGCCGATAGTGAAACTTTCTCTCCATACAAGCCCATTGAGTCTAGCAGCCATGGTCCCGCCTATGATCTTGCCCGAAAAGGCAACGACAATAATAGCTATCACATAGGCCCACGTGATACCGTCGTTCAAAAGACCAAGATTCGTGCTTAACCCTGAAAAGGCAAAGTACAGAGGGATGAAGAGAACAGTGATCAAGTCCTCAATTTTCTCTGTGACCTTGATAGCAAAACCACCATCGTGAGGGCATATCAAACCGACAAGAAAAGCGCCGAAGATAGCATGGACACCAATAATGCCTATTCTCGTTAGATATATGGACTATTTAGCACGTAGCAGAGCAGACATACTGGTGAACCAGGCCGAAGTGAGCACGAGCAACAGTGTAACGGCAATCATGCCCTGAGTCGGGCCATTTTGAATGCTGCCGGTCTTTCGCAGAGCCCAGTGAAATACAGGTCTGACAGCAAAAACCAAAAAGAGAAGCCAGCCTATTGTGACGAGAAGGACGTAAAGGGCAGTCAGACCGTTGGCGTTGTTGACCAAGGCCACGGAGAGCGCGAGAAGAATCCAGCCAACCACATCATTGCCAACGCCGGCAGCAAGAACAGTCACACCGACCGGGTTACTAAGAAGGTTAAGCTCCGAGAGGATACGGCACAGCACGGGGAATGCAGTGATTCCTAGAGCGGTACCAACGAAGAGACCAAAGATGCCGAAGTTGACGTTGTTTGTAATCTCCTCCTTGAACTGGTTGTAAATTCCCCAAGCGATGGCATAGCCTAGACCAAAGGGCAAGATAAGGCCACCCAGACTTACGCCAGCAGCAACTCGCCAATTAGAGATGAACAGGCGCAGGTCGACTTCAAGGCCGATGAGAAAAAGAAACAAGATGAGACCAAGGTTGGCGACATTGTTGAGCACAGGGAGCGAGTCGGTGGGCAGAATATTCTCCTTAAAGTGAGGGATACGCGACAACACAGACGGACCCAACAGAATGCCGCCAATGACTTCAGCGATGACACGGGGTTGGCCTAGCCGAGACAGAGGATAGTGGAGTAGACGGCATAAGATGATGATGATGCCGGCCTAGACCATTCCGATAATTAGCACCGCTGCACAACATACTTACGTACATTACATTATATTACACGTAGATATTGGACAGCCTGTTCAGCTGGCTACCCTGGGAAGGATAGCTACATGAGGCGGTGACAAACGAAATGAAATGGCCGTGAGTTTTATTACATCGATGAATGAATGAACGAATGAATAGATCGATACACGTATATGAATGGGCTAATGATAATGAACCCAAGGCTAACATAATAAATGACTACTTAATTAAGTACGTATTATGGCACCTACCTGGATGATGAAGAGATTGATGGGATTCGAAGTGCTGTAGAGATTGGGGAGAACGCCTTCTAAGATACCGCCCTGGGGAGGTGCGGTCGTAGCTGTGGATTTGGCCGCGGTCGCGGTCACAGTGGACAGGACGGTGGTGGTGATCGTGGCCATTGCGTCCGTCTTAGATTAAGATCTAGGAGGTATGCACTACCGTGTGCGGTGCGGTGTGCGAGTGCGACGGCAACAGCGGGACCACGCAGCTCCAGTCGCACGCGAATGAGCGCAGCGCTCACTAGTGGGTGTGACGCTGTTCCGTTGCTCGCGCGGAAAGTATGATGAGCAAGCGGCGAATCGGAGAAGCAATGCAGCAGGATCGACAGCAGGAGAAAAGGGAAGAGCGATTGAGCCGGAATATGAACGAGGCACCCTATAAACTCCCCCAGATGCAGGATCAACTCCCCTCTCCAGGCTGGGGCATATCAGCCACACACTACTATCCACGTGAGATGGTGTCAGCCTTTTTTTGCCCAAAAGGACCCTCTAGCCTGCCTAAGGTAGGTACTTAGGTATTTTTCCTGTCTTGGTGTAACATGAATCTCTGTACCAGGTGATCGGACTCGGTATAGTGGAATACCTACCTCCAGTGAGTGTAAATACGAAGGCAAATACTAAAAATCTAGTCTCCTTGGCTAACACGAATAGGTATACATCCATAAATTACTTGGTCCTGGTTCAACCGTTTTCATAGCAAACCTATCTCCTGTACCTACCTAATTGGAGTTGGAGACGCCGGTTATTATTAGATGCCCTTGACCCTCTTATACCTCAAAGTAGTAACGATCGTACCTTGCTTAGCTCTCCTTGGGCAGATATCATGATATCGCAGCATTCTCCAGCTCTAATTTCCACGATACCGACGATATTTTGGCCAATACCATAACCATAAGTAGATAAGCGACGAGGAATGATTAAGCTGAAAATTGCTGACCTACCCTACGCGTAGGATTATGATGTAGGTATTATGATAGGTAACTGAAGGGCTTGGCTTGAGATAATACGTAATACAAGTGAGATAGCGTGTGTAAGTCACTTTAAACCCCTCCCCAACCCCCGCATCAAGCCACACATGCCAAGGCATGTTATGGGGAAGTCAACCATTACAATGGGATCATGCAACGATGTAGAAAGCGTAAAACTCATAGGGGGTTTGTCTACTGCGTATGCACTAGTAGGCATATTTCGGGTGGGCATTAAAAATGCGGCTCTACTGCTGTACATAATACCCCGTCTTCTCCAACTACTAAGGAACCCCCACTCTCTCTCTGAGCATTAAGGGTCGCATTCTGTATGCCGTTCAGGAGCCGTTGCACTAGACCAAAGAAACGCCGCAAAAAAGCATTCAACCTACATGCAAAGGACAGTATTGCAATGTAAAATTGTAGCCATTCCCCACAAGGCGCCCACGAGTATATAGCTTTTGTCTCAGCTGTGTGTTACCAATTTTGAGGTTTGCAGACCGCCTCGGATCACCACCCAACTTACCGGAGATGCTTAAACAGCTAGGTCGCCTAATTACCCTGTTAAATTCTTGGCAACGGTGACACTACATGCTTGCAGGTAGTACCGCCTATCAATAATACTATAGCCATACGTGCGTGTTGCCTAGGTACAGATATGAGATACCTATGATGGATGGTACAACGGAGGGAATAAACCTGGTTATTATTATTCTTCTTATCAGCGGCTCAACTTCTTACGATATGCCTACATGATGACCAACACCTAATACCGTCTCTTTAAGAAGTGGCGAGCCTCTGATAAAATCCAACCTATGAATAGATATGGGTACAATTATCGATTGGTGAAAGATAAATAGTAGGTAGGTACATACAAGGTGTCTTGTTGAGGGAGAAACAAAAAAATTCTTTTCATCACAACTGTTGGGTCTGATATTGAGTCTGATTGGGCATTGCAGTTGGCGAAAATGAGTCAAGTGATGTTAATTCCGTGGTTGATTTTACACATCATAATCCGCGAGGCACACTTCAATCCTACGCAGAAATGGCCATCGGACGAATGACGGCTCACGAGACCATTAACATTGCCGTCGATGGTAAGGCATGAATATGAGCTTTTCGCTATATCGGTAGCCACGCACACCAACAGTTCTCCACGTTATGCAACTCTCCTTCTTCGTCGTGGTCTAGATCTACAGTTAGACCCGGAATGCTTAGAGCACGAGCCTCACAGATGATCCAACCCTTCGTGTGATGTGGAACTGTTACCGGCAAGTCTCGCACGCCAAGCCGCGATACTTCCTTGTCGAGTCGGTACGCGCGGCAGCTCAGAATGGTAGAGACGAATAACGGAATTTCCCCGGGCGGAATAGGTGCCGCTTAGTCAGTCATACATGGATAGAGACAACAATTCTTTTGCGAGAAGATATTATATTCTCAGATTCAGAATAGGAGAGTTTCACTTCCTTTGTATCACCAAGAAGTTGGGTTGGGTTGCATCTCGAGCCATATTACAACAGCTACACTCCATCGGTTGGCTATTAATTCTTTGCCAAGCCAGACAGGAAATGACAGTCATCGTGCCATCTTATACTCGTAATTGTTCACGTCGTTTTTTGTTATATCGTACTTTGGTTCCAGAGGTATCGGGCGGTCTGGGTAAAAAAACTACTACATACGTCCTGCTGGATCTGCTGGGTCCGCGACGCTGCACGAGGCTAGAAACAGGTAAGCTGGGAATTAGGGATTATGTAGTCTAATGCAGGTGAGCATTCGTCAACGCGGCGACGGGCGAGTCAGGATGCAGAGATGGATGTTCGCTGCGGTGCCGCTTGCGCTGTCGCCCGAGCTATTGCTGAGCCGACCCAGCGCAGTGGTAGGCTACGGGCTGTCTTATCGCTAGGTACTTTTTGCGTTGCATATGGCAAGCCAACAATTACCACCATGTTCCCGACAATATGGATTACGCGAATGGCGAATACACACTGTCGGGAACGAGTTCGGTGGAAGGCCTGCATCAACATGTTTGTTGGTTCTTCGGCTGCGTTACCGGGACCTTGGATTCGGCTTTTGTTCGACAGCAAGCGTAGACATAAACACATACCTACATCATCTAAGCAAATAAGCACACTAGCACACAGTTGTAAGTATAGAACAACGTTACTTCATGTAGTACATAGCTGAATAGGCTGTCGATGGTATGGCATTAAAGTAGAAAAGAGAAGAGGGGTGGGTGAGATGCGGACATTACATACATACATATCTACATACATCTTGTACTTGTAATACCAAAGTAAGTAAGAGTGTATGTTTATTTTCGGGACCCTGATACCACACTACCGACCGTTTGTCTGGATGACGGCATTTGTATAGACGCAACATACCGCACTGCACCGCACCGCACATGATTGATTGATTAATTGGCTGGTTGACTGGAAGACCCCGCGTATTCGGCGATGCCTCCCTTACGTAGGTAGGCATCTCACCCAGCTTGCAGCTTTACCTGGTGAGGCAGGTCGGTGTGCACAGGCAAGGTACTTTATCGCGGGCTTTCCCCAAAACTGTCTCATTCTGCATGGATTGGGATAGACACTTGTAGATAGCTGAGCAGTTGGTCATATTTGCAACGACCAAGGACAGCAGAGCTTGTCGTCCCGAGAGAATGGCTCACCAATTACGAGCTGGGGCATCGGCTTAGACAGCTCGTCACTGGTCAGCACTTAGGAACCCAGCCCTGGGATCCTTGGGCCTGGAATCGGCGTTGGGCCCCTCCACGCTTCCAAAGGGGGAGAGACCTGGGGGTGCTAGTGTATCTTAGGTAACTTAGTAGTGTGCACTGCTGTATAGAGTGTGTAGAGTACCTAACCTAGCGTAAAGAGCGGGGTGGACATGGCTTGCCGGCGACCAGTCAATTTAGATAGGTCCGCTACCGCTACCTAAGGAAGTAGGGAAGTAGGTACAGTAGCTTGACTTTGGTGCCATCGTGGCTCGCTTGAGCTTAAAAGCTTCTCTTCCATCCTTCTGTCTCTGCCTACTACTACTACTAGTACTTAGGTAACCTACATGGTATCCATCCCCTTGGGCCATATCTGGTTTGCGCTCCGCTTACACATGTAACATATATACACACATATATCCCTATCTACCTCGTCGCCGTCTTGGGTCGCCGTCCTTCGCATACACTTACATACATTACATACGCATACGTATACTACCTAGTATACTCCGAATACCTACCTCCTCGCACTTACACTTACATATACCTACCTACTTATACTACCTCCTCCCCTACACGCACCCACACCTGCTGCATACTTACATACGCATACACGCAATACACGCATTCTCTGTTACCTACCTACCACCCCACCTCTGTACCTATCCCTCTCCGTCTCCGTCTGCCTCTCTCCTTACCTTTGCATTGCATTTGAGATTGTGGAAATCCCTCCCACCAATTTCCAGCAGAAGCATACTACATACATACTACATACATAGAGAAACCCCTCCCCACACTTCCCAGTTCGGCACTATACATGGTACTATACATATACATATGTCCATACATGAGAGAGTGGAGTGTATAGCATCCCAGCAGCATACTTACTTAGAACTAGACCGTAGTCAAAATCCCCTTACCTTACTTTATTTACCTACCTTAGGGAACTAACTTGGGATCCCCTACCCATCCCATCCCGGAAAGCAACCAAGCCAGTAAAACCCCTGCCACGGTTTGGCGATTGGTCCAATCAATAAAATTTCCCTCTTCCTTCCTGGCTGATTCCCTAGGCCCGTTGTGTGTCCGTGAGCCTTTTCCCTCTCTTCACCACCACCACCACCAATTCGTCGTCGAACCACCCCCAGCAACACCAACTTCCGTTCGCCCTGTGCGAGGCGCATGCTACACACAATGGCTTCCACTCACGGTACCTCGGACTGGGTTACGGAGAGGACTAGCATGTCGCTGGATACTGGTGCGGACCGACACCTGTGGGAAGGTGGACGAAGGTGAGAGCGCAGCAACGCCCCATTTGCATAGGCCCGACTTAGATCGAGCCATTCGATCTGCTGACCCCCGATTCTTAGATACCACGCGTATCGTGAAGGGCGCTACAGCCTGCCCAACGATGAGATCGAGCAGCAGCGTGAGGAGCTTATGCATATCTTGGTGATGGATATTCTAGATCAGCAGCTGTATTTGGCGCCTATGGCGGAGCCGCCCATGAAGATCATGGATATTGCGACTGGCATAGGATTATGGGCAATCGAAAGTAATCAACCATTGTCAATGGCCCCAACCCGTTCAAAACATGACTGACTAACCACGACGATTTCAGTGGGGGATCGATATCCAGATGCTAACATTTTGGGCGTCGATCTCAGTCCTATACAGCCCACTTCGTAGGTCTAGGTTGTAATCTTCCAAGATGACTAGCGCAGTCGACTGATGTTGAGAGAAGGGTTCCGCCGAATGTAACATTCCAAGTAGATGATGTTGAAGACACATGGGTGAGCCTTTGTCATAAATTAAACTGTTCAGCTGATTACCTGAGCGGTTGCTTACCATAAGCGTTGCGAGCATAGGTCCACGAAAATGACTATGACTTTATTCATATGCGCGAGGCGTCTGGATACATGAGGTCAACGCCCACCGTCATTGAAAGTGCTATGGCGTAAGTATTGGCCTTTCCCCAAAAATCGAACACGGAAACTGCGAATACTCAATCAGCTCTTTAGACATTTAAAGCCCGGCGGCTGGTTTGAACTGCAAGAGTTCCACTGGGTGGCTGAAAAGGAGGACGGCACGATAGATCCCAAAGTCCCCGTTAACAGATACATGGACCGCATGATGTCCGCAGCGGCGTCAACCGAGGGTCGAAAGATCCCCATTGTGCCGGACATAGGTGATATCATGAAACGGGCCGGATTCGTGGATGTCAAGAAGAAGACGTACCGTGTCCCCTACGGCACCTGGCACACAGATCCGGTAGCGAAACGGCGCGGCGCCATTCTCACTCTCAACGCCGAGTTGCTGTTGCCCACGAGCGACAAGGTGCTTGGTTACATCGGCGTGACACCCGAACAGGCAGAGGCCCTCTATGCCGACTGTGTCAAGATGTTCCATGACAGCTCAATACACTGTTACGCTACATATTACGTGTGGTATGGACGGAAACCTGAGCAATCTATGGACGACGAGACAGACATGGATCGGTAACATTCGAGGCAGGGTTCAGTATGCATTACGCGGGGGGTGTTATGGTAATGACTTAATGATCAGCTGGCGATTAGGATGGCTTGATTTTTTTTGGATTTTTTAACTTTTTGGCTAGTTGGCACAATTGCGTTCTGACGGCATGTTTCACACAGCACGTGGTGGCGCCCAGCCTGCTGCTTCGATCAGCGTAAGCACATGTTACTCGAAAAACTTAGTCAAGGGTACTGCGACGGACTTGCATTACAGCACGAAAACCTCGATTTTCGGATCTCTACAATATCCTTGTGGTCATCACTATCTCCTTGCGGGATTCTGGGCTTCAAAATGGAAATAAGCATGGTGGCAACAAGGTCAAAACTGGTCGTCAACGGTTGCTTTTGCCAGACTAACGATATAAACCGTATTTGCCGACAACAAACTCAATTTCACTCGGGGGCAAGAAGTTCAGACGAGAATATGGATCTATCACTAGTGCTCTATAGCGAATCATATGACTTCTTGCCTGTGCTTCTATGCTTACCTTATCAACGTATTGTCTATCAAGGTAAAACCTAAACACTGACAGCTTGCACTGCTGCTAGGCAACCGGTTACCCTATGCGTTGCTATCGAATGTAAGTTGATTAGTAGATCAAATAGTAAATATAAATAGCTACACATGTCTCCAGAACAACTCTACAGACACTTCCCAAAAACAACTTCATCAAGCACTTCACACAACCACTCCAACAACAAACTTGAACCAACACACATCATCCAAAAACTTCATCAAAAGATCTCACAAGAGCTTCTCTATAATATCACCTACACAGGGACACTCCATAAACACGTCGTCGAAGCACAGCGTTGTCCTGATTCAGACCCAAACAAACATCGCTCCAAGATAACATCCGCAAATCACCACAAAACATGTAAGTATATCTCAGTACTATTTTCAGTAGAGAGTTTCCTTTTGATGAAAGCTATGCCTATAAACTTCTAAGATCCTCGTAAATGGTACTCAATATGGCGATAACTAACCCCGAATGCTCTAGCGATCCTGCTACCATCAAACCATCAACCATGTCGGCCTGCCAAAACACCATCACCGAAATCCGCGCCTACGAGTGCGGGCAACTAGGTCCCAGCTACTTCCCGTTCTTCATTTGCGAGCACTTTTACCGCTGCGGCAATGGCAACTACGACCAGTGGCACAGCTACTACCACATACGCCCACAACCACAACCACAACCACGGCCAATGCCACGGCCACCATCACAATCACAATCGCCCTGCAAGAGTGAGGACGGGAAGAAAAAGTTCGGCTACGAGCTAGCTCGTTGCCCTAACCCTACAGAACCGCATCCTCGCCGTCCACGCCCACAATCAAAATCACACCATCAGGGTGAGGCTGAGGACATAGAAACAGAAACAGAAACAGAATTCGGCTACGACTTAACTTGCTGCTATGGCCTAGCGGCATCGCATCCTCTTCGTCGCCTCCTGAAACTACTCGGACGGGTGAGCTTTTACTTGCCTAGTTCGCATCGGCTATGATTCACCTAGAGGTGTGACGCTCTTGGTGGGTTCGAGGAGGAAAAGGGGAGGAGAGGGGAGGGAGGATAACAGGAATTTGATGATGTTACTGTATCACTTATTGTAATTTGGGAGTTTGGGAATCCCGGCATTTAGGTAGCAGTTAATTTTTATTAATGCGATTGCTTTTACCAACTTTATCATCTACTACTGCCCCTTGTGGTCGTGTTTGAGAGGCGTGATCTGCTTTAAGAATCAACATAAATCGTAATCATATTTTAAAATGAATAATCCGCCCTGGAAATTCATTACGACTGTTTTAGCCCTATGCGTTATTCTACTTTGCTAATTTTCAGCTAAGATCTAATGTGATATGGAGTCTCGATTGTTCAATAAATCACGCATTGTGTTGTGTTTGAAGCTACCCACCTACTAGTTTTCTAAGTTATAGAAGCTCTTGTGCCGTAGGTAGTTAGTTTGAAGGCACAGTTTGAATATCTTAAGATGTGTTGCCTAGGTAGTCCAAAACTCAGTTAGCGATGGTGGTGTCGACCTATTAACAGCTCGTAGTTTCTACAAGCTAATGGAATGACGAAGATAATTATTGTCCGGAGCAAGAAGATTGGCCCGGACCAATTGCTACGAGACAAGATTCTTGAGTAGGAAAAAAAGAAAATACTAGAAGTAGGAGCAGTCTTGAACTGTGGCAATTTGGGACGCAAGACGGAACTAACACCGCGATAATTGACTGACCTAATCGAGTCTAGGTAGGTATAGCATGCCGCCTTTGCTAGATATTGGGGTCTAGAGGAAGTAGTTATAGAATTGTCACAGACATCATCAATCATCAGATAGTTCTTCGGAAGGCGTATCCCCCTAAATGACATAGGCCATCTGCTAGGCTCCTAATAAACACTCTTCTCGCGTCCTCTCTAATTACCGTACCCCCATTCTCTTTCACATCAAATCACTTATTCTCTCACTCGTCATATTTATGAGTTTTGGGCTATCTCAACTACACAGGCATTACTAGTCGTCTTGTTAAATTCTGCTACACTTCAGAACGGACCACGTCTCTAGATATACACGCCTCGGCACACAGAGTCTTCAAGCTAACTGCCTTGTAAATCCATTAAACAGCCCATCCATTCATCTATCCAAACCACAATGGAACGTCTCGTCCAAGCCCTGCTCGCCCTAGCCCTTGTGGCCTCAACATTGGCAGCACCAGGCCCTACATTCGCCGTCCTAGCCCAGCAGCCCCTAGACGTCGGGCTCAACACAAACAACGCCAGAATCTCTCTCTCAGACACACAAAACACCCACTCAACCGCCCTCCTCTCCCGAGCCCCAGCCGACGAGGAACTAGCCTCCTTTCCCCTCGAGCTCCGCAAACACAAGCATAGGGAGAAGGGAAAGCCCCATCCTAGCGACAACCTCTGCACTCCGGGCGACCGGTACTGCCACGCCTCACTGGAAGAGATACTCTTCTGCAACGACAGCCAGCAGTGGGTTCGCTACTCGCAGTGCCAGGCTGGCACTTTCTGCCACCGGCTGCATCTGGTCTGCGTGAGCGAGATCTACGCTAACAGCCTAGCCACCCCTATCGGCACTTACACTCCCCAGCCTTACACTGACGCGCCCAACCAGTGCAAGGAGGGCGACAGGCGCTGCAGCTCCATGTTCAACCGCGTGGACAGGTGCACTAGCAACCGCGAGTGGGTCACGTACCACGACTGCCGCAGGTCGGAGTTCTGTGACGATGTCATTCTCGAGTGTCTGCCGAGAACGGCTGATTCCAAGTAAATTGTTCGTTCTACTGTTCCCCTACGATGAACTGTTGTTGGTGCTTTGCGCTTTGTTTCTATCCATGGGGTAATTGGATGGGTTTGGTAACGCAGGCAGGTTGGTTCGATGACAACTCGCAACTTGCACTGGCATTGGAGGGATGGTACCTAAGATTAGGAGGAGTATGAAGGGTCGTCTAAGCATTAGGCTACGATGCATCACGTTAGAGGAGGCATGGTGTCGGAAATCGAGATGAAGATTAGGAAATGGATGGAATAGACGCTACTTGGTATACTTATTGTGTATCCTTTTTATTCGATAGAAACAATTCAACATCACTGACCTACATGACTCATCACCCCTTTTACCTAAGTGGACTTGTCTAGTTAATACGGATCTCACTCTATGACTTTAGGTTCATCGTTCATAAATCCAATTGGCGTGAGCAACACAATTATATGATGATACAAACACAAATAGTAAACAGTATAACATGGCATATAATACCGACGGCGCAGGGGATGAAAACGATAGGGGGAAGGGCAACTGCAGAAGCCCGGAAGCATAAACGTAAACATTCCTACTTCCCATCCTTCCCCTGGGCGCTCTATTTATCGGATAGGAACTATATATCACATAATTCTTGATCGTACAATATGGAGCATTTACTCCATGCTAGACCCAGTATTTCTTCTCAGTTCTCTAAATCTCAAATCAATGCTTAGGAAAAAGAACCTAGGTGCAATACGAGCGTTGATAATGAGCATAAAATAGTTGGTTAGGGGTTACACGGCGTAGAATGCGTTGGTTAAATTACACTTTTCTCTTCTTTTGGTATTCCGCAATCGCTTCGTCTTTGCGCTTAATAGCTTCATGTTCAAAGCAATGATCCCCGGTCTTGATTCTCCTCCAAAAAAAAATAATGATAATAAAAGCCCCGCCTCTTTTTTGATAACTAGTATTTCGAACCTTTCAATACTTTTCTGCCCAAGGGGTATGCAACGCCGGCTCCCGCTGCTCCTCCCGCTGTTGTCCATATACACGTACAAGAACCTACAAGACCGATTGATGCCTCCATATGTATATGTTACGTATGCGGCATCCGACCACGCATGCGGCGGTGTCACTCACACGCTAGGTACACTCTGAACTCCCGTCCCGATCATCAAGCTGAGATCAGGCCAAAATGGACCTGACGCCGGCATCGTCATGAATTCCCTCCGTTTTCTATCGAAACGATAACCGAATAATGAACAAAGAATAGAAGGCTAAAAAGAGGGCGAAGCATCGCAATGCATCATGAAGATGCCCCTCAACGCCTGCCTAACCGGACCCTGTCTTTCCGACGAAAATGCAGCAGACTAAACAATGTAGTGATAATGGTTCAGTACCAGCCCAACCGGCAATGCAAACTAGGCTGGGCAATTATAAATACGTAGCAGCTAAGAATCCGTTAGTACCCCGTCAGATCCCTCGTCTTTCAACATCCTGTGCGTGTAAGTTAGGCGCTAGTGGAGGTTGAACAAAATGTGACGTCTCGTATGTCGTGAAGAGAACGGATGACTGTCTAAATCGTGGCGTGAGAAAAGGAAATAAAGAAACTATCGCCCGAACGCCATCTATGCACCAGAATGCAGGGGTTGTGGGTATAGAACTCAGACCTTGTTGAGCATGCCGAATTCCTGATTAATCCACGAAGGTATATGGTTTCTCTAACTCCGGGAGAAATGTGTAAAAGAAACACGAAGTGGTCATGCCAAGTCCCAATAGTGTCATATGGGCGCTTTGAGCAGACTTTTGGGTTCGCCAGACCCAGGGCATGGAGCACGTTTAGACCTAGCCCAGCAGAAGACGTATGTGTCGATCGAGTCGAAAGATGATTACGAAATTCTTCTCTCGGGCATCAAGCATTAAGTGCTAGTAATCGCCCCGGTGGCCATGGGATATACGCAGTAAGCATATACAGCATCCAAATAAGGGAGGACTGCTTGATCGTATCACAACCGTTCGATAGGGGCTGGGAAGCCCGCGGAACTTAGCTTAGGCGATGCGCATCTCCCGTGGGGGCCTCGATGCCATTATCCGAGAGGTTGATCAACAGCTGTGCAAGGCAGCGCTTAGTTGCCGCGTCGTCACGAAGTACAGAGCCAAATGTGGCATCGCGGAGTGGCTCAGGTAAACATTGACGAAGAGCTTCTCGTGCGCGTGCGTTGTCGCTGAGACGCAAAAAACAGCGCACGACGTGCTTAAGCAACCGAGCGGTTTGTTGCTCGACGAGCTGAGCGACCATGTTGCTCAACACAGTCCCCACAGCATAAAAACGTTCATAGGTGGCGCAGATATAGTTAAGACCATTATCGTCTAGTAGGATCTTCTGGACGATGAAGATGGCCACAGTTTTACTGAGCTCAGACCCGGTCTCCATGATTCTAAGGCAGAGAGGGATGATTTCAGTTGTCAGTAGGAAGTTGATTACCTCGGTCGAGTCGTTCTTAACAAGTGCTCCGATTACACCGAGAGAGGTCAGCCGCAGATACTCGAAAGGGCGAGACTTAGAGGTTGTATTGAGAAACGGATAGAGGAAGAGAGGGATGTGGGCTACACCAGTCCCCATTAGCTATATCTCCCACGAGTGGACGAGAAGGAGAAGCGCATACCGTTCAAGAAGAGAGTCCGGGTATCATTGTGGGACGCCACACATTGGAGCAATGCTAAGGCGTTGCAGACTCTGTTGGACGCGGCAGCGGTAAGCTGGGAAGGGTTCAGGAGGTTATACACAGAGATGATCTCCTGCATGAGGGAGGTCATGACGCCTAAAAGTTATTGGTTAGGTTCGGCGCGTTGGGTAGCGTATAGGCGGGGTAATTCACCAAAGGAATGCCACAGGATCATAGCCAGCTCAGGAACCTGTTCACGCTTTTTGCTGAGCTCCAAAAGAGCGGCTTCACGAGTGCTCTCATTGAGAAGGTCGGCAATGAAACCCATGGTACGGCGATTGTCCTCGGTCAGGGTCTCCATGGCGGTCTCCTGAAGATGCCTACCCATGGATGCACCCATGTTGGGGCCGCCTTGAATGCGGCCGTGATGCTGTTGGGCGACGTTCATGGCGGCCTGCTGGACTGGGTGCTGGTAGTTGGACGATGGGTGCAGCCACGGCTGCTCGGGGTGGTTATAATGATGCCCGCCGTACATGGTGGGCGTGTTCGTGTTCCGTTGTCGGGTTGATCGGCGTGGAGCGAGTGCTATGATGGACCAATGCGGTTAGGCTACGGCAGCCTCTGGCGATGATAGGGTCGTGGCAGCGCGAGTCCGTCCGTCCGTCTATGTTAGAGAGGTGGGTGGCCGTCGTGGTGATAGCAACCTAGGGAGGGAGGCAAGTGTGGGGGATTCGCCAATAGCAGTCGACTTGCGCGTGCGGTCGTTGATGCAAAGCAGACGAGGTTGCTTAGATTAGGCACGTCGAGACCAGTGACCAGGAGCCGTCAAGCAGTAGCCGTAGAGAGTAATCGAAATACGATCAGATAACAAGGCTGAACAGACCAGTTGACGTGAGCTGTGGCAGTAACGGTGGCAGTGGTGGTGGTGGTGGTGGTGGTGGTGACGATGTTGGTGGTTGTGGTGGGACTGCAAGTCGTGTGTTAGGTCGGATCGTCTAAAATAAGTCGAACACCGGGTCAAAGCCTACCCAAGCAAGTCAGTCGGTCGTTATCGGCCTGGGTGTGCTGGTTGCTATACGGCTCTAGTCTACTTAATTTGGGACGCAGTAAGTATACGCAGTCGGGTTGAGAACACGTAGGAGCCGATTCAGTATTGGCCGGTGGCGGGGAAATATATGCGCAAAAGCTGGTACAAGGTAGGGTGGTTGATGTAGATGTGGGAAGTGGTGTTGACGTTGGTGTTGGTTAAGCAAAACTGATTTGAGGTTGGCGACATTGCGCGATCTGGTTACGGTGGTCCCCTCATCGCTTTCCCTACCTCTAAGTACCATGTTAGGTAGGTATGCACATAGTAGGTAGATAGCCCCAGCAGCTGGCGCCACCCGTCATTGTGGATCTATCTACCTAGGTAGGTAAGGTCCACCCATGTTAACTCCAGCTCTATCTACTAGGTACTAGGTATCCGCGAATCTACCGTAATGATTAGGTAAAGTATAGGATAGCTAGCATAAAATCTAGGGGCCCAAAAAACATATTGGCTAATGAAACGATTTCCTAGGAAGTCGCTCTGACTTGATACCTATCTTGTCTTCATGTATTGCTTCAGGATAGAATTCAGGGTTGCGCAACTACCCACTAAATAACCATGTTATTTGTTTTAACATACTGCAAATTGCTAGCTTATTATGATAATCATATCGGCAACCTAAAGATTACTTACTCTACTCATAATAACGGGCTACTTTTCTTAACCACAACTAGCGCTACAAAGTATAATTCCTCCGTGAAGTTCGTTGGCATCCTGTGCCATTCGCTATTACCACATATCTCGTTACTATAACACGTTATCGGTGAAATGCGCTTTCGGACAGAGAGTTGAAACTGTCTACCTAATCTTGTAGGCATATAGATACAAGGCTGGCCCATACTTGCTCGAAAAGCTTGCCCGCCTTTTTCTACATATATTGTCTAAGACTACCAGGGGCTCAAGCCTCCTCGGGCAGATTTTGAGTGGCGCAATCCCTTTTCTTTTCTCGGTCAGGTCCCTTGCCATAACTGGTCAGTTTCGCCAACACGGCCGGTTCACCGGTTTACTAACTTGCTCAAGTAGCGCTATGATGCCAGGGAACTTTTTGTTCTCTGTTAAATTGGCAGCACTAAATCTTTACCTTGAAAACATCTATAATACTAGATATACAGGATTGGTCATTGTGACCCGGCCCTGTTAAGATATCTCAATTTCTCTTCACAGCTAGCATATAATATTTCTAAACTTTTCTGTCTCTATTGTTCAACTGAAACGCCCTCTTACCACAAGGGAGGCAGCTACAATGATGGCGTTATGTGCAATATGCCAAAGTGTGGATTTTCAATCAATTGTGAAAGGACACAACAGGCTAACACTTACGACGAGTTACCCGTCCCAGAGAAATTGTTGCGGCCTGAGCAGCACAAGGATATTTTCCACGTCAAAGAAACCGCAAAAGAAGGTTGTGGCCTTTGCAGAATCATCTTTCAGGCCTTTAAACGACGAAATGTCACAAACGAAGAAGACGCGAGAGGTTTGCGGATTGGCTTCTGTGCTTTCGGCAACAGTATCGAAGTGTGTTACGATTCAGTAGAAGGACTGATTAAACTATGTGGTCTAGATATATATATGAGTAAAGCCATATGTAAGTTTTCCGAGAAGTACTGCGCTTCCAATGCTAATTAATGGTATGAAAGTTGATAAGCTTTTCCAAATTTTCCAGATTGAGGAGGGTTCACCACCAGTCCTAAGAATAACCGAGAAAAATCCGAAATCCCAGGCATGCCTAGAACTTGCGTCCCACTGGCTGAGGGATTGTTCAGAGAATCATGACTCTTGCAACCCACTCACCGAAGGTTATAATAAACCAAAACGCTTGATCGATGTTGGCGGTGGAAGCAGAGAGCCGTCTCTAGTAGACACAGGAACCCTTCCCAGGCATATTAAGTGGCTGGCTCTAAGCTATTGTTGGGGAGGAGAACCTTCGCTAAAGCTTACTCGAGACACTATATGCATGCTCAGAAGCGGCGTCGCCATGGATAGACTTGACCCCACAATTCGGGATGCCATTTTTATCACTAGGTCTCTAGGGATTCCGTATATCTGGGTCGATTCATTGTGCATTATTCAAGATCCAGGAGTAGAGTGGCAGGAACAAGCTGGCAAAATGAACGAGGCATACGGGGGATCGACAGTCACACTCGTTGTTGCCAGCTCGAAAACAGTCAGGGAGGGGTTCTTAAAGGATCGCCAACGCCAATATATCCCCATAACATTATTCTCGGGCAATATTTCTAAGATTACTAATTCGCCGGACGCGTATTTGTCGCCTGAATGGGACGAAAACGAAGATTCTGCTGGCGGGCCTTGGAGCAGTCGAGGATGGACAATGCAGGAAGGTTTACTCCCAAACCGACTGCTATACTACACATCCTCTCAAGTGATCTGGAGATGTTGTGAAGAAGAGAAGTTTGAAAGAGGCGGCCGGAAAAATCTTTATAACCAAACGCCTAGATACGAAGATCCATGTTGGAGGACCGAATGGATTTGGAACCTAGATATGTTCTTGCAATTTAAAAACCTCAAGGACTATTATTTAACCAATAGTGACTCATGGTGGCTTTCTCACTCAAAAGTCTTTGGACTATGGTACGAACTTATCGAGGCATACTCTCCACGACAATTTAAAGATATCACTGATCGCCTCATGGCACTATCGAGTATTGCCAAGGTATTCGGTAGTGCGATCCAATGCGACGACTATATTGCTGGCCTATGGAGGCCAGATTTGGTCCGAGGGTTAATGTGGCGTACCGAAAGCGCAAGCTTCACTCCCTCGTTTTATTCGACGCGAACTAGCAACGATATTTTCCCATCATGGAGTTGGGCTAGCATTGGATACGAATCTATCAAGATCCACCTCAAGGGTGTGGATTATTTTGCTCCCCTATCCAAAATTCAAGACGTACACATTGATCTTGTCGATCCGTGCCAGCCATTTGGTATGGTGAAAAGTGGTAGTATTACTATAGCTGGCCCTGTGAAACAATTACCCGTACTTTACAATAAGGCATGGCGATCCACAGACGAGACAATGTCTAAATTAGAGCGGTATATTTCCCAGATTCTCGAGAGGGAGAGCTCTGGAGCCGTAAATCTGAGATACTCTTCCCCACTAGGTGGGCATTTTGCTCTACTTCAGATGCTTCGATCCTGGGACACCTTACATCTACTTGTATTGGAAGCGACCGGTGGAGTCACTAATGGAGTCTATACATACTGGCGTGTTGGAACATTAACACTATGTAATGCTGACCCAAAACGCCCGGCATCTCCGAAACTTATCGCTGTGTTCGATAAAAGGGAAAATTCTCTCCTAAGACGTCTTGGACCGCAACAGGAAGGGTGGCGGTCAAAGTTGCTACGGGCACATCTCTGTTTTGTAGGGCTGTTTGAAGAGCTAAAGAAGGATCGCTGGAATATAATACAGACTGTAACTCTCGTCTAGCTATAGGTTATAGCAGTCGAAAAACGATACGGTTAAGAGCCATTGCTCATAACAAGTCCAGATCTAGCTAAATAAGTGTATAAATATGAAGTGAGTATGATCTATATAAAAGGTAACTATCATTATAGTTGTATTATAATTAGTGCCCTATTGCTGCGGAGATATTAATTATCACTGGGCTACACATACTCTTCGAATGCCCCTGGCTCTATATTTCCTGTCATGATCTATATTACTATACTGGGGCACCGCTAAATCACCCTACAACATTCCTATCACTTCTACTTTTAGCATAATTGGAATACAGATAAGGGGTTCACATATCATATTTGCGCCGAGGCCCCTTTGAAACATAACTTCAAGCTATGCGAAATATTCTTCTAGGTTAACAATAGTTCCGTTAGTTACTTTAAATGCTTTATTATCTGTGGACGAATCCATTTAAAAATAAATTTAGCAATCATTCCGCCAATTAATCTATCCCAATCCTCTTCATATCTGTGCTATGGCGTATAGAGCACAAGCGACATGTTACGTGATTTGTACAAACTAGGGGGCTTTTTGCTAGGTTAATAGGCTCTACTTGATTTAATTTAACCATCACACTCAATATCAATAACACTGACATCATGTATATATTCCCAGTAGATCTCGGCCACGTCTGCCTCAGCCGCTGTTCACTATCATGACTCCTACTGCCATCTTTACACTTGATGTAAAACTCATCATAAATTTGTGCCTTACCTCAGCCAAGAATGGTCCAGGGCAGTGCCTGCAATAGCAGCCCAGATACACCTAGACTACAGAGTATCAACACAACTCAAGCACACTTTGCCTTCTCATCGATTAATTGATATTTGGGCTCCAAAGTTTCCCCTAGCTGCCTATAAATTTGAGAGAGTGAGCCAGTGGATATTTATCTAGGCTACTTTCTTCCTGCTTTAGTTAGCGATTTATGTGGCAGGGACTCTCTCTTTTGGAGAAAGTTGTGCCTAAAAACTTACAAAATTCTCGTAAATCGTACCTTAGATGTTGGGTGATAGCTAACTCGAGTGCTCTAGTAAGCTTACCTTCGGCGCACCCCAAGAACGATAAGCATGCGACAGTTGAACATGCGGTGCACCGATCTCGAGCTCGATCCTACAATGTCTCCTCCGCGTACACACGCCCTCCCTAAACTAACGCCAGCGCAAGAAATGCAGCATCTTGCAGAAAAATACAATTTCAAGCCCGAAAGAGAAATCTAGAGTGTCTCATTCACCACATCACTTTGGCAAGGGAATGGTTAATGTATGGTAATGTTAACGCTGCGAAACTCAAGGCAATATATGTCACGAGACGGAATTGGAATACGATAACTACCATAGAACTATTAGGGCATTGTTAATGCTGGGGCCTTAGCCGTCTGTAGTTCCCCATACGGGATCGTGACAATACCTCATAATAGACGCAGAGGAGTTTTATTCTTGCAGGTTTCTTCTCTGCCAGCATGAACTAGGCCCAACCCTTAACTAATTAACCCGGCATAGCGGCGCTAAATTGTATGCCTACAATAGAAATCGAATCTACTTAATACCCTAGCTAGTCATTCGGCGCATTTGAAATACTGCAATACGTCCCTTCGATTCTGCCTAAGCCGATCAGAGTAACAACCCTATACGAAATATACCAAATTCGCAGAGTAGTCACCTCTCCGTATAGTGCCCGCAACTACCGTGTCTCCACGCGTAACGACGTAGTGTGGATTGCTCTGTGTTTTGCCCGTGCCGGCGGTCGGGTCGATTGTCAGGCGGGATGACAATATATATCTCAGTAGCCCTCTCAGACACAATGGATCAATCACATTCTCAAATTGGCGGCTACCTTGCCAGTCGGCCGGAAAAAATTAAAAGCCATTTGATGGATCATACGTTTATTTGTGGTTGTGTAAGTAAAATTATGTAACGGACTTTGTACACCGCTGGGTGGCTTGCGTGGCTTCGGTAGGAGTCGGCGTCGGGTACGTATGACCTATCGATGTCACAATAGATTGCACAACGCCGGGCAGACCCGGGCGTACGTCGGCGGGTATCACTAGGTAGACATGGTAATTCCGATCTGGCGAGGCGGCCTGGTTGTGGTGACCCTGTAAACGGGTTGTGACCTATCAACGGCCATCTACCAAAAGAGTTCTAATTCTACTACGATTTAGGTTTCACGATTGTGTATAAAACTGTAGTGGTGGATACGAACGTCGAGATGCATGGGCCTTCTACATTAGTACTTATATTCACTATTAGGAAACCATGATGATCATGAAGCCCGGCTTGCTCATCCTTGCACTCCAAATCATATTAGTCTTATACAACCGCCATCTCTCTCTTCCGAGTTATCCTCTCTCTTGTCTGGTTTTGATGTCTACCCATATTCGTAGGGAAATCTCGTCGGCAATCATAGTAGTGATCTGCTGTTGGTGGAATATAACGCCGCAATGGAAGTATTCAACTGAACGACCGACCATCCGTCTATCCATGTCCCCCAGACATATAGATCAGCTTAACTGAGTAAGAAAGAACCCACAACTACTTTTACTGCGTAGTCTGTCCACAGACGTTTGCACCCAAATGCCAACTTTATAATAAAAAAGAACTGGCAAATTCAAACACCTGCCGAATCACCATTTTCCTGTAACCGGCCTTCGTTGTCAACAACTTGACCGCTCACTACTACCCTGAGAAAGTCTGATCTGCTGAATCTCCTCGGCAATAAAAGCTAGCTTTACAACCGGAGCGCTTTGAGAATCTGGTCCGCCATGCTTTTGAACTGCCACGTGTTCCCCTTCATGCGCTTGAATTGGATACCGTGCAATGAGAGTAGAGGGACCTTCACAATGACGATCTCAAATTCGAGGATCATACTTCCACCCAAGTCGCTTTGTACGTGCGTGGTGGTTTCACCCGGAACTCGTCTGGAGGATCCCGTAACATCTCGGTGTATACTATCCTGATCAGATAGTTCAGATGTCGAGTCGCCTCTATCAGCTGGCCCCTTCCCGGGAGTACGCGGTGTATGCGGTACTCGGTCCATATCTCGAAGCTCTTCTCGTTCTCGCTCGCTCCTAATGCCGAAACTGAAGCGCCGGCGAACGCCAGGTGTCATAGCCGGGCTATCAGGCACGTCTGCGATCTTTTTGATATCGATGCTCGGAGTATGTCGGCAAGTAAACCCTCCCCGTATTTCCGTATACTCAACGCCTAGCTGTTTCAAGACCCTCTTTAATTCCTTGCGAATAGCTGGAACGGACTTGGTCGATGTCGTAGAAACGCTGAAGAGACCTTTGAGGAAAACTGGCTTAGCTAATTCTGAATCATCTAATCTTTCCGCCGAGTTTCCGCTGCCTTCACCAACCTCTTGATCTGTCTCCTCAAGAAGGTCGGTTGCTCTTGCGCCCTCTCTTCGTGCTCTCCTTGCTTGGATACTTTCCCGGCGAGCGTGCCCAAGAGGACGGGTTCGCATCGATGTGCCTCGAGAATTCAGTGCGTTATTTGGTTCCTGGGGTGGTTTGTCAGGGCCCGCTGACTGGTCTGAACCACTTGTTGGGGGTGGCTCCTTTACGATTCTACTAGCAGAACCGAAAGGCCGCCGTCTGTAGTCTGCTGAGTTAACACTGGTAGAACGGCCGAGTGCTTTGTTGCTCTCGGAAAAATTAGCACCTGCCGACAGTGGCGGGCTCAGTAAATCTCGATGTTGGGGCTGACTGCTGCCAGACCGGAGCCTGGGCATCTGTGCCTCATCTCGGTCTCGTCCTCGCGATCTTCGAATGCTGAAACTTTTGCGTGGTGTCGTAGGCGTTTCTGCGGGAGAATGAACATGGACGACGGGCGGGTGGGATCGATCTTTGTCTAGTCTCTCCGGTTCTTTTCGGCGCCGGGTACTGAACCGCCTGAGAATCCCCGCAGCCGTACTTTCCTTCCTGGGTGGCTCAGCCGGGGGTTCTGGTGGAGTTGGAATATTGGCCTGTGCATGGGTCTTCTTGATCTCCTCTGGAGCGTCATCTTCGCCGTGAGTTCTAGCACGAGGTCTTGTTCTACCACCGGTGGCCTTTTCCCCGGCCATCTCGTAGGTTGCGGTGTTAGTGTGAGCCTCTGGAGGAGGAACTATTTCCGGCATGGGGGTATCGGCAACATTCTTAGGTGGGTGCGGTTTTGATACCTTGTCTGATCTGTCTTGGTCTTGCTTCTCCTTGACTAAATAATAGATCGAGACTAGCGGGCTGAAGGCATTCAGGGGGTCACTACCGACTTGGAGTGCTTCAGAGCTAGGAACGGATGTCAGGTTGTCTCTGCTACTCGTAGAGTTCCGTCGCTTGTAAAAATCGAAACCAAAACCGCGCTTCTTTTCGGGGTCCTTCGGAGCGGGCGGGATCTCCTTTTCCTTTTGTAGTAGCTGCACTGCTCGCTTATACTCGTCGGATTCAATCAGTCTGGTAAGTTGAGCTTTGATTGCTTCCGGCGGCCCGAAATTAAATCCCGTCATGGCGTTGATCACGTCAGGGTCCAAGGGGAGCGCCAAAGGGTCGCGCTGAGGTAGATAGTTCTCCGGTGGGAAGCCGTATCCCTTGATGAGCCAGGGATGGTTCATGACTTCGTGCATTGTTGCTCTTTGTCTGGGATCAGTTACAAGCATGCGCGATAGGAGACTCCGGCACTCTGGATACTATGTTAGTTCAGATCTTAAAACTTATGGAGATTCATCCCAACTTACCATTTGATAGCCAACCTGGGTAATCGACCACCCCCTTCTTGATCTTGGCATGTAAAGCGGGCATGCTTTGGTCATCGAAGGGTACTTTACCACATACTAAGACGTAGAGAACGATCCCGAAGCTCCAGACGTCTACCTCTGGGCCGGTATAGGCACGGGCCTGGAGCAATTCGGGCGCAGCAAAATATAGACTACCACAAAACGTCTTTAGGTGACCTCTTGGAGAGAACAAATTGCTTAGGCCGAAATCGATAATCTTGATGTCACCGGTCTTGCTGATGAGAATATTCTCAATCTTAAGATCCCGGTGTACGATGCTGTTCCGATGGCAGTAATCGAGCGCACTAGCAATCTGTCGACTAAATTTCCTGGCTTGTTTCTCCTTCAGTTTTCCATGAGAGATGATGTAGTCGAGCATCTGCCCGCCATTCACATACTCGAAGAGCATGTACCAGTGGTAATTAGTCCGAACAACATCTCGCAAGCCACAGATATGAGGATGCTGCAAGAGCGTGACAATGGCTGCCTCGCGCGCAGTGCGTATTTCCTTGGATTGATCTGCCCTCTCTTTCTCTGCGCGGGTATGATGGCCATCTTCAGTAGAGCCGCGGGGGATGATTTTGCAGGCAACCTAAGACAACCCTGTTAGAGGAAAAGGGAAGAAAGAGAAGGGGAAAAGGAAGAATCGCGTTGGGTTAGTGGAGGGTGGGATAAGGTTTGACTGGTCAGGATCTGATGAAAAGATACAAATAGAAACAGGGACGAAACTAGAAAAAAAAAAAAAAGCTAACCTGCTCAGTCCCATCTTCCTTGCGTGCAAGCTTCACCTTGCCCATGCTACCGGCACCAATGGTCTTACCGAGAATCCATTTGCCAGATTGAGTTGGAATTGAGGTTCGCGTTGTCCTCTGCTTGGTGGCACGAGCATCGGCAGCGGCCTGCATGACCGGGGGCACAGCAGTAGGCCCGTTGCTGCTCGCGACGGTAGCGGCAGCCATGTCGCTGTGGTGGGAGGAGCGGTTGGAGCGGGTGCTGGCACGGCGATGGACGCCCTTGGAGTCGGTGCCTCGGGAGACCGGAGGGCGGTCGCGGTCGCGGTCCTTGCTGGAAGTTGGCTTGGACTGCTGGGCTATGTTCGAGGTTTCATAGTCTTGCTGGGGCAGGATGTCTTGGACTGCGCGAACGGAACCGGACCCCGAGTGGCGGCGGCTGTGATGGCGTTGGTGATGGGAGGTCGAAGTAGAGGCAGATCGATGTGGGAGTGGGGCGGCGTGGTGGTGGTGGCTGTTGGGATTATTGCTAGTGCTGTTGGTGTCGGAGGGCGGACTGGTCGTGGAGGTCGGGCGTGAACGCGTTGAGTGGGCTCGAGTAGGAATGGACGTGGGCTGGGAGCTATGGTCGGACTGATGCTTCTGTTGCTGCTGATGATGATGCTGGTGGTGATGATGCTGGTGAGGTTGCTGTTGTTGGTGCTGCTGGGGATGCTGCTGGGGATGGTGGTGGTGAGAGTGGTGAGAGTGGGTACGGGGTGACGAGGCAGTGGATGAGTGACGGAGAAGATGTTCTCGATGTTGCTGCTGGTCAGTGGCAGGCATTGACATGGCTTTGTGATGGAGGGCCAGCGACACGACAACGCCAGACGAGTACAGTACAGTAATTCGGGCAGGTGATAGGCAACGTAATTTGGTAATAGTAAGTCAGGTCAGGTAGGTAGTTAGGTATTTTCCCTGGTCAATTATTTCCCAGCTCACACACCTCCCAGAGATAGATACCTACCGCTCCCGTCCAGTGAGGGTATGTATGTACAGCAGTACGCACGTATATACGTAAGGCAGGATAGGTATCTCAGGTGCGCTGTAGTACAGGTGAAAGGTACCTCCACTCGCTCTACTCACACGCTAAAACCGTGGTGCCAGTATCTGGGATGGGATGTGGATACAAGGAGGGACGGCGGGGACGGTTGGGCAATAGGAACATTGAAGTCACGTAGCTAGGTACGGTTAGCTGGCTAGCGGGAGGAGGTTAAGTGGAAATGAATGGGTCTCGTACCTAAGGTCGCCTAAGGTACGTCCAATGTTGGTAGGTAGGCTGGCCGGGCTGGCTTGTATGAGATGAGGAAAAAAGGGGAGGGGGGAAGGTCCAGAAAAGGCTGAAAAGTCAATTAAGCCAAAAATTCTTTGGTAACGACCTGTTTGACCTACCTCTACCTGACCAGCCTACATACAAACCAACCTTAGGTACCTCCAGAGGCGGGGGTGAGAATGTACCAATCCATGCATGTTGGAAGACCGTAACTTGGAAAGGGTACATATGCATATGTACCTTATGTAGCAAGAAAGAGTATGCTAGTACCTGCAGGATGTTGTATCTGAAGTACTCGCTTGTATCTTCTTATTTGCTTGTCCAGCCCCTATTCTAACATCACTGGTCATTCAATCAGTCGTGTGATATTGGAAATAAAAGAATACAATTGTGTTGTAAGGGACTAGAACCTATCAGAAGAAATATATGTACCTATGTATGTATCCAATTAAGTTCTGTTATTGACTTCCTCTCTCTAGTATAACTAATAACATAATGTTGGTAAAGTTCGTGATGTTGTACAAAGTTCTTGCCCAGTGAAGTTCTTTAATTACCTCCTACGCAGTATAGTAGCTACATACACTTCTAAGAGGGAAAAGAAAATGAAGGCTCAACAAGGACTAAGGCATAATCTTACGGTTGAATCTGGATGAATACATTTATACCACAGTAAATTACACGTATGCTGTAGTTGAACAGGGCAACTAATTATCGATGCTAAAAGCGCTAGTTGACGCGGTACCTCGACTAACAACCCCAGTGGGACGGATCCATAGCCAAGTTGTGTCGGCGTCAGAACCACGCGGGGCTCAGACATCTTTCCCGCTATTGTGTACATATCTATCTCCTCTTAGTAGGAGGCATTTATTATTACTTGGGTGGGTAGTGTGAATACCTGCCTGCATTACATGTGAGTAGTTAGTAGTCTAGACACATTTCTACTCTAGGCACGCGCCTATATGCCCAAAGGTGTATGTGGGAATAGGGCACGCCGCATTACAGTACTTTGTAAGTGTGGGCTCCGAGGGGTAGGTAACCAGTCGGGCGAGATATATCCACTTCTATTTCTCCATATCTCCATAGTTAACCCTGCTCTTGAAAATAGAATCAATTCTCTTGATACTTTCTTAGAAGGAGGCGTAACAATTCTTGCTTCTTACAGTATCAGAGTACAAAGGGGCTTGGTTGAAAAAAAGAAAAGAGAGGATTTCGAAACGATGCTACGCTGTCCTCATGCTCGCCTAAGTAGTATGCTGTAAATGTAGGTACTCCGTAGATAATAGCGGGTGTTATCATTTTCAGATGTCGCCTCTCTACTGCAGCTATGTAGGTATGTAGGTATGCTGTAGGTAGCTAAGCTCCGCATACACCAGGGGAGGTGATTGAAACCAAGAGCCGCCCCCCCTCCCCGCTGACCGGGTTGGTACGACGTATGGCACCACAGCTGGATTCCTGTGCTTATGTGTGTGGAGAGAGATTGGGCGACTGTGCAGCAGAATGTGCAGAAGCCATGCAGAGGCCATGCAGAGGGGCTCTCAGATGCGTGTGTGATTCACCTCGTCCGGGCGTCGGACGGAACATATGATGACAACAAGTTGAGAGTTAAATCCTGAATATCGCTCCCCCTTTGTCTGTTCTCAACGGGATGGGTTTCTGCCACCCCCAACATGAAACTCCTTTTACATTGTCAACGGTGCTAGTGAAGGCCAGACACTTTGAGTTGATTTGAGCTTCTTTATTTGTCCATTCCGTTCCTTCCGAGGCTGTCTCCATAATGACCCTAAATAATACGTGCTGTCATGTTGTCAGAAGGATTGATACCGAGACGCACATATACCTAGTTCTGTGCGATCTGATAGTTACTGAAATACCACACAGTCCCTATGGCGAAGACCAGAATAATGGCTCTCGAAAGTCTTGGCTGATAAGGTATAGAGGTATGACGACATTGAAGTGTTGTCTGCTCCATTTGGGCAAAGGTAGGATAATAGCCACGGACTATTGGTTTGAGGAGGGTAGTCTTGATTCCTTGGCATCGCTAGACTAGTCTACAATATATCTAATCTCGATGACGTCCGGGAAACTGCGGGATAGTAGATATGCGCCCACAGTTGCTAGACCAAAGTTGTATTGAAGTCTCGAGCATCATAGCGGGGATTTAATGTCTATGTTGCAAGGCAAGTCTACCTAGGTAGTTAGTATTAAAGTGAGCAACAATTGCTTTGGGTATGATCTTAGAAGAAACCTTAGAAGGAGACAGAAAAAATACCAGTGCTAGATACACTGTTAATTTCCACGCCTTGATCAATTACCAGGCTAATCTGTACCCGTGAATGGGGTTCGTGGATGAGTGTGCCTAATTCAAACTGGGGTGGTTCGCTTGCTTAAATTATACCTCTCCTCGTTGCACTCGTATATCTCTCACGACTATTTAGGTTAAGGATAGGGTTAAGGTTGGATCATACATCAACATCGGAGATCAAGATTAACATTAGCCCTGATTAGTCACCGAGAGGTAGGAAGCTTTTTTAGATTTAGTAGATCTATGTAGGTGGTTACCTTTGTGACGGGTAGGATCTCTGTAACAAGTGGTGTTGTGTCCAGTCGGCTTCTGTAGCGAGCTAGACAAGGAGGGAGTTTGCCCCACAATGGATTTGTTCGGAGGCATCAGATAAGCTCATTCTATTGGCTTATCGATTCAAACATCTGTACGCATACCTACCTCATAACGCATACCTTCCTCTATATTCTGAAGTAGATGCTCAATTACAATCAGTACTAAACATACTACGAGATTCTTCTACTCTCTGCAAACCTACTATTTCGCCTACCCAAACACGCCCAACACCCATCCACCAGACAGATGATAGACCCATGAGGCGCCTGACGCGCTGGCAACGCCCAAATGTCCTACAAACGCAACCGGGCGCAATTCGAAGCCGACCTCCAAGCCCAGCAATCGCCCTACGTCCTCTTCGGCACCCCCTTACCGCCCCTCGACCCCGAAGTCCGCGATGACGGCTCCTACGTGCCCGTCTGGAAGCAGGAGGTGCGGGACGAGCGCGGCCGGAAGCGTCTGCATGGCGCCTTCACCGGCGGCTGGAGCGCCGGCTACTTCAACACCGTCGGCTCCAAGGAGGGCTGGACGCCCTCGGCATTCGTGTCGTCCCGGTCGAACCGCCACAAGGATGACGGGAAGACTTCGCAGCAGCGCATAGAGGACTTCATGGACGAGGAGGACCTGGCGGATGCAGCTGAGGCTGAGAAGCTACAGACTGCGCAGGGATTTGCTGGTCTGGGCGCTACTGAAGAGGATGGCGTTCGACGGGGTGGCCTGGCGGATCTCTTTCGGGACCAGGGGGAGACTATGGGCGTCAAGCTCCTGAGGCGCATGGGGTGGAAAGATGGTCAGGGTATTGGACCCAAGGTGCGCCGGAAGGCGAAGCTTGGGATGGGTAACACGCCCGGTGCGGCCCAAGATGCTAGTGAGACATACCTCTTCGCGCCCGAGAACGTCTCTATGATTGCATTTATTAGGAAAAAAGATCGCAAGGGCCTAGGATTCGAAGGTGAATCGAGACTGACGTCACTGGGTAATGTCTCTAAAGCGGAAGCTAGTGAGAGCTCGGAGGAAGAAAGTCTGAGCGCGCCGTTACGACGACCCGGGCTATCGAAGAAGGAGAAGAAAAACAATAAATTTGGGAAAGGGGGCATCGGGATAGGGATATTGAATGATACCGGCTCCGATGACGAGGATCCTTACGAGATGGGTCCGAAAATATCCTATAACCGGGTAATAGGGGGCGACAAGAAGAAGAAGAAAGCTGGCATTACTGCAGCGAATCCAGCTCTTGGCGCCGTACCGGTATTCAGATCAAGAAAGAATATTATAGCAAGGACAACCAGAAGTCTACGGAAGTGTCACGACGGCCGTCTACCTTTAGACGGATTCGCCTTTGGCGCTGAACCCGACGAGCTAGTCTCCTCCATCAATTCAGAAGACAAATACCCGCCTCCCCAAATCCCGCCAGGCTGGAAGCCCAAAACGCGCAAATCCGAAGAAGAAACCACCACAAAACCATATGTATCCACAGCAGACGCCGCCAAAGCGTCCCAACTCGACCCCAAATCCCGCGCCGCCCTCCTCGGCGAGGCGCAACTCCCCGGGAAATCCGTCTTCGACTTCCTCTCCCCCGAAGCGCGCGAGCGCCTAGCCTCCGCGACCGGCAAGACGAACCTGCCACCGGCACTAGGCGAGGTGCCCGCGGACTTCGCGCTGACGGAGGCGGAGAAGCAGCAGGAGCTGCTCCGCCAGCTGCCGGCGCTCGACAAGGCGACAGCAATAGCAGCCCTCGCGCGCCGCGGCGGGTCCGGCCCCGCCCCGTACGCGGACGACGAGGCCAAGCGCGCCCGGTACCGCGCGTTCCTCGAGTACGCCGCCGGCTTCACCAAGACGATCCCCGCGCGCCCCCTGGAGATGAGGACGCAGGACTGGGCGCGCGAGCTGCACGAGTTCGTTAGCTGCGCGCGTATTTTTAAGCCCATGACCGGACTCATGGCCTCGCGGTTCACCACGTCCACTGCGAAGTCGTCGTCGGCGTCGGCGTCGGCGGCTAATTCCACGGGCGGGGGAGGAGAGCTTTTGCATGTTCCGCCTGAGAAACCGAAGGATCCTGCTGAAGAGGCGGCGAGGTTGGGTATGTATGGTGCTATGACGCGGACTGTGACGGATTTCTATCCCACGAGACTCCTGTGCAAGCGCTTTAATGTTCGCCCGCCTGCGCACGTGCAGCCTGACGTCGAGATGGAGATGGGTGGTGGTAATAAATCTTCGGCGGCTGGAGGGATGAGTGCTGCTATGGGCATGGGCATGGGCATGGGTATGGGCGCAAGCAGCACATTTAGCGAGGGCGCTGTGACGCTGGATGAGCTCATGAGGCAAGCACAGGCTGCTGCCGCTGGTTCTGGAGCTAATGATGCTGCGAGCCGAGGCGCTGGTGAGAGTGCCAACGGCGATAGTCAGCGTCGTCCCGAGATCGCACCGCAGCAAAAGCCGCCTGCCCAGGTTAATGCGGACGTCAATGAGGCGCTTGAGGGCAGGCGGGCTCAGGACGAGGTGCTGAAAGCTATATTTGGGGATAGTAGTGATGAGGAGGATTAGTGGGAGAGATGAGATATATGATATGATATAATTATACCCTCAATTGAGCATGAATATATATACGTCTATTTAAGGACCATATGCATGTGTCTCGAGAATATTTAATTGACATTACCACCGGGATCTCCTATTATGAACCCCCACGGATTCACTCACATTTGCGTCTCAGTCTTTACTGTGCAAGCAATGGCTCTATTTTCTACCTCTACTATATCTATATGTGAAATAGTATGCCTGCTTAGCTATATATATCCTATCCTAAAGCCTTTCCAAGAGCAAACTGCTAAATAATCTAGCTAGCTCACTAATGCGTAGGCTTGGATATAGGCGCAATGATGCCCTGCTTGATAATGACGCGCGGCTTCGTGGCCTCCTGGAACGACTGCTTGGTCAAGAACTCGGGGCCCATAGGTAGTCGCAGGCTGCGCTCGTATTGAGCTCTACTCTCATATTGGTGAGGAAGCTGGGAGGCCAGATATTTGTCGTTCTGTGGATTTTAGTTAGAGATATCTGTTAGATAAGGTGACAGGGGCAGAACTAACCTTCTTCACTCGTTTCTCATTAATGATTACCTTACTATTTTGGAAATCCTTGCGGGCTTCGGGTTTCACGCCCTCCTTTTTGGTAAAGAATCTACGCTGGTTCTTCTCCCGCTTCTTCACGCCTTCACCAACCCACTAAAATAGCAAATGTTAGTGTTTAAAGCTCTTTGCCTAATATATGTACAAATATCTAGGCATAGTCACTTACGGAACCCCAACCAGGTAACGTTGTCTCAATCATCTGTTCATCCTCCTCGGCGATAGCGGCGTCCTTTTCGGCCTGGAATTCGGCTTCAAAGACATCTAGACCGCCAAAGGCTTTTTCGATGAGCTCCTGTTCTCGGAACTGGACGGGCAGATGCTGGTCTTCGTCGTCCGAGGAATACTCGGCCTGTGCCGTTGCGTTCTTTTTCTCTGCCTTATTTTTCGCATGTGCTGGAACTGGAGCTGGAGCGGATACAGCTACGGAGTTTATATCGATCTCCAACACATCTGTGCTGGGCCCTGTCTTTTTGCCTCTTTGTTTCTTCGAAGGCCTAGACGTTGTAGGCTGGCTCCACGCGCCGGCGACCCCGTCTATATCAAGATCCTGAAGGGCTGAGACCGGGGCGGAAAGGATTTTGGATTGGGTACTTATTGAGTTTTGGACGCTGGTTGTATCCTCTTGGACTTGGTCACCCTTCTCGGCTTTTGTTTTCTTGTTGGGTTTACCGGCCTTCAGCGCATGCTTGGGGTCAGTTGGAAGACCGAATGTCCGCCTGCCGATATCTTCTGGCCCATGATCGGATTCACCCTGATCTTCGGCATCTGAGGCGAGCTCTCGTCTCATATCTGCTATTAGTGCGTCATTCTCTTGCTTCCTCCTTGCCTCAGCCTTCCTCATAAATTCCATATTCATGAGTTTTGACTTTGGCTCAGAGTCTTCCGCGCCATCGAGTTTCTTGAGCTGCCTTAGGAGTTTGACTCTGTCATCAATGTCAGAACCGGCCGAGTCATCTGAGTCGCCAGATTCATCGTCTGAGCCCTTATTTACGGCCTTTCCTTCGATACGGCGACGGAGCTCCTCATCGCGCCTCGCCATCTCGGTGACACCCATACGGACATCTTCATCCCAGGCAGCTCGGCCATTTTTGTTAGCCTGCTTAGCCCACTTGCTTTCCCGATGCCGTGCTCCCATTCTCTCTGCCGCGCGCTGGCGATCTAGAGCCTCTCGCTCCTCCTCACTATCGAGCTCGCCAGAGGCAGCCATAATCTCCCGCTCTTTGATTTCATCCCTTTCCCTCTGCTTTCTGTGTACACGATGGTAGGCCTTGGATTTGATCTTCTTTATACGTTTCGCTCTTGCTTCTTCTCTGGACTGAAGCTCTCTCTCGCGACGCTTTTGCTGGAGCATCGCTTTCCTGGAAATTGTATTGCCCTCTTCATCAACCACGGAGGGCTTCTTCTTTGGCTCAGCCGCCAAACTCAAGCCACTTTCCTCCATGATGGCCATGATAGTACTTTCGAGCTCTGTCCCGGCGGTCTTTTGAGTAAGTGGTGCGAGCTCGTCGTTGTTATGGCGAGCTAATCCTGTTTCATGTTGAGGTAGGGGGAAAACAAGGCTTTCATCTGCCCTACGCATAGCTTTGACGGTATCGAGCCAGCGGCCGAGAGTCTCGTTGGTCTTGTCATACGCAACCGAGCGATCAAGTTTCGCCTGGGCGCGTCGCGCGAGAGGAACGTCGAGCTTTTGTTTCTTGGTAGCTCGCTCGTCTTTAGTTATAAGTTTGAGAGACTTCTTGAGCTCCGAGTCCTTCACGCTTAGAAGACCTAATTCTTTGAGACCAAGCTTCGGTTTTGAGGCTATCGTCTGGGCCTCGTCCTCATCCTTATCCTTGGTACCACCGAACTGTGACACCCAGGCATCGATATCTGCATCTTCCGGATGGTCCTCCTCGTCTGATTCGACATCAGAAGATTCGTCGCCAGAGTCTTCGCCCGAATCTTCGGAATCGTCGTCATTTTTTTCAGCACCATCCGGTTCGTCATCATCCTCCGACATCGACATGTCTAGAGCAGCAGCAAGATCTATAGCGTCGGATCCCAGCGAAGCCCCATCCGCGTCATTGACGTCTTCATCATTATCATCGTCGTCGTCGTCGTCCTACATCCCCAATTAGCAATGTTGGCAACCGATTTCCCCTGGGCTTGCTTATGCTCAGCCTACCTCTTGTGCTTGCCTCTTCTTTTTCTTGCTCCCGGGGAATTTGAAGTTCTCAAAACGCTCCTCATCGCTTTCGCCAAAGGCCTCGTCACTGTCAATCTCGGAGTCGTCTTCTTCGTCAACCGCGTTCACACGCCACGAGTTGCCAGAGCTATCACTGCCGTATTCGACGTCCTCGTCATCGTGCCGCCGGCGCATTTTCCTAGGGCGCGTCTCTCCCTCGTCGTTATCATCGTCGTCATCATCGTCCCTGGCATGCTTCCCGCGCGGTGCATCGTCGTCGTCGTCGAGATCCGCATCGAGCTGGCGATATCGCGGGGTGCGCTTTTGCTGTTCGCCAACCTCGGCCTGGGCGGCGGCGTAAGCGCCAAGGGCCCTGCCACTTGACTTCGCCTTCGATCGCCTGTTCTTCCCCTGGCCTCCGCCGCCGTTGGCCGCAATGAGCGGCCGGCCGTGCGCTTGACGACCTGGCATTACTGTCTGGGGTCGCTGGTTCGGTTGTAAGTCGCTTTTAGCTTCTTGTTTAAGTCTCGAGACGTTTATAACCGGGCAAGTTGAATTGTAGTTTTATCACTACTAGCTAGGAATCGGGACTAAAAGGGCGACAACGTAGTATTCCCGTGGTAGGTAAATTAGAGGTATGTATGGGCTTGTGTAGGCAGTTAGTTAGCTACATACAGCATATCTAAACTTCTTATACCGATAAATCAATTACCTACCAGAACTTTTTCTTATCGCGATAGTGGGGGAGCTCTTATCAATCCGTTAGGTAGGTAGTGATCCACTGTAAAGAGCAGGGATCCACTTAAGTTGATCCCCAGTCGATAATTGGGTTTTCTAGATTAGTAGATAGAAGATAGAAGAGCGACCGCATTCACGGCTGGATGGTTAGTGGGAGACGACAATTGCATCACATCACCTCTCACCCCCATTAAAGAAACAGTACTACACCCACCCGCGCAGACAACGCCGTCTAGTTCTCGACCAGCCTTTCGACGAAGAAGAAATTCGAAAGCGCTACCCCGCCGAACTCCCGAGAACTATTAGCTAGCGATTCGGCGGGCCTCGAAAGTTACGAAACAGATTAAAGAGACGAGCGGAAGAAGAACTTTTAAAAGAGGGCAAAAAAGCAAAAATGCAGGCAACGCAAGCGCTCTTGAAGCGCTATCGCAAGCTCCCGCTGACCACCAAGGATATCAAGAAGGGCTTCTACAAGGGTACGCGTACTGGATCTATGGGTCGACATACTAAGCACGGTGGCTATATCATTGAGTGGAATAAGGTGCGGACGTATGTCGTGCCGCCCGGCCTAGACTCATTCAAGGTGAGTTTTATTCTGTTCATTTTATATTTATCTCCCTCAGCCCTTGTCTATTGTCTGAGAGTGATCCGGGCGTGGTCAAGTCAAGTCGCAGTAACAATCGGGTGGATGCGATGGTCCTTCTCTCTATGTCTCAATTGGAGTAATTGAGGGGCGATGTCGAAGGACAGAAAGAGAGGGATCGATATGTGAACTGCGTCTAGAGAAAAATTCACGGTAAAGGGGAAGATGGAGCCACGGGAGATGCTTCATCCCATTACCAAGGCACCGTCACAAGTTCAAATGCTGATTATATTCTTCAAAATACAGTTAACTCCCTTTGTCACAAGTAAGATGGAGGCTACGAAGGGCCGCTACGAAGGTTATAGGATGGGCCCCAAGAGCCCTGAACTATACCTCGATCGCTGGAAGGCCGAGAACGGACTGGATTAAAAATGGCCACCGAACCTAGACGATTAGATGACTCTCCCCCCTACAGCCAAGCATATGAAGGCAAAACGTCTGAGGGTGTAGGGATATAGAAATCGCGTGTCAAAAATTCCGAATATCGAGAGGCAGGGACTGAGAACTCTGCAGCACGACGGGGTACGACCGGGGCTATCTAACTACTGCCGGTTCTCTACCTAGTCAATGGAATTGCACCACTGTACTATACGGATATAAACCCTCCAAGATCTGTAAATAATGTATCACCATCGCCAATGCCAGACTAGAGATTCAAAGGCGTAGAAAAGTATGGTATTAAGTTTGCTATAACACGGCTGCTAACGAGGGTATACAAAATAGAGAGCATACAAAGTAAAGGCTATTCCAAAGTGTCGGGTATAATGTCTTACGCTATTCTCGCCCGTGTTTCTCATCCAAAAAAATCCAATGCTACTACCAACAACCTCAGTGGGCTCTAGGTAGATCTTCTTGTGCTGTCACGAATGTCTCCAAAGGCGGGCGTTCCTCATTTGGTGCAACCGCCTCGCCCTGTGTGTTTTCTCCCTGCCCCTTGCTATCTCCATTAGTGAAGCCATTGAACGCAAGAGGTGTTGCGAAAGGCATTGGCGTTTCTAATTCATTGTCGTCTCCTAACTCGGAGGCGTCTGGCCCCAACGACGTCGGGCTTGCGACCCGTGAGGTCGGGTCTATCGCCGAGGTCAAAGTGATCATGCTAGCTGTATCGGCGTCTTTCCCTAGGCTAAACGGCACGGCAATGCCGCCCACGATCGGCCGTTTCCCCGCGACACCAGTCGACGGTGGCACGTAATTAGGGCTAAGCGAGTCGGTATTCACCGGCGGCAGTGGTCCGGTGGCATCTTGGGGCAGTTTTCCCTGTCTCTTGGCCATGAGAACTCTAAGGGGGGTGTTTAAATCAGCGCCGTCTTCCGATGTCTGATTCTCGTCCTTAACGATCTTCGTCCTGGAGTGGCTGCGACTAGTTAAGGGCCTCTCATTCGCGATGTCCCGTTCCTGTCTCTCGAGATCTGATGGAGAGCGAGCACCTTGACCTTCTTGTTTCGTGGCAACTTTGACTTCTGGAGCCTTCTCGGCATCCACTTCTCTCTGCATCGTCATCTCATCGTGCTTTGAGCCCCAGAGAGACCACAGAGCAAGACCCATGCTCTTTCTCTTTGCTTTTAATGTCAGATCGCCGGCAGTCTTGCGTCTTGCGGCTAGGGCGCTTGGAGGCGGCGTTTCTCCATCAAATCCCTGGTATCCCGCCATCATCTCCTTGAGCCGTCTCTTGTGGACTTTGGAACGCGCGGCGCTAAAGCGGCTATCCCACTGGCGACGGGCCTCAAGCCATTTCCTCACTGGCCCTTCCTTGATGACGCCGACATCATTAGGATTAAGAACGCATGAAGGAAGCTCACCAGCTGGCTCGAGTGGTCTGATTACACCATGACGACTCACTCGCTGTCGGATCATGTGGTTCTTGAAAGGGGGCAGGGGATCACCAGCTTTGCCGACCTGAGGCTGCTCAATTGTTGGCGTGTCAGCCTCTTTCTTAGATGATGCTGTTGGTCCCCCCGAGTTAGAACTGGAGCTAGAGATGACGGAAATGTCATCATCATCCAATATCTCAATTTCAGTCTTTTGGGCACGCGCCAGAGCCCAAGCTCCAAATTGCGCAATTGATCGATACATGTATTTGGCTGGTCGAGTGAAGCTAAGCGTGGGAGCAACATGACACAAATCATCCCATACCTGCAGCTGGACATCTGTAGGTTTGAAGCGCGATATCTGCTCCCGTGCCGCGTCATCCATATGAATGTCTCCAGGAGGGTATTTCTCCGGATTTGCACACTTATGAGCTAGGTATATCTGCTCATCTCGAAGGATTTCACCACCACCAGTCATAATGAGCAAAGGAGGTAGACCACCAAGGGTGGGTTGCATAATGGGGCTAACCATGGGATGTGACAGCAGTTCGTTAGTGGTATACATCTAAACTCTCTTAGCACGTAGAACCTAGGGTATTTGGCGTTATGAGCATCTCACCTGAATTTGATCTTTGAGCAGAACCTCCTTCCCGTCAAGATTTATGCTGAGATGCGTAGTTTCTGCCGGGCTGACGATGGATGGGATACCATCTAGATTTTTAGTGGACTCGACAGAATCCGCATTAGTCTCTTTTGTGCGGCCTGGCTTGGTCTTCTTGGCTGCTTGCTCCTTTAATGCGGCGTACTCATCGGCATTTAGCGGCGGCCAGGACGGTGATGGCTTGTGATGAAATCCGTTTTGGGGGATGTAATCCAATGGACAATCACCGGAGACACTTGGGAAACTATGACTCAAATCAACCCAGGGCGAAATCAAGATAGCTCCAGCGGGGAGAGGGAGGCCGCGATCCCTGAGGGTGACGAGTGTGCTCAATACCATGCCGCCACCCGCCGAATCTCCCGCTAGAATGATAGTTGATGGATCTTGAGTTTTGAGGAGAAACATGTATGCTGCCAGACAGTCTTGTAGGCCACATGGAAACGGGAACTGGGGCGCTAATCGATACCTTGGTGCGAAGACTCTGGCCTTGAGTTTCCGAGCATGTCTCTGCATCTGATATCTATGCTCATCAACGCTACCAAAGTAATATCCGCCACCGTGGATATACAGCATGACCCGTTTGCCTGGATCGCCTGCGTCCATGCGTTCATGATAGTCGGATCGCATCTCGATCCATTCGGCCCTTAGCGGGCTTTCCGGCCGCCTCCATTGCCACCAATTCACTCCGCCGACTTTCTTAATGCCGTCGGGGCCCAGCTGCTCCTGCAGAACTTTGGCTGACTCGATCAACATCTCCTCTGGGATCTCAGCCTCTATGACCTTCACCCACTGTGGGTGCGGAACCCATTGCGATGTGAAGGCTTGCAATTCCTCAATAGTGTGATGAGATGCAAAAGTTAGAAACGCTTTGATCAGGTGTAAGCCCTCATCGTATGACAGATGTGCTGTTGGCCTTTCACGTAGAGGTTTACGGTTGAGGTACTACTAGACTGATTAGCATTATCTCTATCAAAGGGCCCAAGCATGCTAGTTGCTCTACTCCTTCAAGTGAGCTAGAACAGAGCAAAAAAGAGACGAAACCCAGATAATCTAGATCTCTAGCCATTACGAGCCGGAAAATACCAACAGGTAATAACAGGTAACACATACATGTGACAAGAAGGTCGAAAGAACGGTAGGCGTTACCGCCATAGAAACAGTAGCGGTATTCATGATGGCGGGTTTGAGCCTCGAAGTCTCTCTCTCTATCTTCGCTAGGTAGGTAAGGTAATAGGTATGGGTAAGGACAAGTTGGTAAAAGTAGCATACAACAAAACACAATTAAACAAACGCACGCTTCAGCACACGGTTAATACAATTGGTAAATGAAATGGTGTTTGTTTGGAGAAAAACCAGGGAAACCCAGGCTGGAATAACCTCCCTTCCACGCATCCCAGGCAGTACGGGTCGATAGAAGGGATCTAATAAAGCCTGACGATCTCGGTAGGAGATTAAGGGGTGATGTCATCACCAGCCAGCTATAAGACAAATTAGGCCTAGCAGCATCTCGCTGAACAGATCCCTACCTGCATCAGATTTCGCAAGTCTGTTACGTATTGCCTATTCTAGTCTCATTCCATGGCCAGCGAATTAAGTATGAATAGAAAATTAATAATTCCTGTCGAACATAATCGCGTGAAACGCAGTTTTAGTCTATTCCCAACATTGCAGAGCTATAGTAGATGCCATTGCCTTTTGAATTACATATGTGCTACTGACCTAAATTGTTACGTACTCGTACCTGACTTAGTTAGGCAATCCGCATAATGGCCTAGACCGACCCAGTGCCGCCCATCTAGTCGAGCGGTAAAGATTGGCAAAATCACAATAGAAGGGAGGGTCCAGAAAAAAGTGCCCCTCCATCAAATATAGCGGGTCAAGGGTGTAGGCGTCCTGAAGAGCGAGGAACCTGGGGAAAAAAAAGTTAAATGATTAGCATCATCTACTCCAGAGCATTTCACGAGTAAATACACCAAACTAAACATTTTACAACCCTTCGAAAAATGGCGTCGTCCTTTACAGAAGGGCCATCACCCGGTATGTCAATAATCGAATCAAACCCTTCATACCCGCCTGGTTAAACCTACTTCATGAACACTACCGATAAATAACCCCACTATCGCATCGCAATGGTAGAGTACTATTCGACTGACACCCAACCTCTCAGAAACCCGGCAACAGCAATTCGAGCAAAGCGTCGCAATATCTCTCCACCTATGGCAATCCCTCACCGTCGCCGTGCAGAACAACTGGGGCGGCCCCGACTCCTCCGACAAGCGGGATTGGCTCGCCGGTGTCATCGTCGACCTGTTTCCTAGCTTCGTCGACCTCGCTGCCGCCTCCTCTTCCTCACAAAACAACGCACAATCCCAGAGCAAGAAGCTCATAGAAGAGCCAATCGCGGAGGATATAGAAGAAACGTTACTGCAAGTCATGTTCGACGAGTTTGAGGCGAATGTAGACGACCAGTCCGAGGCCCAGGTCGCCGACCGCATCATGAAGTGTCGCGCCCAGTGCGCCGTAGGCGACTTTGCCCTTGTCGAAGAGCTGAGGGCGCGCTGGCTGGATGCCAAGGGCAAGAAGGTTGTAATGCAGGCTGCGGCGGATCAGGACCAGGAAACGGACGCGGAGAGTGAGAGCGACGATGAGGAAGATGACGATGAAGACAGGAATGGCGATGTTGAGATGGACGATGCCCCCGCATTGGTACCCGTTGCTCCTAAGGAGAAGCCCCAGCCCGAGATTGACGAAGATGGATTTGAAAAAGTCTCACGGAAGAAGAGGTGATGAATGCATGGTGGAAAGCACGGAAATACTCTGCTGGGCACACCCGGCAGGCGGGAGACGAGGCATGACAGTTCTCTGTTATTGGAGACCTGCGGTAGCGAGAATATACAGAGTCGCGAAAAAAGGGGAGCAAAACTATAAGAGCCCCCTCCTACCCATCCAAACATCGAGAACACCTAGAGACGCCAGCGACGGTTCCGCGAAAGCAAATATGACTATGTTCAACCCACTACTACCTCCTGCGCACGCCCGAATTCTGTATGAGAGCCGTCTCGACAATTTACTCCCATTCCTCGTCATCGCTATCTTCTTCCTCACTATCTTCGTCATCACTGTCTTCGGCCTTCCGAGAATCCTTGGGGCTGTTGGGTGCCTGGCTGGGGTTGCCAGAGGCAGCGCCCACTACGTCATAGCTAGTATCGCTATCGGCCTGTGACTTCTCGTCGTTTGACTTGCGGGGTTCGGAAGGCTTGAGATGCGTCGCCACCTTGGCAGTCGGTGGGTGGATAGTTTTTGACGACTCGGCTGAGGCGGGCCTCTTAATTTTATCACCGGGTTTGCTGGCAGGGGCCTCGTCATCTGATTCCTCCTCTTCAGAATCGTCATCATCGTCATCATCATCCTCTTCCTCGGACTCTTCTTCAGACTCTTCCTCGCGCTTTTCACCAGGCTTCACAGTAGGCTTCACGGCAGGCTTCTCAGTGGACTTCTCAGTAGACTTCTCAGCAGGCTTCTTAGTAGGCTCCTTAGTAGGCTCCTCGTCAGATTCCTCGTCACCCCATCCGATCTCCTCCTCCGCGGACGCCGCTATATCGTAAATCATGTTAGCCTATGCAGAGATAGATAGATAGCTCAAGGAAGAAGATAGACCAACCTTTCAGTAAATCTCGACGACGGGCCTCGGCCGTCTCTATGCTGTGTCTCAAGAAATAGTAGCGCTTCCAGAAGTCGGCATAGGGCACTCGATCTGGCACAAGTTTCTCCATATTAGCCCGTAGTTCGGGATATTTAGCCAGATCGGCACTAATGCTGTCCGTCTTTGCGTCGGCATCGAAGTCTTTGACCCATGTTTCAAACTCAGAGGTAGCGGGGTCCTCAGTGAAGCTCTTCTCAGTAGTATGCAAAACATGTAGCTGGGCATCGTACCGCGAGGTATGGATTACCCGCTTGCCTGAGTCGTCTTTGCTCTCAAAACGGTTACCCCCGCCCTCTGCATCCGAAGCCGCCGGCTTCACGATGATGGCATCCCGGAAGAAATCCCGAATATTGGTGCCAAATTTGAGAAGTGCCTCGTCCGCCGCGTCCTCGGCTCGCTGGATATCTTTCAGCCTATTAGCAGCTTCGCTCCGCAGGCGGGAGATGACTGTCTCGGAATCTTTGGCCGGGGCGTCGGTGGACGAGGATCCGGGGGCTCTCGATGTTGTCGGTGTGGTCTCGGGGTCTTTATCTTTCTCCCCTTCCTGCTGGGCTGGTTGCATGGTGTTGATCAACGGGGCCGTCCTCAACGAGAGGGCTCGGGCTCGCAGGGTGGCAAAGCCCCTTTGGGCATCAGCACCGAGGGACGTGACCTCCTGGCTGGCTTCACGGTATACGGACTCGCCCTGATTCATGCAGAAATCGAATTAGACCGGGACTCTACGTTCTGCGTGTTGCTATGATATTTGCTGCTCCATTTTGCGTACCTGCTTGACTACCTTCTCCACGGTACCCCCGAGCCAGCTTCCCCAGCTGCTGCTGGAGAAAGCCCGGTATGCCTCCTGCAGATCCTCATTGAGAGTCGACTCGGGCTTCCGCTCAGAGGATTGGCTGTTGCTAGTCGAGTCGCTATTGTCTTTCGGCAGAGACTCCTCGACAATGTGATCGTACGCGAGATCCATGGCTACGGTGTGGTCTTCGTCGGCGAGCTGGACTGATGATTCATCGGGTGGTTTTTGAGTTGGGAACGGGGACCCGGGGAGCCGAAGAATCTCGGAGGGGCCAGGACTCGGCTCGTGATTATTGCGGGGCCGATATATAGAGATCCGATACGGGTCGATACAGGAACAAACGATGCTGAGTAAAATAGATTTAACCTTAGGATGTTGTGTTTCGGTGGACTAACCGTCCTTAGGTAGATAGGCCTTGTGGAATGGATGCTGTTGAGGTCACGAGGCTGATGATAATGATTCGTTGACGTACAACACACGATCGAAACACTGATTAGGTAGGTACCTGTGTACCCGGATAGCTCACCCCTCCCCCCTTTCCTGTTTTGGCCGCAGTGCCCACAAAGCCTAAAAAGAACAGTGGCAGTTGGGGGGGTTTCAACACCTTGATGCGGGGAACCTAGGGCGAACCATAGGCGACCTGTAATGGGTCCCAGAGAAGCTCCTTAACAACTCATGCTCACCGACAGCGATAATCATGTTAGAGCGGTGAAACATCACCAAATAGAGGTGAGCCGCTGTTGCCAAAAGATACGGTGCATGAGATGATTTTGTCCATCTCATCAACACGTATGCGTATACTTACTTGCTGTCAGCTACCTATCTGTTTTAGTAGGCGATTGTGGAGATGTGCGACCCCTCAGCTGGCTGGCATTGGATTTATCAGATCCACGCATAGATACCGTGCCACGTCTTGAAATTACATGTAAGTACTAATAAAATCCTTTTCCCTTCTCTCTTCATATTGCTAAGTAGCTGATGCGGTTTGTTCATATTAAGATCGATGGTTCACATATATTCCTGCATATATTTAGTATAATGTGTTTGCCTCTTCATGTTTCACTCACATTTATTACTAGGAATATGTAATTATATCTTGATCCCTCCCAACTACCGATTGGCCGGGAACGAATGGGCGGAAAGCGGAAAAGACGACGTCTTATTAGTTGCCGCAACCACGCGTTTCTAAATGCTTGATTCGTTTTTTTCCTCGGGATTCGTTCGGTTCGGTGCTTCCTTCAACAAAAATTCTCCAGTGCTACCGCAACCACATGCAAGGTCAGAAGCAAGTAGAGTAGACAGACACCAGATTAACTGCCAAAGATACAAAGAGTAGTACACATTCAGTGGTCTAAGCTTATCTACTACTTGGAAGGCTACATATGTAGGTATTCCGCTGCTGTGTCAATAAGATCCATCTACCTTCCCATCTACCTACCTAGGTAGTGTGTACTATAATCTGAGTGCATCACGACTTGTTTACAAGAGATCGGAAGCCCCTTATGTTTCCGTCAGCATGCAGATGCGGCACACGCCAAGACCAAGCCGTATGTAGGTAGGTTGGTAGCAGTTGTGGAAGAAGCTGTTTATTCGACAGCACACCGGTTTCGGAAATAACGCAGCTACCTAACCCGACTCCTACCATACATACAGCACTACTACTAGGTATGCATAGGTAGGTTACCTAAAGTACCTAGGATAGATACATACAGATATGTTGAGTGTCGCATTGAGTCTACTCTGCACTGCCTTGTAGATCAGGCTGATGGCTGATTCTATGTGCCCTGAGGATAGAAACAATATGGTCCTAGGTATAGATACTTAGGTATCAGCATCAGCATATTTATGCCATCAATGATGTCTGCTCGGCGCCGTTTACATGGTTGAATCTATAGTACTGTCTAAGTATGTATGTAGCTATAAAACAGCTACCTATGTGTGTATGTACTATGATGCTTCTAGAAGGATCATCATGTTCGTTTCAGGGACGATAGGCATTGTGAATGGTATGTAGGTAGGTATCCCCTTCAGTTGCAACGCTAGCCTAGTGCGTCTGGCGTTTGCAGGATTATGCTGAGCAGGTAGATTGAGTCATGCCGAAAACCTCGTGCCCATAATACACTGTACCTGTACACTACCTCATACATAGGTACTTAGAACCTAACGTCGGTACGTACCGAACGAGGTGTACAGCACGTATCTAGTAGATATATGTTAAGACACCTAGGTATGTATTCGGATCATAAAAGAACGCGGAATTCAAAGCCTGACAGTCTAAGCACCTTCAGCAACGCGGTAGAGTGAAGGCGAATAAACGTGAGAAATGACGAGTAGAGAATAGTATATGTCCTCGGTTTCTCCGTATAAGATTCGCTTGTTATACCATTCGTTTTGGTGGACTGCGTCATAATGTGTCATCCGTATCTTAGTATAGTCAGTACCTGCACGAAAGAGCAAAAGCAACGGGTCCGAGTGTTTCAATGTCGGAGGTTCCAAGCATTGACTAGTACCTAAGACGGTAGCATTTTGGAATCCTCGACACCTAGCTTGGTGCTACTTACAGGTTGGTGTATGTAGGCGGTATATGTAGTATATGTACTGTTGTAGATAGACACCTACAATATTGTACCTACCTACCTAGGCAGTGCCTAGGTGGTAGTCAGTCCAATGATCCCCCAATCATGTTGGCGCTGACGCTGGGCCAGTGAGTGACCAGACAGGACCAGAGGCACCTAGGCAAGTGACTGCATTGTCTGTTCCGGCCCACCGAGCCCGCTATGTCCGAAGTCTGACGGGGGGCGGCACTCCCTTGTCTAATCAACCCCCACCCCAACCAGCCCCAACCAGCCAACTCTAATTCTGGCTAGCTTACAAATCGGATTTTGCGGTTCTCTCCAGCTACCATTTCCTTCTGTCGCTCTGGAGCCGGATCCATTGTTCACCCGCACTTGCACGCCACTTCTCTACGCTAGGAAGATCAGACGACGCATACACTTGCTTGCCTGGTCAGACCTGGTATCCTATCCGCCCGTCTGGTTTTCACTCCGACCTGCGACAATTTGCCTACAGGGCCAATCAGTCCCCATCAAAGAACAACAAACGAACAGACGGCCGAGAGCGAGACACCTGGCAACGGCCCAACGGTAACGGTCAAGATTCGCCCCCCTCCTTTCTCTCCCTCTCTCTTCCAGACGGGAGAGACAAACCTACATACCTACACCAGCATAGCATAGCATAGCATAGCATAGCACAGCACAGCACCCATACAGTATACCGCATACATACGCATGGCGCTCCAGGAATAGCCGCCCACCGAACACCGAGACCCCTTCAGTACCCGTACCTGTACCAGAGCCCGTCCTAAATTCTGCAGTTCAGGCAGACAAGCCGCTAATTTCTTATCTTCTACTACCCACTTCCCTACAGTCACTTGCCCACTCCCCAATCCGAGTTTGTGAAGAACTAGGGGCGAATCTCCATTGTTCCTTTGTCCACCTTCTACTACTCTCAAACCGTCGCCAGTTCAGCATAGCGAAGTGCTTCTTGCCTCAGGCCAGTCTTGTCAATCCTGCTTTAGGTAAAGCATACCCGCCGGCTAGCCAGCAATACATCAGTCTTTCGGCCCTTGTCGTTGTCAATCGACCGCTACTCACTATAATTGGGAGCTTCACTACACAAGTTGCGTCGGCAACGCTGGCAATTATCTTCAAAGCGGCGACTTCCTATACAGGAGTCGCCAGCCCACGCGATTGGCCACTACTACGAAGTTAACCTTAACCCTATTGTTAACTTTAACCCTATTCCTCAAACCCGACAGTTGTAATATTCGTTCGACGGTTGAACTACCGCGATGGCCTCCGCTCGCCCCAACATTCTCCCCAACTTCATTCTCACGCCTCAGCAGCAGAACTTGCTATTCAGGGCGCTGACATCAAATCAACCTGGCGGGAATGCCGACCAAGGTTCCCTGACGCCAGACTCGCTAACTACCTCCCCCGCCCAGAACCAGAGAACGATGGGTTTCAACGAATCAGCAGCCGGTCCCCCTGAGAGCCCTTTTTTGGACTACGACTATGAAGTTGGACCAGATAGCAGTTTCGACTTTGACTTCACCAATGAAGGCCAAATTGATACCCAGGCCCGAATGATTGGCGATCTGCCTGGCTCTAGTCCCGACGGTAGTGAAGGTGCCAAGGATACCTCCAAAGCTAGCTCCCCCGACAACGAGTCTTCAGACAAGAGGAGTCACCCTGATGAGGACGATGACGACGAAGTAGAGGGCGGCGCAAAACGAAGAGAGAGTGAAGGAAAAGTGGCTAAAAAACCTGGCCGCAAGCCCCTCACAAATGAACCTAGCTCAGTAAGTCAGAAGTGAACGGAATTTTTATTAATTACTATCTAACAAGCCATGTAGAAGAGGAAGGCTCAGAACCGTGCGGCTCAGCGTGCTTTCCGAGAACGAAAAGAAAAGCATCTTAAAGACCTCGAGACGAAGGTCGAGGAATTAGAGAAGGCTTCTACTGCTACCCATGATGAGAACGCTCAATTACGGGCCCAGATAGAGAAGCTGAATGTCGAATTGGAGCAGTATAAGAAGAAGCTATCAGTCGTGACCAGCAGGTCACGTTCATCAACAACCACCTCGCGTGGCCACTCTACATTCGGCAGTGCGGCGATTCAAAATATCAATGACGTCAATTTCCAATTCGAGTTCCCCAAATTTGGTATGTTCCCAGGACCGAATCCAACCCCTGTCGCTGGTGCAAAACAGACATCACCCTATCCATCGCCATCCTCGGGTCGCAGCCCCAATAGCCAGACAAGTCCACCAGAGCAACCCAAGGCGGGAAGCTCGGACGATTCCTCAAAGAATCATCAAAACTCGGAGGGACAACAGGCAAAGGATGCATTTAGCTCAGTCAAATATTCAGACCTTTTCAACAACTCTCCATTCGATGGCGCAAATGGCAACAGTGGTTCTAGAACCAGTCTAGATTCTGCACAGTTCAGCCTTAACGGGGCCAACACTGGTTCTCCCTCATCTTCTTCCAACTCTGTGATGGGGCCAAGCTCGTCTTGTGGCACATCTCCTGAGCCTTTTACTCAGTCACCCCTTGGTTTTAAGCCTCTTGAAACCTTGACGACGATTGGAGAAGAGCAGCCAGGTCTGACCAGTGATAATACATCTGGTAAGTGAATAGTTGCGTTCTGATAATTTGAAACTTTCCCTCCTAATTAAGCGTATAGCATTCGGTACGCTCGGCAACCTTGACTTCACCAATTTTGACTGGCTGTCACAACAAAACGGTGGCCAGTTCGACCCGCAGTTATTCGGCGAATACCGGGAACCACAGAGTAATGTATTGGCCAGTACCAACTTTGACGATAGCTTTTTCAACGACGCATTCGATGTTGACTTCTTGGCGCCGTTCAACGCGCCCATGGTCTCGAGTCCAAAGCCGATTAAGAAAGACATCTGTGCCGAGATTGACGCCCGGAAAGAATCTGAAGACACTATTGTAACATCTGCCAATGGCAAGTTGCTAACATGTAACAATATATGGTAAGTTCCTTCTACTTAGTTTACCAAGACCAAGTTGCGGGGGCAAAACTAACACGGCGGATAGGGAACAATTACAAGGTTGCCCTAAAGTGCAATCTGGCGACCTCGACCTCGATGGCCTTTGCTCCGACTTACAGAAGAAGGCCAAATGCGGGGGTAGCGGCGCGGTCGTCGACGAAAAAGACTTCAAGGCTGTCATGACCAAGTATCTTGGGGGCTCATGTCCAAATTCCTAATTCTTTCGAGATGTCTCTACCATCTTTTGTCTACAGTTTACCAAACTTGTGACTTGTTCCAACACCATAACTCAAATCGGCGCTTTGGTTCGTCTAGGGGGATGGGAATCGGATTTGCTGTCTTTACCATAACATTCACAACGACTCACGCCATGACTTGTATGCTACCGGATTTCAACGGGCAGTCGTCAGGACAGACGTTATGGACGCAGGAGAACAATGGAGTTTTTCAGACAGGACAAAAGTTCAGCTTTTCAGGCCGGCCAACCCTGACTCGCGGACAGGCGAACGGATATGCATCACTATTTGGCCGGTCGGCGTCTATGCATTTATTTACAAGTACATAGGAGGCAATGTCTATACGACGTGCACACGAATACACGGTATATGTTTTGGGGAGCGGAACGAAGAAACAGGCTCTTGAGGGGAATCCTGATATGCGTTTTTTTCCATCGTTCTTCATATCCACTCACTACACGGCACTTTGATTCACTTTCTGTTTTTTGTGACCCCTTAATATGGCCTGGGATATGCGCGAAGCTCAGTGACAGGACTCCGCAAGACCGGACCGGCGAATGGGGCACAGTATCAGTATACCAATACGGCGCGTTACTGGGAAGGAGGTGTGATGTGAGCGATAAGAGGAGACTGAATTGTGTACAGATGCATGTCTTCCGGCTGGGCGACCGAGCAGACACAGAATATCGGTATGTTCATTACTACTACTAGCTAGTATTAAAAATGATTTGATGTTATTTAGATGAATCAATGCTTTTTCTCATATGTAAGGTGATTATGGTTCACGCCGCTGTGCTCAACGACCCTTAAATTCCACAGGTAAGTAACATAGTTGAGGGTTTACCGGAACCCCTACTGTACCTAAGCGGCGGGTACCTACTTATTTTCTAACCTTAGATTAACCTTCCACGGGGAGGCTCAGCCGGCTGTAGGAGTAGGACCACGGCCGCTTGGCACACGATCGCCATGAGTGAGCACCTACGCATACATAAGTAGCAGATATGCTGTGAGAGATATGGACACGTGGCGTGGACTGGACACCGCATCGTTTTGGATACGGCTGATGGTGAGCAGACATGGAATGACCTAGGTATGTATGTACGTACGTACACTGCCTCCTTGCTTATGTACATAGATATTACCAATTGGCCACGGTAAATGATAGGTAGGCATCTACGGTACCTAGATAAAAAGATACCCAGGGAAGCGCTTGAAGAGGGAGGAAATCGAGGGGAAGAAGAGCCTAGCCCCAAGCCACCAATCCACCAATCTGGGTGGGTTAGGTAGGTGGGCTGGGTTGCGGTAAATTGGCCAGCAAGCTCCGATAGATTGCATGCATGCATACCTACAGTATACATACAAACTTGCGCTCGTTTGCTGCCAGGATTTAGATACCTAGATACGCGTGCAGGAGTGCTGGGTATGGATGTATGTATGTACGTATATATATGTGGTATAGTACGTAGGAGGTTATGTATGAGTGTTTTGTTTCGTCGAACAATCCAACCCAACCCCAACCTCAACAACCACTGCCCGCAGCGAGGGGTCTTAGTCAGGTGGGGTTGGGGCATGCAGTGCGCTGACGTAAAGACAGCTCTTATTGGTACGAGATAATACAAACTGCTGCTGTCGGCGCGGTGTTGCTGCTCCGTGTGTGGGTACGTATGCGTAGATATGTCCGTATGTGGTCGGGGTTTATACCCTCCTGCCTATGTAGTCCATCGCGTATGTATGTAGTCGGTAGATATAGACCCAAGTGTTGGGAACGTCGATGGTTGGGTATGTGATTAAGTAAATAGGCATGTAGGTAAATACATAGGTAGGTGGGTGGACAGGGAGGGAGAGGCATCTACTTGATACCAGGTGTATGGACAAATAGTATGAATATGCCTCCCTACAAAATAGATGTGGGGTGCATCGCACAGACACTACGCACCGGATGCCTACCTATATATGCAGGGGGGTTTCGTTAGTGCAGGGAAAGACTACTTAACGTGCATGATATACGGGCGAGAGTTCGCGAGTCTAGTCTTTTCGTGGATACAATCTACACAGTATTGCTGTGGTGGACGCGGCTAATATTGCTTATGTAGAGAAAAGAGTAGGTGAGTATGAAGCGCGATATGTGTGGCAAAAGGAGAAGGGAGAAGGGAATAGAGACATACATACGATACCTAATCGAGGTGAATTTTAATTGTAGCGTATTACGAGCTATGGAAATATGTGACACAAAATCGACTGTTTGTATTCTAAGAACTAGCCTTAAGAACGCCTAAATGTTATAAATTGATTGTAAGTTGACTCGAGTAAGAGGTGTACTTACGACACGGCTTTCTATGAACTATCACAGCCTTGCTAGAACCCCTAGTCCACGGCATTATTTAAGAGATATATACTCGGCGGATTACTATTCTAGGGGTTTTTATTTAAACAGTACCCTTTCCTTATGCTAGAGATCTCAATAGGACTTAGGCTAGTACGATGATGAACTTCCTCGCCGATAGTATCATGTAAAGCGTATCTCCGCAGTATATTATCATTATAAGTGATGTCACGGTAATTAGTCCATATACCTAGCCACGCCCGTTAGTTAGGAATCCCAATGGGTTTCGAGTCGATGCGATGGCGAACATTCATAACTACCTGCTTATCATCATTCTCTTGAGCTAAATTCCATGAATTAAAATGAGGCTCTATGGGCATAACTTACTATTCTATTACTAGCCTAACCGGCTAGCAGGCATCATTCCGACGGCACTAAGCTTTTTATCAGAGGTGTTAGGGCCCTGAACAACGTCGTAAGGGTCTCCTTTCCGTGCGTATAGTGGAAAGGTCGAGTTGCTGACCGTACTGAGGCGTACAAGGAGGTAGAAAGGTGAGAATAGGCGTAAGAAGAAAGAGTACGTTGGTCAGTCAATTAGTATCCGCGTCCTGAGGTTTAATTCGCATCGAATATGCTTTAAGATCGTCCTCATTCAGTGAACGTTGAGAATAATGTCGTAAGTTATGTTTTGAGATATCTCTCTCATCGAGAATAGAGTTATACACCTTGTAATTTAAAAGTACGTTGAACAATACAACCACATTAGCCTGCATGCTGTATTCAAAGTCTAGGATGCTGCTAGAAACATGAGAATGCAATACATTTTATATCAAATATTCGTTCATCCTATTTACTCTTTGTAATTAGTCTCTATCGTATACATTATATCACGGCGATCAACGTTGCTCGAAGCACACAATACGATAGCAGCTCTCAAGTTCGGAAAAATCCTCTTAGTCGTCGAAGTCACCGTCAGCCGTGTACACTTCGGACTAGGCACTGCCCTAGTAGGCAAGTAAAATAGAGCTTTAAATAAGCGTAATGGTCCTCAGCGCAACGCCGCGTTCAAGTAGCGCTTCCGGGAAAAGCCTCGGATCGGAGTTGATAACTTGGCCTGTATCTCTGTTTCGAAATTTCCTGCAATTAAGGGGGTCCGCCGGAGTCCACTCAAACTCTATAGGTTCCCATTCCGCGGGCATCTGGGTGCTCGCTAGTCGAGGATCATCTTCCGTTCCCATGCCAGTCTCGGCGTTTCGAAACGACGGTGTCCAATGCCTGGTTTCGTCACCTATCCGTAGTTCAACCTTCCAAGGATACGGAACAGGTCCTAGGACCGCTTCGCCATGCATAGCCCCGTGTATGTAGCAGTCCCCAACGACCCTATACTCGCCGCTAGGCGTCGGCTTAAGGATCATCGGGGTAGCGCAGCCAAGGATTATAAAGGCTTCGTCTCCTATAGAAAGAACATTAGGCGTGCTTAGTACGACTTTTCGCCGCTACTATGCTACTTATGTGGCATGTGTGCTTACCTGGATGCAGCCGTCCACTACAGAGTCCGACATATCCATTAGCCATCGTAAATAAGCAGCGATTATTAACATCCGTCAATAACGAACCTGCCATCGGCACCGATTCTGCCATCTTGAGGCAGCTTCCTAGCCTTGCGATTTCATCTCGTAGCTCACGCATTGTAGGGTATATAGAATCAACCGTGTTTTCCTCAACTCGGCCAACGGCGATTGTCTGGAGATAGGCATCTACACGTGATTCGCCATTGGGATAAACTGGTGGGTTCGAGCTCTCTAGTCCTACCTTCCTAAGAGTTTCGACAATGTCTGAAAAGTCATCTCGGACCCGGACTCGGGTCACAGCAGACACGGTTGCAAATGAAATCCCAGTAACTTCGAGCTTATGGAGATCCATTTGCTTTGCTTGCGCCGCGGAAATGCTACTAGGCTGAAACTCGAAGCTATGCGGTATAGTGATGGAACCTTTTTGGGACCAGTCGGGAAGCCAGGACGGCCATGTCGAGTTGGAAAGAGCGCTAGGCCTGGCGTATCGCAATAGCGTAAGTCGTTTCTCTTGCGCCAGTGACTCTAGGAATACTTGTTTGAACACGTCTATGAGGGGGGCCGAGTAGTCCACAACAACATATTTCCTCACGGTTTGATCGACTAAGTTTAAGAGACCGTACACCTTGTCCCTAGCGTCAGTACATCGCCGGTCGTTGTGTCGGTACAATAGAGTTCCCAATTGTTCGTTTTGCGTATTTAGGCACATCCAATACGCAGGTTCAATGGTGTCGTGTACGTATTGTATTTTTCGCACATCAATAGCAAGGCGCAATATCGCCCGGCGGAAAGATGGCCATTCCATTCCCTCATTCCCGCACATAATGATAGACTTGGCGCTGGCTAATTGCAGTTCTTGTACGACCCAGAGCCTTTCCATATACTTGGCTTTACAGAGCTGGGCGATTGCGGCGAATTCATCCAACGTAAATGGCAGCTTCTGCTTCACGTTACACCAATTCGGATGAGCAAAACGAGGCGATGGCATAAAAATGTTATCCATCGTAATTTCTATCTCCTCTCCGAGCATTCTCAACGCCTTTAATGCGAGACTGCTGTCCGGAAAGCTTGGTCCCAACCATGCCACTACCCTGCTAGCGAGCGTGTAAATTCGGCCCATTCGCTGGACTTGCCCACTCCGCTCCTGCGTATTGCTCTGGTCGATACAAATAGCATCTATCCACATGATACGTGGTCGATCGCGAAGCCGGAGATGCCGCAGCGCATCAGCCAAGTTGCGCGTAATCCGTAATATTCGTGTTTGGTGTAAAGAGCCACTAAGAGAAGTCTGCTCGGCTTGAGTCCCGGGGGCCACGACTTGGATAGTCTCATCCTTCTGAGGGGGGCCCCATGCATAAGATAGTGCCTCATAAACAGGGACCGATAAGTTTGCCCTGCCATCAGGAATCGGGTCGTATAAAGCACGGTCTACCTTAGGGTCCGGGTGAACCCACCTTGTTAACCAAGTCCGCCCGTGTTGGAATATTATACGGCCCTCCATCGTCTCATACACATACCAACCTTCGGTTAGAGTACGCTTTATTTCCTTGACCGATAAACGTGTGGATTTAATTTCATCGGGCGGAACGAGTGATTTGTGCTCGATATTGATTTGTAGAGGGTCATTAAAATTCCCAGGCAGGATGGTCACAAGACGAATAGACGTTTCATCTGCTAGTGACGAGTACTCATATAGATCTATACCGGATGAGCCCTCCATTTATAACGATAATCATAAGTTTTGGTTTGAAAACAACACGTTAGGACCTAGAAGTCAATGGTTTTAAAAAGAGGCTGTCCCTAGCGAGCGTAAAGGAGACTGCTTGCTATCGGTGCGGGGTGAAGTCGCCTGCGTCTGCCTCGAGGCTCCAGAGTATGCCTAGGGCGCAGTTATTCCAGGATACAGTCATCGGACAGTGCGACATTTGTATACCACGCTCCAAGAGGACGCTCCTATTGGTTCGCTTTTGCATATTCCTAATAGTCCTTAGCTTAGAGCCAGATTAGAAGTTGAGGCAAGGTAGGTATCTCGGGACAGAAAATATAAGAAAATTACTTATGAAGTCCAGCTATAGCCTCTCAATAAGACGGGATATTAAAGCGATAAGAAGGCCTGCCGTTTGAAAAGTGGTCAGTAAAAGCTCCATGTCGTTGATATGTTACGAAAAGGAGCTTAACTAATTAGGGTTAATATTAGATAGAGTTACCAGCGCTGTGGCACACTAAAAAGTAGGTTCTGTGTTATAGGGCCGGTTTAGGTTAGTGCTCCTCCGTCATCCTCTCCTTGTTACGCTCAGGTATTTAACCCTTATCTCCGAATTCCGAAGAGACGGGTTCCTCCTGTTCCCTTTTGGAATTGTCTCTGCCTTACGGCTTGTGCGGCTGCTGGTGCGAATATATGTTTTGTGTTGTTGTGAAACACAACAGGGCTTACACTAGCCAGATGATATCTCTGTTCTGACTTGCACGCTTGCACTGATATTAACAATTCTGACAATTGTGGTAGGTATTAGTTGCTCTTATGAAGCACTCTTCCGATACTAACGTCATAGAATAGGTCTATACCAATACAAGATCTGAATCATGCATCTGAGGAGTTTAAGCCCGGTTGAAACCCACGCGCCTAACTTGAAACGCCATTAATATCTCATAGTGATTACCTCATTAATGAGCAGTCACGCCACATGTACATCGTCGTTGTGTTCGCGACAACGACGACAAATCCGCTTAGATTTTGAAAGTCACTCAATCATATCGCGAACTACCGTTGTCAGTAGGTGGGAATTCCCCCGGGAAGATTTGTTGAAGCCTACTGAGGCGAATGACACTATTATACTAGCTAATACGAACACGGTTGCATGGCAAGGGAAGTTCATGCCAGCACATAGATCAAGCTGAAGAAGAAACTAGAACTAGGCGTTAAAAATGTGGTTCAAGATGTAGGTGTGATCTAATGACGAGTGTTTTCACGCAATCTTCTCGAGCTCCTGGGTTGGAAAATTAGCCGCTATAAAACGGATGACAACTCAGCCAACACCCCATAGAATCTTAGCCCAGGCATTAGACCCTCGGGGCCAACAACAATTTATCTAAGACAAATGGAGCGCCATATTTACCTCCGTTCGACTCGCGTGTGTCTCTAATCGGCTTACTATTATCCTAACCACCCTAGATGATAGATCGAATGAAAAACAGATACATTTAGAAGTAAGATCGCCACTTATATAAAAAACTAGCTGCTAACGGCACGGGAGAGATAGTTATCTATATACTATATTGCAAAGAGAATGACGAGAATCTGAGTTGGGCCGGCAGTTGTACAATTATACTCCCAGAAAACGTTCCACACGCCTTACAGCTCGCCTCTCTGCGGTGGACGAGCTTTCGGCTCTAGGCAGCCGAAGACATCGAGAATTATGCTAGTTAGCCTATAACACGTTTATATGTGGCGTGTAGAAATGTGCTAGTTATATGTGGCCTAGGTATCGACGGACTTTACAAATTTCACAGTTACGCGTGGTGGAAAGATGGATGGTTGTACACTCGAATGGTCCCTCGTTGGTAATAGAGTTGCTGGTCAAGCGATTTCAGCTTTATGCCTGGTTAAATTTCTGGCCTTCTAGCGAGGCACGCTAGTCCCTGGCTAACTTCCACGAAGTTATTCGACGTGCCGATTTCGAGGAGCTATATCTTAACCTCATAGTACACCCCTATGATTTTTCAGCTGATTTATTTAGTTGTGTGTCCTAAACCCCTTGCTACCTATCTAGTGCGGCAAGATAGTAGGATCGAAAGGAGCTTGTTTTGTAATCAACAACACCGAAGAAGCCGATGGTCTTAATTCTTGTGACAAATGGTCCGTTCTGCTTTAGACTGTATAGCGCCTTAGAAATCTAACGCCGGGGACACTTCCGCCTTTCTTGCAACCCTATCAGATAGAATGACATATGGGACTCCCTACTACGCTACTTTCTTCGATACGCACAGAAGTTAAATTACGCCGAGTTTCTCCAGGGAGATCACTGCTCATTGATCTATCAGATCGGGGACACGGTGAACTGGCTGGACCGATACGCTAGGCCTTGTGTAAATGTCCGTCTCGGCGCTGAATATGTCCGGCTCCGATACACTACTTGGTTAATAGAGTAAAAGGTATAGATAAGCCTTCTCGCATAGAGACAGCCCTGGCTCTTTGCTACCTGATTACCTCGAAGTAACGCCTAATAAACGCAGAGATAACATTCGGATCGGGGAACATGACTTGAGCGGATATCGGCGTCCAACTGTTGATTTGCGAGCCCGATACAACCTGGTTCCTTGGAGAAGTACGAGGCAACGTGGCTCCCTTCTATATTATATAACTGTATGAGGGGTGGTGCCAAGTCGAGGGTGGCTTGTGGTAGCTATTAAGTTTTGTTCTGATTCATGTACATGGCTACCACCACGGCTATTCCAAATAAGCAATCACGGGAATAGACAATACGCCTAATAAAATGAACGATAACATTAGAAGGGCATGGAACGCCGAATGGGCATAACCAAGGTATGTGATCTGTGTAGACCGAAATATTTAAATCAGACATAACAATGATCAACGCGCATACGTGGCCGCCTATTCTTCGTCTCATTCACAGACATAGGCCATAACACATTAATTTACTTGAAAAAACGGTGAATAAGGTTCCGAGTTCTCTGGTGGTGATGTACGACAGGTCCTAGGCAGCATCATTGCAGGGACCTGGATAGAAGGAGTTTTTCGGTGGGCCGTATTAGCCCTTGTTTAGATTTACCTTGATATGGATACTAGGTTTTTCGAGAGGATATTCTAGGATAGAGAATGAAAGGGGTTTCTTATGTGGAATTAGTTCTGTTACTATGGGTAGCTGATATGCCTCATGCGCAACAACGTTGGCAGCCTACTTGACTGGTATATAATTTAGCCAAGGCTGACGTTTGTTTGTTCTGTAAGCATTCGGAAAGCCGGGTTGTCAGTAGACTAGCTCTTTCTAATACAGCAAGCTGTATTTGCTCGTAGGTGAATAAATTTACACTATTATGGCTTGGCTGAGGTATTCCCACTCTAATCAGCGTAACCCAATAATACTACTATCTAATCTAGTCAGACTTCTTGATGAGAACGGATACGCCTAGATTCAAGCTCCTATCATGGGAGTCAATGATAGGCCTATAACACCTGTATCGACCCTTATAACTACGTAAAAACCCCGAAAATGCTACCTCCATGCGCTCATTGTATACGGGCCCGAATCGAGCCCTTTATCATTACATTGCTGAATATACTACCCGCGGAAGAATCATGATGGTATATTGTTGATTTGACGACGTAAATGGTGGTTGCTGACTGATGGTTTGACCTATTGTTCGTATGATTGGCTCCATATTCATAGATAGGGAGAAGCATAACGTCTTCATAATTTTCGACTGGTGTAATCAAAATCTAGGCATGCACGGCTTATGGAGTAAGATGATTCGGACATCCGTGTAGACAGTTGGCAAGAACTAGAAGTTAGTCCCCCCCCACCGAAGTAGATTAAGGGGAAGTCCTCTCCAGCCCTGCTCAAACATGTTGCTAAGCGTATCCGGGTCTCTAGGTACAGTATCTAAATTGACTTGAAGGCCATCCCATCTCCGCCGCGTGACATTCGCTATTCATCACTAGGAATTTGCACTCTACTCATATTTTGGTGCCCCAGATACCCCTCCGATATGAGACATGATGACACGCATTGGATGGTACAAGATAGTAAATATTACTTTACGGAGCTCGGACTAATAGTCCATTATCATGATCTTTAAAGGTGATTTTTGGTACTCCGAGGTTATAGTATTACGCAAATTTGACAGACAAGCTATATACACATATCATTGTGGTGATCTCCTGGGGGAGTTCTAACTCACCATCACCTTATTCCCATTGAGTGTTATGTTTTACCTTACACAGTAAGTAGATAGTGTTTCACTTACCCGCGAATCGGTAACTACGTCATTTTAACTTCATGTGGTGTCATGAGATGGTAGTCTGCTTTAAGACATTGAATAAAGTGATAGGTTTTGGGAGGGTGTCGAAGTCTTACATAACGTTATACGTGTGACGGGGGTTGTCCAGTACAAACCTGAACTTCTAGATCTACGCTAGCTATGTAATCTCTCTCCGGGTACTCCGTACCTAGCCGGTGTAAGCAGTTAATACGACTAGTAGATCAATTTCACGCCGGACGAATGAATTGAAGAACATCCTTATCGACTCGTACGCATACCTTGACTTCTCTACACGTATACAACCACAATAGCGCGAAAATACACTTGCACATGTGAAGCTGTTTGACAGCGCGACGTCGGCCCCTGCATGTATGTAGCTGCGAGAATGACAAGATAGTCCGCATGTACCGAGTCGGGAGCCGGAAACTTGCACAGGAGAACAGGCTTTTGTGTGTGTGGGGGAGCGGTATGTCGGCTCCTGATTGGAGAAGAAGTCGGCGAGTTTTTCATCTTGAAAACGGGGTGGCGGACAAATGTCACAACCCGATTAAATGGAGACCCCTCATGGAAAAGGGAAGAAAGCGAATACCTAGAAGACTCGGTCGTTTGGGCTGTTCCTAGAAATGCCAAGCGAGTAGTACCGCCAAGAACGGTATGGTCTATGAATCATGCCAGACCCTAGTGGTGACAGACTCGGCAGCTCTCTGTACGTAACCATGTGTCCAAGAACAAAGAATTGGTATTGCTGGTACACTGCAATTAAAACGGTCCGAAATCGAACAAGAGGAAAAAAAAAAAGGGATTCTGCAGATAATACATACTTACAACCGGGTATGTGTGTAAGTCATACAATACCTAACGCGAGGTATACCTGGTTTTTAAGGTGCCAAGCGATACGTTAACAAAACGTTTACCGTTCTCGGTAAGACCTTCTTCCGTTTGCTTTGCCGAGCCTTGGCGTCGGTCCTGGCTGATGAGCTGCTCGGTGCTGACAAGCTTGTGTTACAACACCATTGGATGTGGACGCATCCCTTCACAACACTCGTCTAACACCATGTGGGATGGGCGAAGAATAGATTTTCTAGTGGAGATAGCGTAGGTAGTACCTATTAGATACCAGATTACCTATCTACTTGTAATTGGCATAAATCGGTAGCACTCGAACTATCTTTAGCGCCTATCTACGTAGTCTACATACTAGGCACTGCAATTACTCAATGATTATGTAGACCAACTGAGGGTAGCCCTCCTCTGTTTACCATACGAATCACCTGCGGACTACGAGCATTGATGTCGTCGGACATTGGCATGGATACCTACATAACCTGGGTAAGTACTTAATTTTGTCTGTTCGCTCGTTACGCAATGTTATAACTTTGGATACGGTATAGGCAACCTAAGAAACTTAAAAACGTCTCTCACTCACATGTAAGTATGTTACGGGAGCCTGCCGCGGTTATACTATCTGCAGAATACAATGCGGTTCCGACAGCATGGGACGCCATTGTCTTGTCCAACGCTATCCGATCCCGTCCAAGCCAGACGGGACAAAGGTAGCATTCTTTTACCTGCCGAGTGACGTCGACGTCTATTTCTATGCAGCCTAGGTGCTACCGCATACTTATAGGATGATCGTTTGAACTCGTCATGTACGTCACAGCAGAAAGGGTAACCGTAACCGTACTAGGCGAGCTAGGTCGTGTGGTTGGCTGTGTGTTGTTGGTAGGTATACCTGCCTATATAATGGTGTGTATGATCGTGGGTGTGTAGCGGCGTTTCTATGGCCTGGGTAGAACCGGGTAGAGCAGCTGAGAAGAAACAAAAGTTATGCACAAAGTAGGCGGGGTGCCGGGTTCTAAAAGGAGTCCGACGGGATCTAGGTGATTATACAAGCTGCCCTGTCTGGCCTCTCACAACCACCGCGCCGAAAGGGGTCGGACCCTCCAACGCTGCGGTAGCCCTGGCACCGTCCTGGTGCGGGACTGTAATACTCACAGCTGCTGAGTAGGATTACGTGCTAGACGTGCTAGACATTGCTAGCGCGTGCATAACTAAAGCCCGTCAGCCCGGATCCCGCCCTAGATCTCGTGCTCCTCCACCCTGTGGGAGTATTTTATGTAAATAGATCTGGCCGAATGGGATTTGGGTGGTCTGTCTAGCCTTGCTGAGTTTTCATAATCGCGCTAAGAAGTGCATACGAATAAGTACGAGAAGTACGAGACGTGGAGAAGGTTACATACCATACCGGGATCCCGACAAGGGGAAAAGAGGAAGACGATTCCATATATAATTAATTAAGACAGGGTCCCCGGACTCACCTCACGACACGGGGGTCAACATTTCGCGTACCCTTTTCGTCTTCTCAAAAACCCCTAACCTGCCAAATACATACTTCTTGTAAGTCTTGCTCTTCGATGGGATGCGGTGGTGCTTGCTTGTCCTAACGTTCCTTAATTCTAGTACCTAATAACTTCTAATAATCCTTTCTTCTCTCACTTGCATTATAGCTTCGAGGCACCGCCCTTCCTAAACCCTGTCGATCATTGGGCGCTTGTTGCAAATCTAAATAGTACACAAAGAATTGTGCAAGGTTATTCATCTAACAATAGAAGTTTGTCGCAGTTTGGGTCTCGACCTCTTGAGCTATCAAGATGTCGTGGACAGGCGGTGGGTTTTCGAGTTATGACCGAACAGCGCAAGCCACAGCATCGCCGGGTCTCGTCTCGCCAATTCACGAGGAGCCGGTAGAAGAGACTCACGTATCAAGGACACGGACAACATCCGTTACAGAGGTTGGCAACGATAACATGGCGAAGAAAGAATCACCAGGTTCGAGCGACGAATCCACCGATGACGACGCTGTCGAGATCGAGCGCCGCGAATCGCTCGTCCACGAATTAGCTCGCAAGTATACGACGCAATCTCAGGCGCATGGGGCTCCCGGCACCAACCCTTACCTAGACGCCGACGAGAATTCACCGTTAAACCCGAGTTCGCCTAATTTCAGCGCGCGAGCCTGGGCTAAGGCTATGGTCGAGATGACTGCGAGCGAAGGAAAGGAGTTTCGAACGGCTGGTGTCTGCTTCCAGAATATGAGTGTCCACGGTTACGGCTCTGGAACCGACTACCAGAAGGATGTCGGAAACGTCTGGCTCGAGGCCATTGCGATGGGTCGCAGGGCTTTGGGAAACAAGGGAACGAAGATTGACATCTTGCGCAATTTCGACGGCCTTGTCCGTAAAGGAGAGATGTTGGTTGTCCTGGGCCCTCCCGGATCTGGGTGCACCACCTTCCTGAAGGCCATCGCTGGCGAGACTGCTGGTATCTATATCGATGACAAGTCCTACTTCAACTACCAGGGTATCTCCGCCAAGGAAATGCATTCGCACCATCGAGGTGAGGCTATCTACACGGCCGAGATCGATGTCCATTTCCCCATGTTGACGGTTGGCGAGACTCTCACCTTCGCCGCCCAAGCACGTGCCCCTCGTCATCTTCCCGAGGGGGTTGACAAGATGACTTATGCTAACCATCTCCGGGATGTCACCATGGCTATGTTCGGTATCTCTCACACCGTCAACACGCGTGTGGGTAACGAGTATATTCGTGGTGTTTCCGGTGGTGAGCGCAAGCGTGTGACCATCTCGGAGGCCACGCTCAGCCGAGCCCCTCTACAGTGCTGGGATAACAGTACGCGAGGTTTGGACAGCGCTAACGCCGTCGAGTTCTGCAAGACCCTGCGAACCCAGACCGAGCTCTTCGGAAACACGGCCTGCGTGTCCATCTACCAGTCTCCCCAAGTCGGCTACGACTGCTTCGACAAGGTCACTGTCTTATACGAAGGTCGACAGATCTTCTTCGGCCGTGCTGATGCGGCCAAGCAGTACTTCATCAACCTCGGTTTCGAGTGCCCCGCGCGTCAAACCACCCCTGATTTCTTGACCTCTATGACGAGCCCGCTCGAGCGTGTCGTCCGAGATGGATTCAAGGGCAAGGCGCCACGCACCCCTGATGAATTTGCCTCAGCTTGGAAGAAGAGCGCCGAGTTTGCCGCTCTCCAGGCCGAGATTGAGGAGTACAAGAAGGAGCATCCTATCAACGGACCGGATGCCGAAGCTTTCCGTGCTTCCAGGAGAGAGCAGCAGGCCAGGGGTCAACGCCCCGGATCTCCGTTCACCCTGTCCTACGCACAACAAATCAGGCTTTGTCTCTGGCGAGGCTGGCTCCGACTCAAGGGTGATCCTAGTATCACAATTGGTGCCCTCATCGGTAACTTTATCATGTCTCTCATCGTTGGCAGTGTGTTCTACAACCTCCAGCCTACCACGTCCAGCTTCTACCAAAGAGGCGCCCTGATCTTCTTCGCTTGTCTCCTGAATGCTTTCGCTAGTGCCCTGGAAGTAAGTTTATCACAACCCTCCACCCTTAGTATACATGCTATGTCAGGGATCTGTAACTAATTTACACCGTACAGATTCTTACCCTTTACGCTCAACGTCCCATTGTCGAGAAGCACGCCCGTTACGCCCTGTATCACCCGTCGGCTGAGGCCTTTTCGTCTATGCTCTGTGACTTGCCTTACAAGATTGCTAATACGATCATCTTCAATACGTCGTTGTACTTCCTAACGAACCTGCGACGTGAACCAGGCGCCTTCTTCACCTACCTGCTCTTCTCGTTCTTCACCGTCTTGGTGATGAGTATGATTTTCCGTACCCTGGCCTCTTCGTCGCGAACCCTCTCGCAGGCTCTGGTCCCGGCTGCCATTCTCATTCTGGATCTCGTCATCTTTACCGGCTTCATCATCCCCGTCAACTACATGTTGGATTGGTGCCGCTGGTTGAACTATGTCGATCCTCTTGCCTACGCCTTCGAGTCGATGTTGGTCAACGAATTCTCTGGTCGGCAGTTCCGATGCACCGAAATCGTCCCTTCGCCCGCACTCGGATACACTAATGTCGATCCAGCCAACCAAGTTTGTAGTGCCGTGGGTAGTGTGGCCGGTTCGTCGTTCGTGGATGGTGACCGATACCTGAATACCGCGTTCCAGTACTATGCTTCCCACAAGTGGCGAAACTTGGGTATTATCATTGCTTTCATGCTTTTCTCTCTAGGTACCTACATTGTCTCCGCTGAGATTGTGTCCGAGAAGAAGTCGAAGGGTGAAGTTCTGGTATTCCGACGCGGCCACAAGCCCGCTCAATTCAAGGAACGCAAGGGTGATGTGGAAGAAGGCGAGGGTCCTCGTGTCGGTCCAATTGCTACTAACGCAAGCCGTCCCGCTCCGGACAACAAGGAGGGCGGTTTCATCGAAGAGCAGAAGAGCGTCTTCCACTGGAGCGATGTTTGCTACGATATCACGATCAAGGGCGAGCCAAGACGTATTCTGGACCACGTTGACGGTTGGGTCAAACCGGGTACGCTGACAGCTCTTATGGGTGTTTCTGGTGCCGGAAAGACAACTCTACTGGACGCACTGGCAAGCCGTATCACTATGGGTGTGATCACTGGTGACATGTTCGTTGATGGCCGCCCCTGTGATGCTTCTTTCCAGCGTAAGACAGGCTATGTTCAGCAACAGGATCTCCATCTCGCTACTACGACCGTTCGTGAGGCTCTCAACTTCTCTGCCATCCTTCGTCAACCGGCCGACGTGCCACGTGAAGAGAAGTTGGCGTACGTCGAAGAGGTTATCAGGCTTTTGGAAATGGACGAGTACGCCGACGCCGTCGTCGGTGTGCTTGGTGAAGGTCTCAACGTCGAACAACGCAAGCGTCTGACTATCGGTGTCGAGCTCGCCGCTAAGCCGCCTCTACTCCTCTTCGTCGACGAGCCCACCTCCGGTCTCGACTCGCAAACTTCTTGGGCCATCTTGGATCTTCTCGAGAAACTGACCAAGAATGGCCAGGCCGTTCTGTGCACTATTCACCAGCCCTCTGCCATGCTTTTCCAGCGCTTCGACCGACTCCTCTTCTTGGCCAAGGGTGGCAAGACTGTTTACTTCGGTGACATCGGCGAGAACTCCAAGACCTTGACTAGCTACTTCGAACGCCACGGTGCGCCCCCCTGCCCCGCTACTTCTAACCCTGCCGAATGGATGTTGGACGCTATTGGTGCCGCCCCCGGAAGCACGACCAACCGTGACTGGTTCCAGACCTGGCGCGAGAGTCCCGAGTACCGTGATGTAAAGGCCGAGCTGCAGCGACTGAACGACGAGGCTCCTGAACTTCCCCCGCCTACGCAAGACGACCAATCCTTCCGCGAACACGCCGCTCCGTTCACGACACAGTTCAAGGAGGTCACGTACCGTGTCTTCCAGCAGTACTGGCGCAACCCGACCTACATCTACTCCAAGACTGCTCTGTGCTCCTTCGTCGCCCTGTTCATCGGTTTCGTCTTCTTCAAGGCTCCTAACTCGATCCAAGGTCTCCAGAACCAGACGTTCTCTGTCTTCCAGCTTCTCACTGTGTTCGGTCAACTCGTCCAGCAGACAATGCCTCACTTTGTCGTCCAACGGTCACTGTACGAGGTGCGCGAGCGCCCGTCTAAAGTGTACAGCTGGCAGGTCTTCATGCTCTCGCAGATCCTCGTCGAGATCCCGTGGAACACTCTGATGGCTGTCATCATGTTCTTCGGCTGGTACTATCCTATCGGCCTGTACAGGAACACATTCGAGGATGGTGCTACAACCGAACGCGGAGCCCTCGCCTTCTTGTTGATCCTAGCCTTCCTGCTCTTCACGTGTACCTTCACCCACATGATTATCGCGGCCTTCGAGACGGCTGAAGCCGGTGGTAACGTGGCCAACATTCTCTTCACGCTGTGCCTCATCTTCTGCGGTGTCCTCGCCCGTCCCGGCCAGTTCCCCCAGTTCTGGATCTTCTTGTATCGCGTCAGTCCCTTCACATACCTCGTGTCGTCTCTCCTATCCACGAGCGTCGGTAACACGGGTGTAACGTGCGCCACTAACGAACTGTTGACCTTCGACCCACCGGCCAACGAAACGTGCGCGACGTACATGGCAACCCAGATTGCTAAAGCCGGTGGCTACCTCCAGCCCGGCACCGAGAACAACATGGCCGATTGCTTGTACTGCTCCGTCGGCGACACGAACGCCTATCTCGCGCAGACTAGCATCTACTATGGTAAGTTCTACGAGCTCTATTCTCCTTGTGGTATTATTGATGACTAACATGACCCTACAGCTGACCGCTGGCGCAACTTTGGCCTTCTCTTCGTTTACATCGCCTTCAACATTTTCGGCGCCCTCTTCCTCTACTGGCTCACCCGTGTGCCCAAGAAGCCGAGAATGACGAAGGCCAAGAAGGAGTAAAGAACAAAGCCAAAGGGAAAAAAAATCATTGAAAAAACAGAACTTAAAAATCTTAACCACTTTAATCCCCCCTAGACTCGGAACTCGTTCCCGAAACAGGCAGCAATCAACCAGTACCTTTCTTACGCCATCATTAGACCGAACATATTTTTCTTCTACCAAAACCAGCATATATGTGCATAACACATTTATAAATAGACCTCAAAGAGAGCGAGATGGGATAAAGAGAAGGATGAACGTATCTGGATTGGGTCACCTATAGAATCTTTTGGACATTACTTCTCTTCTCTCTCTACGCACCAAGCGTTTCTTACACTAGGTCATATTTTCTTTTACCCTCATCATGACCATCATCATCATCCGGTCGTTTGTGACATGGCTATGTTATGTTATGTATGTAATGCATGTGCACGACTGATAGAAGCAGGGGAAAGATGACGGCAGCATCTTATCACGCCCCCTCTATTCTTCGCGGAGTCTGCACTAGACGGCGTTATTGGGACTACCTACTCTGGATTTATCTATTATATAGGAGAATGAATACATAGATCGAAGAAATTCACTTCTTTTGTAGTGTGCTTATTGACATGTCTGCTACCGCTGCTACTCCCCCCTAATTCAATACCTAGACAGTAGGTAGCTATGACATGGTTTTTATTAAAGTACGTATTAGTCGTTTAACTTATGATGTTAATGCTTCGACTTAGTCATTTAGTCCTTTCCTCTTTTCTGTTTTCTTTTCCATCCTGTGTCGAGCCGCTGGATAGGTAGTTCTCTAGCTTGGTAAGGTTCAGGGGTTGATGCGATGTGGGTAAGGGTAGCATAGTGTAGGCCTAGGTAGTGAGTTGCGTATTGTTACCTTAGCTTTAATTTAATAAGTGCCATTTCTCATTAGGGAGAATACGTATAGTATCTATCCGTCTATTTATCATAATATAGTTAATGCCTCGCTTAGGAATGTTTAATATGCATTTGCGCGGGTCTCGGTTCGATTTTTTGATATAGGCATAGACATAAAATCTACATACATACTCGCTTGGGGTCGAATAGTAACGTTTACTATAATTAGATAACCACCTACCCACTCGTGAATCCCCATTGTAATATAATATGATTCTGCATCTGCCTACCATCCCTAGGCTGAATCATCTTATATCCGTTATCACTTTCTGCGCAATTACATGTAGATATAGGTTGAGAGGATTGCCTTCCTAGCCCCATTCCCCGCAGCCCGTCATCATCCTCTGCTCGTAGGATTGCTGGTCGTATTGGTCTAGACCAAGCTTCGTTAAGCGACGCCGTCAGCACGATTGCTACTATGTATACTTGTACTATCTTGAACATGATATGATCAGAGGCAGCCACAGCATGATGGAACGAAGCCTACGGTAAAAGCGAGGGCGAGTATGACCAATAAACCAGCATCTCGGGCATACAAGATGTCGTAAGTAACGGACTTGTTGACAATCCGCACTCGCAGATAGGCTGCTGTCACTCAATACTTACCTAGGCAGACGTACGGAGTATAGGGTTTTTTTTTTATCCCCGAGCTCCACCCGAACTTTCGTATGTTCGGCTTTTGGCCTTGAACTCAGCTCTGGCTTCGTTTCGTCCAATCATGTTCGCTCTAGCACCGAGTGCCGCCCAAAACGGCAACCTGGCGCGCGCGGGTGTTATTCACGGATCTCACAGGGATGGCCCGAGACCGAAGTTCGGTGTTCAGCTATTCTGAGATGCATCGTGTTTCTACACACGTCGCCCAAAAATACGGTAAGAATATCGTCACTTATCCCAGTGGGTGATGAATCAGCACCCGCGCCGCGTCAGTGTAGCAATTTTTTAGATATAAGGACGCATTTTTCATCACTGTTTCCGTTCTCTAGATCTCCTAGAACCTCATCACTTTCTTCACCTTCATCAAGGAACACATAAAATAATCAAACTTAAAACGATATACACACGCAATAAATCTTTACAATGCATATTGCTCAGGTTCGCGAGTGGTCCGAAGGTCCACGATATGTGACCGTCGATGACGCCCCGCCGCCCGCCGAGAACCAGATCCAGCTCCGTGTCTTGGCGGCCGGCCTTCACCAGGTCGTAAAATCCCGCGCCTCCGGCCAGCACTACTCGGCCAGGGGCTTGCCTCATAACGTCGGCATAGACTGCGTCGGCCGCGACGTCGCCACCGGGAAGCTGTACTACTGCATCAACATGGTGCGCGGCTTCGGGTCCTTCGCCGAGCTCATCACGGTCTCCAAGGACGTTGTCCATCCTCTCCCGGACACCGTCGACCCCGTGTCGTTCGCCGCCAGCGTCAACCCGGCGATGAGCAGCTGGTTGGCACTTACCCACCGCACCTCAAACCTCCCCAAGGACTTCACCGTCCTGATCCTCGGGGCTACGAGCGCAAGCGGCCGATTGGCGGCCCTTGTAGCGAAGGCCCTCGGTGCCGGTAAGGTCATCGGCGTCGCTCGGAATGAGGCTACTCTCGCTAAGATAGAGGGCCTCGACGAGTATATCGTGCAGAAGGATAGCATTACCGACACCGACTTCTCCCAGGTCGAGTGCGACGTCGTTATCGACTATGTCTACGGCGATCTTGCGTTGCACGTACTCTCAACCGTCAAGGTCCAGAAGCCCTTGCAATACGTCATCGTCGGTGGCCTTTCGCGGAAGGAGGTCGCCATCCCGCCGGCGATCCTCCGCTCGCGGGATATCACCGTCAGGGGATCTGGTCCCGGCGCTATCAGCTTGGAGGTTATTCAAAAGGAAATCAAAAGTCTCGTGCCGGCGATGGCGGGATGGCAATTGTTGGATGCTCATAGTATCCCTTTGAAGGACATCGAAGCAGCGTGGAAGGATGAGTCGCTAGAAAGCAAGGGACGATTGGTCTTTATTCCTTAGGTAGCCAGTCGCTGGGTGTCGGGAGTTAGGTAGTTAAGGGTTATGGTTATTTAGTTTATCATTGACTTGGTCATAGGTTGCTTTAGGTAGATTAGGCCTGATGGGTTTTATTATTTATAGCAAGTCATATTTAGATCACGAAAAGCTCTACGGACTCCGAATAAACCGCTGGAAGCTCAACATCACATCTTTAAGAATAGCTCTCAATGTGTACATAAAAGTTATGAAAAAGATCACTCGGCAACTAAGTCTGTTTATATGGGTTATTCATAGCAAGTCTCCTACCACCTATCCACTTACATCACTCCGGGAATTCCCTACTCAATTACATACCAGCATGATGATTTAAGAGAGAGGGCTTTGGTATTACAGAGATTATTGATAACCTATATGAGAGAGAATGGTTCTTTTACCTAGGCTTGTATGAGATACTCGTGACGGCCAAGCCACTACATAGGTATATGTATGCTTAGCAATGTTGTGAGAAAACAAATACCTCTGCGGTTTACCCCTAACAAATGCGCATCTCACTACTACGATACTTGTGTGTGCAATTTCAAAATAAGCAGCCGCCCTGAGTCTATGAAATGGACAAGAGCTCTGCCCAATACCTATTCAGCCTAGAATATGGGATGAAAGAGTGTGAGCTGTTGTGTATCCATCCATCTCATAATTAGCCAGAAAAGGAAAGTGGAGGCTTCGGACTCAATAGTGGCTTGTCATGATATTCCCTATCTAATTCAACTCACATCGAGCTCACTCTAAAGACACGATACAAGTCTCATAACAGAATTCCAAAAACACCTTCTCATAAAATCTAAGTAACTAAGTGCCTGAATCTTTAAAGACAAAATGGCCTTTATCCGACTCTACAAAGATTCCGACTTCGATGCCTGTGCACACATTGTACGCCCACCCCCTCTCTGTACTCACTAAGCCCCTTGGCGATAAGACATACGCTCTCTCCTCTCAAGTGGTAGTGTTATTTCTATTTTCATAGTGATGGACGACGGCCTCACGAGCCGGATGACGCAAGCAAGATAAATATATATATTGACCACCAAACCCAGTGCATCGCAACCCTCCCACCAACCCTCGCCGCCTCCCCCGCAGCCGCCAAGCTCTCGCCTTATCTCTGGACGCACCCATACACGTTTCTCAGCCCATCCACTTGCCACGTGCTCGATGATGGGACGGGAAAAGCCGTGGGATACTGCAGTAAGTTGAATCTCTTTTTTTTTCATTTTTATTTTTTTTTTATCTATGAATATATAGGCGAGAAGACAATCTCATAGTATGCGTTTCCCGGAGGCATCATGAGTGTACATAAATTACGTGAAGTTACACGATAGACGATAGACTCAACTAGTTAGAATGAGACTAGAAGAGAGAGAGAGAGAGAGAGAAATGCCCAACCCCCAATCCTCACCCTAACTAACCAACCAACCCCCAACTCCCCAGTCGGCTGCCCAGACATCCACGCCTTCGTAGCCTCATACCCGCACTACGTAACCAGTATCCTCTCCCGCGACATCCCAGCTCCCTCCTTCAGCGCGCGCGAGCCCTGGATCATATCAAGCGAGGACAGCAGCACCGAGACAGTCAACGCGCTCGCGCTCGCGCAGAACGCGTACCGCGCGGACTGGATGCTCCTCGAGAACAAGGCCGCCGTGACGGCGCGGTGGCGCGCCACGATGCATATCGATCTGCTGCCCGCCTGGCAGCGGGGCGGCTGGGGGAGGGCGTTGATCGAGCGCTTCGTGGCGAGCGTGCGGGGCAGCGGCGCCGACTACGGCGAGGGCGAGCACATCGGCGTCGCCGGCGAGAACAGCAAGGTCGTCCCTTTCTACGAGAAGGTTGGCTTTCGTGTCACCGAGGGGGGCGAGTGCGAGGGGAACATCTGGATGGTGAGGGATATTGAGAAGGCCTAATTGGTTAGGAACGGACGAGAGCAATAGGGTATCGCTAACACAAGACTATTATTATTAAGTTGTCTCCGTTATGCAATGACGAACACCTAGGCCACAAATGAAGTTGACTACGAAGTCCTTTTATTCTCAACATTGCACTGTACCTCGGTAGAATGTTACACGAATTTTTCCGATCTTGTTTGCCTTGATGGCCACCAACATTTAACACCTTCTGGAGGTGATCGACGACCCCTTGTGCCTCAAAACACACTAATTGACATTACGAATGTTCATCCTGAGCCGCGAGTAACGCAGAAGAAAAACAAAACAAAACAAACACCTTGACCCTTTGTGCTCTTCATATTTGGTCAACCCAACCAGGATATCGCCTCCGGTATCAACTCCTAGGCCAGCCGGATCATGGTTTCACATAAAAGTTAAGTAGAAAGTTGGAAGACGAGCTAGAAGAAACGACTATGTACGGAGAATATGGGCGAGGTTCACCCTCCAGAAAGCGGGCCCCGCCAACCACAAGAATATGCAATATTTCATATAACCTTCGAGGCAGTCTCGATGTGTGACGAATGCGTGACAAAAGAAGAGGGAGCGAATCGCCCCTTTGAAATGGGTATTATATCATGCCACCGGGTAACCCTGAGTTTCCCGAAGCCTTTCTTCCTTGGGTCGAAACTATTCGTGAGGCGGGCGGGCCGGCATTGGCAGTGGAGTTGTTACCCCATGGCTTGTTGAAATTGGCATTCATGTCCACCATCGGTCTCTGACCCCGCCTGAAACGAGCACTGGGGTCGTCTTCATCGTTGATATGATCCCGTCCCTGGCGGGCAAAGGATTCTAAAACTGTCCGTACCTTGCTGCCATCCTGGCGTCGTCTGGGATTGATCGGGGGTACAGGTGGTGCGGCTCGACTATTACTACGCGATCGGTTACTCTCTGCCTCGGGTGGTAAGGCTACAGTAGGAACACGTGAAGTGGACATGACAAAGGTAGGTTCCGAGATGTCCCTCGGGTCTACCCTACGCCTCATTGCCTCCTGAGGACCCGAAATAGGACCAGTTGCACTATCGTAACTGAGGGTTTGGGCAACTGGCGGCCGGGGGGGTGAGAGGGTGAGAGGGGTTTGTGGAGCCGAATTGACTAGAGGCGGTGCTCCTGGTGAAGTAGGGGAAGGCTGACCGGACTCATGTCCGCGTGGTACATACAGCTTACCGGTTGAGTCAAGCGCAGATTGGTTCGCTCTCAATGTATTCGGATGAGGGCGAGGAGGCATAAAGTGTGAGTGTTTGATATCAGTACCTGGTAACCCAGGCGAACGCATTGCTGGGCGAGAGGCTGAGCCAGCAGGGCCAAGATACGTATTTTCACGACCAATGAATCCATCTCCGGGGGGGACCGCTCTACCATTGGTTCGAGCCCCTTGACTAGACTCAGACTCGCTACGTTGGCGGTCATTTCGGGATTGCGCTTGAGAGTTAGAGGGGAAGTCGTTATCCCAAGACTCTTCGCTTGGCATGCGCTGTTGATAGTAAATAGGACCTGGCTTTTGGTCCCTGCTGGGCGCTCTTGTCCTAGCACCATTCCCCATTCTAGGCTGTGGAGATGGTATATCTGGCGGAGGTCCTTGTGGCGCTGGGTAATGGCGCGATTGCGACTCAAGTTCTTTGAGTCGTTGAAGTTCCCGCCTCGCTTGTCGAAATTGGCGAAGCCCAGGATGTCGGTCATCACTGTCCTGAGCCGTCTCCTTTTCCTCTGTCTCATGTCCTGATTCCCCGTCTGTTTCAGCCTGTCTCTGTGATTCACTTGCCGGGCTAGCTGTTCTCGATCCACCGGGGCTAATACCCATCATTTTGAATGCTTTTGTTGAAGACGGATCACGGCCCCGATCGATTATAGAACCTCGACTGCTTCTTGGGCGCAGTATTGCTCCAAGCCCGCTGGGTCGTGGTAGCGGCGGTAAATCAACTGGGTCAGTCGGCTCTCCAATTCTCTGTGGAGACGAAGAGCGGCTATCCGTCTCAACGTACGAAGTTAATTTTTCGCGTATTCGACGAGCTCCGTCGGCGAGTTGGCTTGCAAATTCGTCCCTGTTTCCGTTACTTGGCGAAGGCAAGCCCATATTGGTCTCGATAGCCCTATTGTTATCCCGGGTGAATGACTGAGCATCTACTAGAGGCTCGTTGACGTCCAAGTCCAAATTCCAATCACGGCCATTGTCCTCCACTTCCCAGGGGTTAGACCCAGTACCGTACTTCTCTAGTACTTTTGACGTGGCAGTGAACCGAGATTCCAGCCCAGCTGTAGATGGCGCAATGTCGTATACTGACGAGGCATTGCTATCAGCTCGCAGATGTTGCCGTACCATACCACTCAGACCAGAACTACCAGCACCAGGTCCCAGTGTTGGGGAGTCCGCAGGAGACAACCCCTGAGAATCAGCTACCATAGGAGATAGTTCATCTTGAGGTTTGGAATCAAGAGAAAGAGGTGTTGGTAAAGCCGAGTCTCGGAATGCTGGGTGTTCTCTGTCAGAAGGTCGTCGGAGGTGGATCTGAGGTGATGGTAAGGGTTTAGGCGAGACCATAGATGACGTCTCGCTTGTGTCGGGGTCGGCCAAAAAGGAGGTAGGTTCGGCTTCTTCTTTGAGAAGGAATTGCGTGCCTGTAGATACAGGAACTGTTGGTGAATCGGGCGCCTCTTGTCGGACGGGTGAGGGTGATCTAGGCTGGTTTCTAGGTACGGGTGGATTTTGTTCATCACGGGCCCTCTGCGTTGGCGTCTCTCGCCCTCGCTGTAGCTGTAATTGCCTTTGCGCGTATCTCGATTCATCATACGGCTGTGTAGGTTTTTGAAATACGCCAAGAGCTGTAGCTTTGCCTCGGTCATTCGGATTAATAGACAATATGGTGTTTTCGCCTGTCTCACTAATTGGGGGACTTAGAGGCGGAGCACCACCAAAATTTGATTTGCCTTCACCCACGCTAGGAATTCGGATACCTAGATTTGGAGTACCTGTTGGTGAAGCACTGGATGGAGGGCTAATGGACCGAAGATTGGGGGCACTACCCTTAGCCAAAAGTCGTCGTTCGCCACTTAGCCGATCTGTGAATCCAAGTGAAAGCGGTTGATAGCTTGAGTCAGGGGTTCGTGTGCCGTATAGCCTTTGTCGATTTAAAGTATCCATGCGTGATAAGCCACCGGTTCCCGACTCTTGAGAGTCTTGATTGGAGAAACCAGTCTCGTAAAGACGCCTTGTCCGGGTTACACTTCGCTCAGGGCCGGAGCCGGAGGTGCTAGGTGGCTGCCAGTCTTTTAAGGACGGTGCGGGTTGGGAGGAGGTGATCGAGGTAGCGGTAGAGGAATTTCTCGCAATCGATGGGATAGAGGATAAGGTAGATGAGGTTTCTCGCTTCTTGTCGTAGCTGCTGAATGCTGGTGATTCTGAGCGTGAGGGGTTAAGGTCTGCTGAAGAATTTCTCTGATCGTCATGGGCATCCGACCCATCTATCTCATTCTGCAACTCCCGCTCTTTCTCGGCTCGTCTCCATCTTTGGAAAGCTGACTGCGCAACATCATCATCGTACAGCGCGCGACCAGCCATACCACCATCTACTGTTCTCGATGAGCTAGCGCTAGCAGGTATTTTATATATCTTCTGGCGTCCACCAAAAAGGTTGTTACCCTCGGTGGGTTTGGCGCGACTCATTATGCTGCCCGAGTTGAGTGAGTCTGCGTCGTCCGAATGGAAAGAGTCCATTCGGTTGAAAGGAGAGGCTGCCTTGATTGACTCTACCTCGGCAATGTCCCCCAGGCCACGAAACGAAGACATGTCCATCCTCGACTGGCGCTTTGGGAATAGAACGCTGTCATCGCTCGCCTTGCCGATTTTAGTATTAGGATCATCCTGCTCTCGTAACATAGAAAATCGCGCCGACAACCCCGTCATCAGCAGACTGGTGCGAAAATCATCATTAGAGGGTAATGCCGTGGTCAGGTCAATGAGCTTCTCCTCATTCTCTTCCGACTTCTTTCCTTTCCTAAAACCACGAAAGGGCTTCGAAGATCCTGAATCCTGTGAAGGGCGAGGAACGCCATCCTCGTCTCTACCCTTCTTCTTTGTCCTGAACCGGTTCATCGTGTGCTCTTATTTTGTCTGTCCTATTGCGTATGGACCGTTCAACGTTGTAGCAAGCCACGCAAAAAGTCAGGGCAAGACTCGTTAGAGTGAATTGAAAGTTACTATGCACTGTTCTCCATTAAGTGAACATTGGGGAAAGGATAAGGCGCTATGATGTAGTGAGCCAGTCCAGGCTGGGATAAAAATGTCGTCGCAAGTTACAGATCTCACAGCAGATCGATGTCTTGATCCGAAGCAGAATGGCTGGCCAAAGCAGTTAGACCCGGTTCCGTCGTAATTCTATACAACAAGGGATATCCCGTTAGCATCACGTTCAGCGTTGGGAGTGACTGGGGTGTTAAGGGGTTTGCGACAGGGGAGTTGACCATGGCAGGCCGGGGATAAGCAACGTGGAGAGAGTTGGGTCGATAAGAGAGTTGAGACTGGACCGTCGAGAGGCCGAACCATCCATCATCACAGCACAGCACAACACAACACAACACAGGCCAGCTCCACTTTCACGGGATGCTCATTTATTTTGCGGTGCACAACGGAAGGACCCAAAGACAGCGTAACTTGAACCAGGAATGTGGTGCAGATTGTAATTGGGTGTGAGATTTACCTGAAGTCCAAGCCGTGTGTCGGGAGTGTTTCACACAGGGAAAACCGGGCTTGCTTGTCCAACAGAACCAAGCATGAAAATGTCTAGGCGGCGGGGATCACACAATCAATCAAGCAATTGAGAGGGCGGATCCGCTGTCTTGATTTCCAGCAGCTTGGTTGGTCAAGCCTAGTAAAGTGAGGTGTAACGTGCGTCCCGAGAAACAAAATTGTTTCTTTCTGCGGAGGCGAGACGAGAGACTAGGGTAGTATCGCAATTGGCTGTAGTAGTAGACGGTCCTTGACGGTCGAGACACTCGTCGCAACCGGGCTTTGTTGGTTTTGGTGTTGGTGTTGCACTTGTGCGTACGGGGTGCTGATGGTTCCTGCACCGTAGGCTAGCCGTACGCAGGTAAATGCAAATGTAGATGCAGTGTTCCGATGTCGTAGCAACTGAGCTCTCTTCGATTGACCCAGAATGGAAATCGGGGAAATTACCTTCTCGTCGGTGGTTTGAGGTCGAGCTAATACCGGCAATGTTGACTTGGTAACTGGATTTCGGGAGTAGCCTTCTTGTCGGATCTGTTGATGCAATGCAAGACGATACGATACGATACGGGGGAATAGTTCGTGTTCCTCTAATCGAATTCGATGGGTGGTAGGCGAAGTCTCCGCTCGGTAGTGGCTAGCTATGTAGCTGTTCTATAGTTGGATTCGCTAGAGGCGACTTGATCTTGCGTGGAGGCTGAAAAGGAACGACTAGAGTCAGGAGAGAGTAGAAAAATGAGGGTGAAAAAAGATGGTACCGAAAGAGTGTAGGCAGGTCGACGGTAGATCGATCGGTCGGGTTAGGTACCTGCACTGAAAAGAAATGGCCCACGAGGAGAGGGTCTGGAGTCTTGCTCAACAAGAGGAAAGAGGGAGAGCGCCGAGGACGACAAGGATCAGGACGCGCCGGTTAGTGCAGTGCCTGCAGTGCATGTAGCACACTCCTCTAGACTAGCTGTATGTATCTATCTACAGTACCTACAAGTAAGGTTTGCTTTGACAGGAAAATGAAGGTGCTGAGGATCCGGTGTGACAGTCTCGCACTAGAACAGGATGTATCTCGAGCTAAGGCAATAGGCCAATTTGGTACTGGAACTATTGCCATACACCAGCCTATCTACTATGATGAGGTACTTAGCACGGACAGTGCCGTTGTGCCTAACACATACTCGGGTACTGTCCGATTTAGTGATTATAGTGCCTATTTAAGCAGAAAAGCTTCTGCAGCATTATCCCATGACAGCATACATACAGTAGGTAGGTACCTCTGTATTCCCCTGTAGAGGGGTGTGGATCTAACGTAAAAATAGGGGCGAGTGCAAGGATCGTAGCACTCAGGATTGCCCAAGTAAGTACCTAGGTAGGTACTTGGATTTAGATATATGTATGAACGACACACACTGTCTCTTCGTCTACCGATTTAGGTACCTAGGTACTTGATGTATGCGTACGCCTTGACTGGGCAGACTGGGTATTCAGTATCAATACTCATTATACCTACGCTTAACTTAAATCTGTATACAGTATATTCTATCTAGGCCTACTTCATAAGATCCATGATTACACGATACCACATACTATATGCCTACCGAGCCCCCAATGCCAAGATTCATCATGAAGGTCAGGATATTATCATGATGATCTTGACTTCAGTCCCCATCTTTACGAGGTGGCATCGAGGCTGCTTTAAACCAGGGCGCCTCTTCTTTGCTGTGTGCTAGCGTTTATAATAATTCAGGTGGTTAAGGATATACAATTTGGGATACAATTTACTCATTGATCCATTTGTAGAATATCATGGCGAATAGTAACAGCATCCCATATATCGACGTAAATAATTATCATGCCTCTTACGTAGGACGGCGCACTATTAATCATGTCTTAGAGGCAGGCCCCAGTTCCCGAAACTGTGGTTGGCTGATCTCCGAGATGATCTACCGACCGAGTCCTTCCTTAACGACCAGGTGCAGTCGAGCTGAAGTTCTTTGTGATGTCTTCCTCTTTTTTGCCCCCTCTCCAGCTTATACATCATCACCAGATATTTACATAGGCAGTAGGGAGTTGGGTTTTTTAAGGCCTACCTAAGTGACTCGAGTGGTACGCATCGTGATCCTTTCCATAGTCACCTCCATTGTCTATTTCGTGGTCGTTGAGATCATCTGATATAAGGTATAAATTCAATGTTTACATTGAACACATCATATATTTTGATGATTCGAACCACCACCCACCAACATCCTACGTAGGTAACATGTTCTCGGAGAATATCTTCCTTCATCCGTTGAGTCCGACGGGATTTTCTCCTCCCTAGCCAAGCGAAGCTGAGCCAAGTTCACATCAGCCCCGAGACATGCTCTGCACACCCGTTCCTCATCGTACAACAACATCTGTTGTTTGTCGTGCTAGTAGTATCATTGGCCCAGTAAGGGCTAGGTATCTCGCGACGTCATAGGTCCCCGACCGAGTTGTTTATCCCTGAGTTGAATAGACCGACACTCTATTTCTCTATTTTGCTTTTTGCCGTTCCGCTTTAGCAACAATGCGTCTCCTCCTAATGTGTCCGAACACGAAATCTGCATATACGCTTACAGCCTCTAAAAAGTAAAAACAAAATAAATAAAAAATCGCCGGCCGGCAGAGGACTTTATACCGAGCTGACAGGATCTCGTTGGCTGAAAATGAAGCTTGCGAGCTAAGCACGTTGAGCCAGTCATACTTCGACTAAGGCCACCATAGTATTGTACAGGGGCTCAATGTGGAGGGATCGGTGTCTCAGAGAGTCCCCAGACTGACTGCACCGTACATAGTAGGTATTTACAGTGAAGAGACATTCTCTAATCCCTCTGCAGAAGTATACTACCTATTCCCCTGGGGTGGGTATAGACATGCAGGGTGATCCCGGCATCGAGTGGTCTGCAAGTCCCATCGTTCCGGATCAGTCTGCAAAGCCGCGGGCCAATAACGTGTCTGTTCCTGGCGCTTAACCAAGTTTGTCGCTAAACCTGCAGCTTAGAAAGCGCATCTACTGTATACTAGTGCAGTACCCCTGAATGCGGACATGGTCTGGGTACCTATCCCATACAGTACTGTGGATGCATTTCACGAGCTCACTCAGTCACCTTTGCTTTTTATTTCTAAGATTTTTTCGTCTTGGCTCTGCTCTGCCGTCGTCTTTCGCCTTTTCAGTTCATCTTTTACGATTTCTTTCTTTCCTTAGGCCTGTACTAGCCACTCCATCATTGCTGCGCCCGTATGTGAGACCCTCGACCAAATGCGTCTTCCCAAGGTTAGCTGCTGAGGTAGCACTAACAGAGTTCATGTAGGTACAGACAGTCCTGTACCTGCAGGTAGATGTAGGGTTGTGTAAACGCAACAATGAATTGCGATTGGTATTACTCCATAAAGCGGATATGTGTGGGTCTCACCTCATTTCAACAATTTTTGAGCTGTTTGTCCTGCAAGCAAGCTCTCTCCAGACCTACCACAGCTCACTACAGTACGAATGCCTACGTACATACATGACGCTGTACTTACATACCAGATACACCACTGATATACAGGCTTGGTGCCTGGACGAAAGCTAGGGTTCTACCAAAGGATCGCAACACAACAGAAAACAAATGTATCATGCACCAACTCTACGTACGGATTCCCAACTAATTCCGAGGTCAAGATCCTATGAACCATCCACATAAACAGAGTACAGTACATACGCCTCCCGAGTCACCGGTCCACACCAATCCCAAATCGGACTTAACCTGGATATCGTTCCAAACATCAGACCAACCCGAATGCTGATCTTTTAGCCTTATGGGATTCGAACGAGCAGAGAAAATTCCTTCACCCAGCTCGACCCATAACAACGGGGCTGCCTAGCTTAAGCCAGACTCAAGTTTAACCAGGTGGGTAATAAGAATAACATTTTAAGATGAAAGAATGAAATAGCGATGAAATAGGTACTGTATGTATGCGTATGTACATAGAGAGATCCCCCCCAATTGCTCCATATGGGAGAAATTTCTTCATCTCGATTGAATTAGGTGTCTTATTAAACATAGCGTTGGTTGTTGTCAGCTTCCTCCACATAAGAACAACGTCATATTGGCTAGGCATACGAAAAGATGAGCAGGCCTTTTTAATTAGTGTCAAACAGAACTGACGGAAGATGACGGCATCATGGTCTTTAAACTCATGTTGTCGCTCTTGGGCTGTTGCATCCAGGGGTTTGGGTACTACACGGTTTCCCCTCGGGTAGGTACATCGAAGTGAGCGAATGAAATCCCACACACCCCTATGTATGTACATGGTAGATGACAATCTTCAAACCATCCGATTACAGAAGTGAAAACACTAGGTATGTACATAGATATATGTCGTGATTACATGAGATGAAGAATGGTTATCTCTAGCTATACTATATAGAGTAAACCCACGTTATGATAAACAAACAACAGGCTTGCTATCGAGTGTTGAAATCACACGTAGATACAGTAGTAGACGGTGGGTATTAATAGCTGGCATCCTTACTTATAATAGACTTTAGAGTGTGAAACCCCTACCGGCCATCACCCTAAGAATTGAGGCCTGTGAGCAATCCTTACCAATCCCTACGGTACAGTCGTAATTACGGTACTACTTAATCTACCCGGTCAGCACTTTATAGTGTTTAAATACTATAGTATGCTATAGAGTATGCCAATCCAGTCATCTGTCACATAAGTGTAGCAAATTCACTATGCGCACATTCTCTAACAGATAGCCCCTTATAATATGTAGAATGCCATGATCTGATAACTAAATAGATGTTTACAACTTTAGAGCTCGGAGCAAGTCTCCATATCTCCATATACTACCTAGATGACATATGCACAGCCGAAGGAGCGAGCACATACAGTAGCTAACCCCTTACTTCTGCCCTTACTTATAAGTAGTTAGCGAAGCGCGCACCAACCAACCCTGTACATGCTCGCGATGGTCTGCGACGCGGCTCTTCGCGACCAAAGAGGCAGTTAACACACGTGTAGGTCGATAGTGCATGCGGGCTTTTGCACGCATCCCACGATATTGATCAACTGCAGCTATAATATACATAATGTGTATTACGCATCACATACACTTCGTAGACGCGCGGTGCAGCCGAGGCGAGACGGCATGCGGCTGCCAACACAGCATGAGGCATTATTTAACCCGGTATACAACATGGGTATTCGCAGTTCTCGTAGTGCTTGTAGTATCTCCTTTACGGTGGTGGGAAATCATCAGATAGAATATGCATTCAAGGCATCGTAAGTTTCTCAATATTTACGTAGATGTGGGTAAATAATAAACAGTAGTCTAGACAGACTGGGAGAGCCAGTGGCATGTTATCTTTTATTGCCTCGTCTGTCCCATCGAAGGAATGAGTCGCGTGGTGGCTCGGATAGCGTACCAGACTACAGCTCCGGCAACATCCCGGCAGATAGGTAGAGCTTGATGGATTCCCCGTAGCAGTGCCCCCGTATTCTACCAACGCGGGGTATAAGTATGTAGACCATACGTAAGTAGGTATAGTGATCAGTAGCACACATGGCAGACGTTCCCTAGCAAATGGAATAGCAGAGCAAAACAGCTCGAGAGTGTTTACATGTCCCGTCTTCCATTCTTAAAATTCCGCGTTGTCGATGTGCCGAGACCTCACGAATCAAACTACCCGAAACCACCCACACCCAGAAGCAGGAAGGTAGTTTGCGACGGCTGCCATATTCCGTGTGCTGACAGCCGTACGTACAGATATGCCGTGTAATCGACCAGCTGAAATCGACTAGGTAGGTACCTACACCGAGCTGAGCATCAGGGCTCTCACCTGACCTTCCCATCCGAAGTTCTCGTAGTATTGGGTCAATATTCTCGTTCAGGACACATCGTGTAGCCGCCAGCCTGCCCGTGAAATGACGAGAAAGCCATGTCTAAAACTAATGTGTTCACATAACTCTAAATCCCCGTGCTTCCCCAAGTGTGTGTTTGCGACGTCGGGCTAGCTCTCAGACATCTTCCTGATAACCCGTTTCCATTATGTTTACTCATCGTCTAATAGAAAGCCAGAGCGCCAGTAGGATCACATGGAGAGATCTTTGACAAAGGGCACCAGTCTCGCCAGTGTGGGATTTCAGTGTGCAGTGGGACACCCAAGCCTTCGCCAAGTCGCCTAGGCAGCGCCCCCAGACTCTCCCTGCTGCAGCTGTGATTCGTGAGACCTCACCGAGCGTGGCGATTGCGGGGTAGCCTTCTGTGCCATATTTCCAAAATCGGACGGCTGCGGTACCGGTAGGCGCCTCACTAGGACTTCCGCTAGGCTTCTTCCTGTGCTGGATTGACAAACGACGTACGTCCCTGCGTGTAGAATTCTATACGGCGAGCTCTGCCTGTCGTCACAGCCCGCCCTGGGGAGACCGGAATCAACGCCAGCCAATCATCCTACTCCAGGATTTTCGTAGGGAGAGCTTGCGAGTGGCGTAGGAGTTAACATTCGAGCATGAGCTGACTCCGGCCAAAGGAACAACTACCAGAGGCGTGTGGGGGACACGCGCGCACATCCGACAGTCCGCAGAGGCATATAAAGAGCGAGGGAACAGATCGCCCAACTTCGGGAAATATCGTTTCCCCTCCTCTCTACTAATACATACAATATCTGGTCTCCTATTTCGAAGAAGAATTCACATCATTCACAAGAAATTAGTGTTCACCATACTGGTTCCACCATTATAATCTCCATCATCCAAGAATTTCACTCATCCTTCTAAAAGAATCATCATGTATCCCTCTCATTGCTGCCAGTGCGGTGGTGTGTTCGTCATTAACACGAACTGCTCATGGTGCAACCACAAGGAGTGTTCCAAGTGCGCCTAATCAATCCTCATCATCGTTGGCAAGGGATGAACAGGCATCAAATATGTGTTGGTACTTTCCGTCTTCGCCTTGAAAGACTTGATATGCTGACTCGAGCCTAGTTTGACGGATGCCGGCAACAACATGGACAAAGGCATCACTAAGGCGTCGAGTCGAGGTTATGGGAGACTAAAAGATGACAAGCTCGCACGCTATTGATTACGCCTCAACAACTACGCCAAAGCAAACAAGAGCTGAAGTCATATGGTCGAGTGTCACTACGCAAAAAACGACAAATCATATTTATTTAGGCGGTTGAGCATAGGTTGCTTTCATCTATTTCCTTGGCATGCGGCGTTTTGGATTGGAAGTACCCTGCTCGCCAAAAGTCTGGAATTACTGTATAACGGGTGTTACGATATACGAGAATAAGCGGTTCGTGATCCACGGCACACAGATACCCTTCAATTTACCTTACAATTATCTCTTGTTTCAAGAAGCCTTCCCTGCTGCAATTATTCGAGCCCAGGCGGCAGTCTTATTCGACATATCACAGAACTATTCTTAGTCATTGCAAACAAGTTTCTTGTACAAGCTGCCCAGGTAGTCATATTCATAATATCATATAAAGTCGGCTCTGATTCCGTTCGTTTCAGGTTCGTCGTCCGTTAATCGTATCATGGTGTCTACAACTGGCCGCATATGTTAATTGATGCATGTTCCATGTTCTCCGAATCGGGGAGAATAGGACCCCGGCACAATAAAATGTACTCCAACTACAAAAGCATCGTTCGATGCTTGCTCTCAAAGTCAAAATAGGGGTAGGCCGCTAAAAACGCATAGCGGGATTTAGAAAGCCATCCTAATATGCGAAAACTCAATACGAATCGGGCTGGCTACACTCTTTTTAGCGTTGGATTCGTTGCTGATATCTAATACCCGTCATTGTCGCCTACGTCATCCTAGGGGAAAGGGTTACAAGTAAGTATTTATTATACCGTCTTTTACATAGCTTCAGTCGTATGTTCGGTCTGTTTGTCGCTATGTCTTCCAATATCAAATAAGCCAACCAGTCGTGAGAAGAGCCAAAATACGGCGTCGTTGTAGCGCTTCTGTAGCACTTAAAACCCTAGGTAGGTTACGAGGCTAAAGAGGTTGAGAAACTCTATTCATCAGTTCTCTTTTGTTCTAGAGCGTCAACGATTAGCTGAGCGTTCTCACAAGATTCTTCTTCTATCCCCGACGATGGTAATTAGGGAGTGAGCCGAATGCGATTATGTCTTCTCTAGTGTTACTATTAAAGCAAGCGTGTTTTTCCTATGCCTCGTCTTTATTCTCCCATAAATACAGAATTCCAGTATAGCACGCCTTTCGCACAAAACAACGAACTTCCAAATGAAAAATGCCAAAAGGTAAAAAAGAATCACCACTCTGGCGCAGCACCACACCCACTACTATTCACAAACGTCACCTCTCTCGACGTCTTCCGCCCAGGCAGGTCATCGTCAGCAGCGATGGGCTTAACGCCAACCCTCTTAGCCCTGCGGCCCTTGAACCCGATTTTCCGATCGAGCTCGTCGAACTCGCCAGCGCGCGAAGGGTCCGGGTTCGCATCCCCCTTCTTCACCTTCCACCTGGCCGTCCCGAGCTCGGCATCGAGCTCCTCGACGGGAGGCAGCTTGAGGTACACGAGGCCGTCGGCGCGCTCCTCGGCCGCGAACGTCGCGATGGAGAGCGCGGCGTCGTTGGTGCAGGAGCCCGAAGAGAGGTCGAAGTTGCGCTTGTGGAAGGGGCAGGATACCCAGGGGGTTTTAGCAGAGCCGCAGGGCTCTTTGGTTTCCGCCGCTGGTGGAGTGGCGGGAGGGGAGGTAGAGGTGATGGCGTCGGCGGGAGTGGCGGATGGTGAAGAGGGGGGCGGCGTGCCGGGCGGTGTTGGGGGGAGGACGTCTTGTCCGATTAGGCCCTCGGATAGCGCGAAGGTCCGCTTGTGCGGACACATCTGCTGTGTGGCGTAGTATTTCCCCCTAACGCGCCACAGCGCGAGCTGCGTATCACCGCGCTTGATGTTCGCCGAGATCCCGTTCGGTGTGTCGTCTGCGCCGGCGAAGTAGCTCGCCTCGATAACGGGCTGCCACGCCGTAGTCGACCACCGGTCTTTCAAGCCCTTGAAGTCGTCCGTTGCTGATTCCGCGGGCCAGAAGACAGGCCTGCTCTGTCCGCGGTCCATCTCCACCTCGGCCGTCTCAAGCGTTTCGCTTGTGTTGGCGAACTGTTGGAACTTGGAGGCTATTGTCGGGTTCTTGACGGCCTCGGCCCACTCGTCGAAGAAGGAGTCCACGAGCTCCTGCATCTGCGACTCGAGTGAGGCGCAGATCCCGAGCTTGTCTTCGAGTATCACTTCCTTGAGATACTTTAGGCCGCCGGGGAGGGCTTCAAGCCAGCGCGCCGTGCGCTGGAGCTTGTCTGCTGTTCGGATGTAGAACATCAGGTATCTGTCTAGAACAGGAATCACCTCAGACGGTGGCACATCTTTAGCAAGGAGCTCGGCGTGCTTAGGGCTTGCACCGCCGTTGCCGCCTATGAAAATGTTGAACCCCTTTTCCGTAGCGATGAGACCGAAGCTGTAATATTTTTAGCAATTAGAGACTTTTTAATTTTCATTAGGCATAAACGAGGGAAGGCTGAAGAAAGGGGAGAACATACTCCTTGCTCTGCGCCTCCGCGCACTCACGCACGCAACCACTGACACCGCCCTTGATCTTATGAGGAGCCCGAACACTCTTATACCGCTCCTCAACGCGGACGGCCATGCCTACACTATCGCCAACTCCATACCGACACCACGTGCTACCGACACAGCTCTTGACAGTACGCAAGGACTTAGCGTAGGCATGTCCACTCTCTAAGCCGCCATCGCCAAGCCGCTTCCAGATATCAATCAAGTCCTGCTTCTTAGCCCCGAACATGTCTATGCGCTGTCCACCCGTGATCTTGGTGTACAAGTTATAGTCTTTCGCCACCTCGCCAATAACGATCAAGTGCTCAGGCAGAATTTCGCCCGCCGAGACACGCGGGACTACTGAGTACGTGCCGTTCCGCTGGATATTTCCTAGGTACCTGTCGTTTGTCTCCTGGAGCCCGTGAAGCGGCTTGCTCATAATGTGCTTATTCCAGAGCGACGCGAAGATGCTCGCCACGGCCGGCTTGCATGTTTCGCAGCCGTCGGACTCCCTATCGTTCCCTGCCTCGCGCATCACCTCCGCCAGCGTCTTGAGCTGCTTCACCATAATAATGTTGTACAGATCCGCGCGGGAGTAGCTGAAGTGCGCACAGAGGTGGTTCTTGACTTCGGCACCCATGTCCTTCATCGCCTTGTTGAAGATACTCGTCACGAGCGGCATACACCCGCCACACCCCGTCCCGGCTTTCGTGCACGCCTTGACCTCGCCGACGGACTTGCAGATGCCTTCTTTAGCTGTTTTAACGATATCGCCCTTGCTGACGTTGTGGCATGAGCAGATCTGCGTGTCATCGTCGAGGTCGTCACCCCCGTCGTCGCCTTCCTTCTTCGCGCCTAGGATTAATTGTGATGGTGGCATGCCGAGTTCCTTCTGGCTTTTTACCATGGGGACTAGCTTGACGTAGTCGCTAGTGTCCCCTATCATCATGCCACCAAGAAGATACTTCCCGTCAGTCGTAAAGAGGTATTTCTTATACTAAAAGACTCTAAGTTAATTATCCCTATCTTGGAAGCTCCTAGTCGGAACTGTCATAAAAAACCGAAAGCTCACGCCCTATGAATTATAACGGAAATAACACAGCCTTAGGCAGGGGAGCACTCACTACTTGCGCAAATGGGTCTTTGTACACCAGCGCCTGGACCTGTGCAGGGGGTTTCTCCCCGGTTGGGCTCGACGTCTTCTTCCGCGATGCCTTCGCAGGTAACGAACTAGGCCCGTCTCGATCCGCGAAGAAATCACCGAAGCTAGCTACGTCGACTCCGAGGAGCTTGAGCTTCGTGCTTAGGTCGGGTCGCTTGAAGGACCTGGGTTGGTGTAGCTTAGCTTGTGTGAGATTGAAAGAGAGGACATCCGCCATCTCGATACCAGGGGCAATAAGGCCGAAAGTCTGGTTCTCCCAGCTCGCACACTCCCCTATGGCATAGATATCCGGGACGCTCGTCGACATGTCATCATTGACAAGGACACCACCGCTCCGCTCGGAGCACTTTATGCCCGCCTTCCGCGCGAGTTCATCTCGTGGCCGCACGCCTATCGCAAAACAGATAGTCGAGCAATCCATTTGCTCGCCATCTTCAAACATTACGCCCGTGACACTACCGCTTTCGCTTTCCCCGTTCGTCTGAATCTTCGCGACTCTTTTCGTCAACATAATATCGATCCCTAGTTCCGTGACCTTCTCAACGACAAGGTTCCCAGCCTCGGAATCGAGCTGCCGGCTCAACACCCATCGGTTCCGCTCGACTAGTTTGACTTTCTCGAAACATTCCAGGTCAAGCATGGCGGCCGCGGCCTCTAATCCTAGTAAACCGCCGCCGACTACGACACCTACTGTGCCTTTGCGGACCTCGCCAAACTCTATCAGTTTCTCCAGGTCGTCTATCGTGCGGTAGACGAAGACACCGTTCGCGTCATGGCCGGGGGTATGTGTTGGTAGCACGGCATCTGAGCCGGTAGCAAGTACTAGGATGTCGTAAGCAACGACCTCGCCGTTCGCGCAGGTCACTGTCTTATTTGAAGAATCGATTTCCGTGACTAGTGTGTTAAGGTGATAGTTAAGCTGGTTCTCGGTGGCGTGTTTGGCATACTACATGTTTCTCATCAGTCCCTGGGTATGTGCATGCGAAGTCTTAAATATCGTCTCATTTCCGTACCCATTCTTGCGGATTCAAGTATAAATTCTCGACCTTGCGGTGGCCGAAGAAACTCGTTAGGCCAACGCGGTTGTATGCGAAGTGAGGTTCCTCGCCGATGACGATAATATCGTACTCGCGAGCTCTTGCATCCAGTTTCAATACCTTCTCTCTAGAAGATCAATTAGTCTGGGGTCGCCCTTGATAACCCTGCCATAGCCATATGGTATCTCTCACATAAAGGCAATTCCAACCATGCCGAGACCGACAACGACCAGTCTGACCCTTTTGCCGGCGGCCATGATGGGCAATGACCTAGACCAGGGGCTACTACGTCAGGGTTTTAGGTTGGTTGTATACAATAAAGTATATGGTAAAATTAAGAAGCAGTAATACACAGCTTTCACTAACACCCAAGGAAATGGTTTGAGATAGCGAGATAGTTCAGAATAAGAGAATCATGACAGGACGCAACACAGAAGAGGAACAAGACGGAACACAACATAGAAGCATATGGGCCAACATAGTTTCACGAAATAGGTTGACGACGAACACTAGGATCTCATCTCATCGTTCCCAGGAGATCTGGAGATGTGCATCTCCGGAACCAGGCAATAGGTATGATATACTAATGGATAGGCGAAATAGTAAAGAATGGTAGTATTACTATATAACATCTAAGAGAGCTCCCATTGGACTGCCTAAGCCTAAGAGGCTTGGCCTGACATTGGCTGGTCCCCCGCCGAACAATTCGACTGCACTGCGACAGTGACATCTCCACGGATATCCCCCAATACCGAGTTCAAACCGGGCATTATAGAGTCTCAAGAGCCACGGCCGCCAGCATCGTGACACCTGGGGCCGTTTGCGGGTCAGTTGTTGATAAGAAGGCTTAGCGTAAATGAAGAGGAGCCAATGAAGAACGCCAATTCCTATGAGTGCAGATGCCGCGGAGATAACGAGGCATTATTAGACATCCGCATTATGAGGAAATGCTCTTCCTGTCTGCTATCTTATCATCTCCAAGATACCGGCGAGAGGCCTTTGGGTAAGGCATTTAAGCCTTGACATCATCATACTTATCGACCTAGTACTTATTGGTGAACGAGGGCTCTTGTCGCACCAGGTCTCGATCACCTGATCTCGTCTGATTTTCTTACACCTTCATCGCCTGGCAATTCGAATGCAAACATCTAGACTTATAGACGAGTAGAGAAAGAAAGGAATGCAACAATACAACGTGCATCGGTGAGCGGATTGGCGAGGTATTATCGACTCCGCCATCAACCTCTCCTGCATTGTTACTCTGCATGCCCTGTGTGGCGTCCCGAGAGTGCGGGCGGTGGGTGTGAATGGCACGAGCCCGCCGTCCATTGTGGCGATCCACGTTGCGATCCACGTTGTGCCTGCTGCCTAGGTATTCTCCGATCCTAACAACCACTGTGCTACTGGATATATGGTTTCTTAGTGAGGTGTGTTTCAACACATTCTTGTTAGGACCCAACGCCATGTGAGATCCAGGTTGGTAGGCTGTCAGCACGCGAACGGTGAGAAATGCACAACCCCATAATCCATAATTAGAACGTCGAGACGTCTGTGTTGGGCATCCTCCTCGCTCAGCGGCCTGAATTGTAATACCGGCATTTCCATATTTGCCTTGAGCTGATGGTTAATCGTGCGCATTATTATTATTACTAAAAATGAAAGTTTGGAAAACAAATCCGGCTCAAAATTGAAATGATGGCGTTTCAACGGTTAGATCACAGCATCTGTCCAAGTTGCCAGGTCATAGTTTCTGCTGCACAACAGTTGAGCGTATCACTTGTTGTTGGTCCCGGAAAGGATCAATAGACTAGTGCTGGGATAGCTATAGGCGATAAGTCGTACGCAGTCCTAGTCAAATTGAGGATTCTCGATACGATAGGTAGTGAGATTATCTTCAGGGACAAGCTTGCCAAGTAGACGAAGCGCAAATAGATTTGACGAAAATACTCGCAAATTACCGACGCGTGAGACGAAGACTCCGCGTCTCGTAACACTAGCGACGCCTCATAGTTTTTATGCGCGGGAGAGTGAAAGACTCAGCTGCTGGAACTTTGTAGCTTGGCTCTGTTGCAAGAGCTGGCCCGCGTGAGCGATCGAGGCTTGATGCAGCCGGAGCTTAATGAATGCTCGTTCGCATATCATCGGGGTGACACCACATTATCGTTCAATGCAAGGCGACCAACACAATGTATGTACATACATAGGCTGGGAGGCAATGGGGGTTTCGTCTGGGGATTGGTTCTGGAAGAATACCCATTTACGGCACCCCTAGACCTGGGAAGGGACTTTAGTCTAGACGTGGGACTTGAAAATCTCACTTCTACTTTGTACATGCTGCCCACGCCGTAGTTAGCTGACCATCTGCATAGAAATTGGGGCGGATCGCATCGGCGGGATCGGATCCTCGAAGCCGTCAAACACACGGGAGACGAGACCTTGTCTTTGCTTTCAAATCGAAAAGGCTGCGTCATCTGGCATGAGAGATTGATTCGATTCATTTGGCGAGATACGAGTGGTGCACGGAATTAACGGCGAAAACATTCGGTGTGTGATCTGGCGTGGCCGATGAGAATGTCGATTCGGGGCCAGGAACCGTCGAAGAGGATGAGACTAAAGCAGATGAGGCTGTCTGTTCATCATATGTCGAGCCTGCCTACCTACCGATACCTGGTCTAATAATAATAAGTATGCTGTACAGTACCCAGGTATTATCCCTTACCCTCCCCGAGCTGAAGAAGACCCTGGGTTCTGCCCTGGGCTGGGAACCCCGGCTCATGGGGCCGAAAAGGGAAATGTTCTAGAAAGGAGTGCGCGATGTTCTATGCGAGACCCCATGCAGCGCCCCCCGTAATACCTAGCACCCATCCATGTAACATCGCTCGGCGGTGGCGAGTGTGTAGGAAGATGAGCCAGGAACGCTAAGTAGTAGGTCTCAGGTGCGAATCCACAATTCTGATTCCTGACAGCTTGGACGAACGGGCAGGATTGCTTCTGGAAACTGGAAAGAAAGGGGACGCAAGGTAGGAAGTAGGTATGTAATAGGTAGTTTATTGTCTCAGTGGGCACGGGTCTTTTCCCTAGATAGTTACCTATTGCGTAATCTGGAGTGTAGCATTCTGTGCATATATACGGGACCAGTACCATTTCGTATCAAACCTGGTCATCCCATGTGTGAAGGTAAATGACTTGTGGCTGTTTTTATCTTTTTTTTCTTCTTTCGTGTAGAAACGAGATAATGACGAATAATGTATCTTGGTCCTAAATTTCTGCGAGCTGGGTTTCTGTTCAGTTCTTGGCATTGTTGCTGTTGTCGTTTATTAATTCCTGCAACTTACATAATTAATTAATCGTCACATTGCCGGAAATGAATCCTACGAAAAGAATATATTGCAAGGAAGAACGGGTGTAGGAACGATTATCGTGGCTGACCCATACATCCTCCAATAAAGTTAGGTACTGATATTCAGTCGCAAGTCTATCCACTCAGGTTGTGAGCGTGCGTGTCAGATAACCTTGTCGGGTACCAAATAAATGCCCTTCATGGGACGAAAAAAGATACGGTGACATAAGTCGAGATATAGTTCTCTCTCTCTCTCTCTCTAGTCCTAATTTTGCCCAATTATAACCAGGCAGCACTAATTGAAGACGTTGTTAATTATGCCTTGTGCTTTCGCACGATACCTATTCGATTGAATACGGGTTATTCCCCTATGGATCGTTACCTATATGTGAATGAATACTCTACCTAGGTATCTGCAACGTATGTTCAACTCTGAAGTGGGTTGGAAACGCGCCGTGATATTTACCGAAATAGTCGCAGATTTCCGATCTGGGCATTGTCTGAAAACCATGTTCACTGGATCTGCGTAAGCGTGCATGGAGTGGCTGCTTTGAAGATAGCCTGGACTCACGTATCCAGGGGTCTCAAACCTCCTACTGGCCGGAGTCAATAATGAGTATGAGCACAGGTAAGATATTGATTGGTGTATCCGTAGAACTAACTTACAAGTAGCTGATGGCTTGTGTTTTCGAGCTCGGTAACGGTACCTATTATCTATTATCGCGCGTGCTAGGTAAATACGTGTATGTAAAAGAAAAAGGAAGTACGGACAGGATATGGAGTAGGTAGGTGGTAAGTAAGTACAGAGCAGAGGCAGCTGAAGTGATGTGGAGACAGGTATCCGTAAATAGATTTCATACGTAAACCAACTATCGGTCAAGAACCTCACGTGCTGTTAGATAAGTCGCAAAATATGGACATCCATAATATTAAAATGGGTAAGTGACAAGAGCAATAGATTTCTGTCGGCACATCACGAAGCTAGAGCCTCAATGACAGGTCAGTTTCGGGATCATAAAATGACAGTATATACAGGATACGGCGGGTTTGGTACGGAGTGCTAGGTATATGCATGTATGTACTTAGGTAGTATGAGGTAGGTAAGGCTGTTGGTCGCCTGTGGTTGGCCGACGGTAGCAACGTGATGCATCAGCCGGCCGCCCGTGCAGAAGCCGTGGCAGAACCATGGCAAGACAAACGTGGCCAGCGTCGGATTCTCCACGTGAGCCAAGGTGGGTAGTATGGACGGGTAGGAAATTAGACTGGATGTTTCTTGTTTCTACTACTTTGTAGTATATACGTATACATACATATGTACATACAATCCAACCCAATCCACACAAGAACGGCGTATCCTATGTCTGTTGGTTTTAGACATACCTACCTACCTACCTGCATCAACCTATTAGCTAACCTGATCCTATCTCGATCTACTACTTTCTCACCCCTTTCTTACGAGGCGACCTTATAGTCTCTAGCTAGCATTGTTGCAGCTCCCGGTAGTGCGCATTTATCAGCTGGATGAGATTGATCGTTGCTACATCCCGCATCCCGCATCCCCTGATCTAACGAGCGAGCTATCGGCCAGCGATCTCGCTTTACGGGCGCACGGCTATACTGGATTCGACCTCATGACTCGCTCGCTTGGGTAGATCCGGGATACTATACATCATCTCAACCAGCAACAAGACTAGGTAGGTAGGTAGCAAGATTAGGTAGCGCTAGTGCCTCGCCTTGAATGTTTGTTGGTATCCCGGGCTTTAGGACTGGAGCCGTCTACCACTGCGCTGGAACCGAGCTGGGCGGGTTCCCGGCTGACTATGTCTATGGTTTATGGCACAGCGCCGCACAGCGCGGGCGCGCTCGTGCTCGTGCTCTTCCGTCATATTTGACCTATACTAAGTCAATCTATTTATATCATTAGTTTACTGGATCATGATTTGTTTGCTGAATTGAATTGGAGAGAAAAAGCTTTTGGTTTTACCAGTGATTGCCCTAATCTTGTCCCTTTGGCCGATGCTGCCCTGAAAACATGAAATGGGGATAAATGGTACGCTGCGAGGGCGATCTCCGAACGGCATTCTGGAAGTTGTGGAAAGGGAGTCCTGGCACTGCCGAGTATAAACATCAACATCAGGATTGAAATTCCCAGGTTGCCCAATGATAGCCAATTATGACCAATTACCGTTTGCGCAGGCTTCAATTGAGGCAACGGTGCCTATCTTAATAGGGCAAAAGGCCCGTTGAAGCTTGGTTGCGATGGATGCCACTGCAACACGGCTAATGCACAAAATAGGTGTTAGCCAGCAGGTTATCCGTATAGAGTGCTCGGTTCGTACGAGACATTCTTCACTTACATACAGCAGCATACATGCCTAGATAGGTACCTACTCACACAGACCATACATAATATATCCATGAATGATTATTTCCACATGTTGTGCTACCTAACCTATTTTTCTTTCAAATGCAACAATCTGACCCTTTTCTTGTCTTTACGCAAAAAGGGTTGTATTAGGTATTATCAATACAGTAAGAGGAGCAACGCGATAAGCAGACGCTACAAGTGCCTACGCATACCTACATCCACTAGACCGCCATTCTTATACGTCTCATCCGGAGCGGTCACAACACCTTCAACCACTTGTCCCGCATTGGGAGTTTAGGCAGAGTCTGCTCTCTCAAATCGACGTACGCTATTAGTGAAGGAGCTGATAAACTAGCGGAAAGGAGTTAGCCCCAGCAGGAATTGATAGGCACTACTAGACGGTGTAGGGAGAAGTAGCTTCTGCACTAGCAGGCCTGGCTGGGCTGGCTCCTGGGCTGCTCCCTTGTAACAGCGTGGTGTGGCGTTTTTGGCGTCCAGCGTCCATGCGTTTTAGCCCAGAGAAGAACCCAGGGCGGGGCCGAACAAGGGAGACCCGAGGCCAAAAGCCACGAGGTTGGAAAGCATTTGTAGGTAGGTACCTACGTATAGAATAGTACCACCATACCTCCTAACTGTAGGTGTGTAGCACTCACAACACTGCACAGCGCCTCTGCACACACAATTGGTTGGTTGGTTGGTTGGACCGGAACTGGAACTGGAACTGGCTGCGAACTTGAAAAAAGGTAGATCAAACCTTGTAAAGCAACAACGCAACATTAACTGGGAAAGGGGATCCGTGTCCTGCTTTGTCCAATGTAAAACGAGGCCAGGAGACAAAAGGGCAAGATGAAAAAACAAAAAGGGAAAGTAATCAAAGGGCACAACCATTTGATACAGCCTGACCTACTTGGACAATCATGTTGGTTATAAACGACTGGTATTAGTGATGTATTAGGTATAGGTATCTCTCCTACTGTAGCACTAGTAGTACCTGCACTTACATAGGTATGATTACTGCGGTGCCGAGTTACATACTTCATGCACACAGTGTTTCTGTTTCCACCTCCATTTCTATCTTCACGCTGATGCCCTTTCGGAGGCTTTGGACTAAAATATCTCTCGACAACTCACCGCAATAACTTACATGTGTATTAGTGGTGAGATGAATCACTAAATACCACGTTTCGATCGTGGATGCTACCAAGCTGGTCCTGGTAAATTGCAGGTGAATCAGCATGCTATGAGCAGCAGCAGCCCCTCCTTGTTCTGTCTGTGCAGTATCACTGCACATAACCGTACCTATACTTAACCCCACATCATCACTTCACCAATTTCAACGATAATATTGCTATGAACCAAAGTACCTCTAGGTATATATTATCTTCGTCAATCTACCACTACTTGTAGGTAGGTATCTACGTAGCCTAGACACTTCCCGTAGGTAGCCTATAGGAGTTACCATTCACCCTCCAAATTCCCTCTACCATTTACACTACACAACCCATCGACCACTTGCAATAATAGAAAACACAACGCTCGCTCTCACCGGGTGTCTTGATAAGTATATCAACTACCCATTTGTTCTATGAATTGACTTACTAGACTGGTCCCTAATGCATTCACATGCTGGGGGATACCCGCACATCAACTGCTGAACACCTCTATAGACATATGCATACAGAAGAACTAACAATAGGTACATACACCTACCTGGTACATGTAGTATCCCTACTACTGCCTTACATCTTCCTCCTTTGTACCTCCTACCTACATATATACAGTAGGTACCTACTTGATTCTGTACTACAACACCTCCGCACATTGCCGATCCTCTGGGAGCAGGTACTGGGCGTAATTACCTATCGCTAACTGAATGACCTTCTACCAAAAAGCCATCTTCTCCTCAACTCCAACGAACTCGATTACCTACCTGCTTTTGCAGCTTATTCAGGATTCGTCGTCGAGATTGAACTGCACCACGCTCCTTTCCGCTACGCCAGATACACATACACATACATACACATACACACACACCCACGATCTGTTTACGGCATAAACCACCTACATACCTACCAACCTACCAACTGCCCCTGCTCTCTCGGGCTTTTACAACAACCCATACATACATACAGACCTTACCTACTTTACCTGTCTACCGACCTATCTACTTACGGTCCATACCTGATACTGTACAGCTCGCACGTCGTACCCCTGGGCACACCCTACGTGGTATGGTATTGACACAACATCCATGCTTACCCATCTCCTCCGTTTCACCTCTCTTGTTATTATACCTGCCTGTCACTGTCCCCCGGTCCATCTACTAGTGACCTGATCAGCTGCCAAAGTGGAGATCGAATTGGACCTCTCTCTCGCTCTCGCTCTACCTTACCTACACATTGCAAGCGTCGTCCTGCCTGCCTGCTTGCTTGCTTCATCCTGTGGTGTCTCTTATGTCTTGCCCAACTTGACTTCCTACGAACCATCGTCACCACCACCACCGACAGTCCGTTGCGGCACCTAACATCGATCAACTGCCGCCGCACCGGCTTACACGCTGCCTAGGTCAGATACTCAGTCCAGATGGGTAACACCCAAGGCAAGCCCGTTGACCTCAACGGCGAGGGTATGTTGTTCGCTCCATCCTAAGCCCTCATACACACTCTTTTTTCTGTGTCTTTGTTGCCCCTGTTTTGTCTACGGGGAAGACGATCAGCTGGGTCCATTCACGGGAACCCAAACAATGGCATTCCCTCTTTGCAATTTGCCTCGAGTCTTTTTTGTATAGCCAGGTACTAATGCGTTTTCTTTGGCCTTGCATAGTAAACCTAAACCACTTTCGATTAATGCGAGTTGTCGGCCGAGGCGCTTTCGGCAAAGTACGAATCGTCGAGCGGAAAGACACAGGACTGTCATTCGCTTTAAAATACATACGCAAAGATGAGGGTTGGTTGCTCTTTGCGCGCATTGCGTCAGGCTACTTGTTGTATGTCGACTTACTAAAACATGGCCCATTTGTCTAGTCGTGCGGTCCGAAAGCGTTCGAAATATCATTCGAGAGCGGCGCATGCTCGAGCATGTGAACCACCCCTTCATCTGCAATTTACGTTACAGTTTCCAAGACATTGAGTACATGTATGTCCCCCAGTCACCCCGTCCCGTCTAATAGCCAATTGCATGCTAACCTAGACAATCTTAATAAGGTATCTTGTTGTGGATCTGATGAGCGGAGGCGACCTACGATTTCACATATCACGAAAGACCTTTACCGAAGAAGCCGTACAATTCTGGATATCCGAGTTAGCGTGTGCCCTGAGATATGTACATGGTCAAGGCATTATACATCGAGATGTAAAGCCGGACAATGTATTGCTGGACGCCGACGGCCATGTCCATCTGACAGACTTTGTAAGCCGCCTCCTGTTCTTTCCTTATTCTTGCGCCTTCTAACACACTCTTCCAGAATGTAGCATCCGACATTATACGTGGCAAGATGCTTACAAGTAAGTCTGGAACCTTGGCCTATCTAGCACCGGAAGTGTACGGTGGCAAAGGCTATGATACAAGAGCAGACTGGTGGTCATTGGGCGTACTATTCTACGAGTGCATATATAATAAGGTAAGAAAGTGATTTGGCACGTTATAGACTGGAACAAACAGTGCTAACAACCGTAGCGGCCGTTTGAGGGCAACTCAGAAACCTCCTTGACTAACGTCATTCTCCACGCCAATGCGAAATTCCCTGCAACACAGCCGCCCCTATCACCCAATTGTGTACGAGCTATGAGGAAAGCATTAGAGCCAAATCCAGATGTGCGATTAGGCCATACATGGGAATCATTCACTAAAGAACCATTCTTTGCAACAATCGACTTTGGAATGTTAGAGGCAAAGCAAATCGAGCCAGTTTTTGTCCCATCAGCTGACAAAACGAATTTCGATGCCACGTATGATCTCGAAGAGCTCTTACTGGAGGAGGCTCCCCTCGAGGCTCGAGCACGGAGACAGAAACCGAGGGAAAGGTTAAAGGATGATGCCACTGAGAAGGAGATCCGGGAAGAGGAACTCTACCGTACTATTGAGCGGGACTTTCACTCATTTGACTATACAGTGGCTGCCTATAAGAAGTATGTGTCTCGGCCTCTCTACCGTCTCTCGTTGTCTAACCCCCCCAATAGGATCACTGCCTCGCAAGGCGATGGAACCAACCAAGCGGCGGCAGTTGGTCAGGTGAGCAGTGTACCTCAAGCTATCACCACAAACGATGCCAGAGCCGCGCCACCACCAACCAATGGCAACCATCAAACGCCGGTCGATCCGAGATCCAGGTCCCATTCGCAAGGCGGCCGTCTACTCAGAAATCCAAGTGGGCCACAACCGCAGCTATCCCAGCACATGCCGCCGAATTATAAAGGTGTGCAGCAGAGTGGCTTGGTGCAATCGCCTACTGGCGGTATTTCTTTCACGCTTGAGGGCACGGGAAGTTGGTCCGATCTGGCTCGCCGAGACAACACGTTACCTACCGACGCCAATGCTATTGGTGACGATAAGGCCGGAGGGTCTGGTGGGTTCGGATTCGGACTCTTTGGTCGGAAGAAGAGGGGATTCAGTCCGAAACCAAAAGAAAGAGGCGTGTTGGGTAAAGAAGGGGCACGGCAAATCGTCGGTTAATCTGGAGGATTGTAGACGGACGGGGGATTAGGGGACTTGCCTGCTTTATGGTGCACTTCGGAGTTCAGGGGTGACATACATTGGCGGGTGATGGATTGGCACGATTTTCTTTTGTCTGTGCAGAGGTCATTTTGTACATGAAGATATATACCCCTTGTTTTTTTCTTGGTCCCTCATATGATAGGAGGCCAGGAAACAAACATACGTGTGTGAAAGAATGCCGGTCACTGGTAAAAATCCGGACAGAGACATAGCTGCCTAGATAATTTGGCAAATTAATTGCAAATATGTTGGGGGTGGCCATCTCGGCCAGACTCTTTGTATCTTTGTTCTTGTTTCCTGTCCGGTATTTGATATAGATGCCAACATGAGAACTTAGACAACATGGATTTCCAAGTATTGACATGCCTTTAAGCGAGAGTTTATACTCGACTTGTATTGTACGTTTCTAGCAGCGGTCTTGCTTCTATAACTTTACTTTTACCTAGCGGAATGAATGAATATGCCGGATTATTTAAAGGGTACATGACTTGCCAGTACCATTCATTGACTTAACTAGCAACGATACTGGTGTCTCTCGGGCTTTTATGGTGAATTTATGCATTTACATTCAGTGCCTGCCCCTAAGAAACACCGTATATAATCAACCATATGTTTTCTTGTCCTAGCTGTATAAACACAACCCTGCCTCGCCCGCCCCCGTTTTCAAGGGAGAATCCAAGTAGTAACGCTCTCGGCCAACAAATTGCCGCTCCACGTCTGCCCGCTCTTGGTGGTGAGGGTGACGTAGACGTCGTTGCCGAAGGTGTTCTCGATGACGACGGTGCGGGTGCCGTCCGGGTTGAGCGAGGCGACGGACTGGATGCCCTGGTACCCGCCGTAGCTGTAGCTGCCCGTCCCGCTCAGGATGACGGCACCCTTGGGCATGAACTTGGAGAACTGTGATAGAATGTAGTAGTCGATGGTGAAGGCGTAGGTCCCCGCGGCTTGGTCCACGGTGAAGAGCCCCCGGCACGTGGAGCAGCCGCCGGGGATGTAGGGCCCGAAGGTCCCGTCGGAGGCTTGCGTCCAGGTCCCTAGGGTCCACATGAGAGAGCCTTCGGCCCAGTTCTGGAGGGGTCCGAGGGTGTTCTTGGAGGATTGGTACCAGGGAGTTTGGGGGGATGTCTGGATGTGAGAAGGGGGTTAGTTAGATGATGATTCTCTGCTTCGGTGGAGAGGTAGGGACTGTGAAATTTGTGTAGAAAGTAGTATAGTATGGTATGGTATAGTAGAGTTTGCTCACCCAACACTCAGTCATATACTGATGTTTATCCGGATAGGCGTTGTGAAAGCTCGTCAGCACGCTCCAGTCCAGATTCGTCGCGTAGCAGTGCCACGCCGCGCTGTCGACGTACGCCCCCGCGCCGTTGACGACGGTGCGCGGGTAATTCGGCTGGTCGGTGTTGTGGTCGTACGCCCAGATCCTGGTGTTAAAGCCCGCGCTGCGCAGCGCTGGCCCGACGTACTGCTGTGTTACCTTGGCCGCCTCGTCCGCCGACTGGTACATGGTGACGTGGCCGTTGCCCTGGCTGTTCAGCGGCTCGTTCTGCAGCGTGATGGCGTCGATCGTGGCGCCGTTGTTCTTGTAGGCTTGGAGGTATTTCACGAAGAGCTGCGCGTATTGCGAGTAGTACTGCGGGTCGAGCGAGTTGTTGTCCGCGTTGCCGGTTAGGACCTGTTTTAGGGGGTAGATGTTAACATTAATCGTATATTCTCTATCTAATAAGTCTCTCTTCCTCTCTCCCTTCCTCCTTCTGTTTCCCTCGTTGATTTTCAATGTGCGGGTAGGTAGGTATGTGTGTTCACAAAGCATGGTAAGAACTCACACGATTCAACTTCATCCACCCAGGGGCACTCCACGGAGACCCCAAGATGGTCAAGCCAGCCTTGACGCCCCGGAAAGCAGCCAGCATCTTCGCCATGGCGGTGCCTCGATCCCCGAGGTTGAAGTTAACCAAACCCGGGTCCGCGTTCCCGCCCGCATCATCATACGTATACGCAGGCGGGCCAGACAAGTCCGAGCTCGCGATGGTGTGGCGCAGGAAGCTGAAATCGGCGCCGTCAGAAGTAAGGAGCTGCCTGATGAGCTGGCTCCGCGTGTCGGCGGAGAGGGCGTTCATGACGGTCACGGTGGCGTCCGTCACCGAGCCGCCGAACCCGATGAGCGTCTGCTTGTGCCCCGAGGCCGTGTCGTCGATGCTCAGGTCCCAGGTCGAGCTCCCGCCCGTCCCGCGCCCCTGTACCGGCGCCGCGGCCGCGCTGAGCTTGTGGCTTAGGTCGGAGGTCGTGACATACGCAGCCGGTCCCGCAAGACGGCTCTGAAGGAGCGAGGAAGGCGGGGAGGGCGCGCCGAGGGCTTGGCTGGCTGCCAGGAGGGTGAGGACGGAGAACAACATTGCTGCTGCTGCTGGTGGGGAACGAGATCAAGAAAGCCACGAGTCGACCTATCTATCTATGGATATGGAAGACCGTTGTCTCTTTTGTATGATCTCTTACTTTTCAGGGACAGTGGCAGGCTTGCAGACAGTATACATATCTATAAATATATACTTCAACAACACAATAACAATAGCCCCTATTTAGCTAGCTAGCAAGTCCCCGCGCTATCCCCGCGTTCAGGTCGTAGCCGAGATGCATGTTCGCGGTTGCTACTACGACGTCGGCCTCATGCCGGATCGACGGGGAATAGCTACCTGCTTTTTTCGGGCGGTGGCGGTGACGTGACTACACCGTGCTCGTGATGGGATGCCCAGGTATGTAGCTGGCTAGCTATTTTTGCTGAGCTGCTTACGGCTGAAAGCCTCAACCTTAAAAAAGCAGGTGGAAGACAAGATTGGTTAAACTTGCGATTCGATCGATCGATAAATATGCCGGTACCACTGAACTGCAAGCCTGGGAAACATCATGAAACGTATGTGGTCCGGCTTACTGGATACGGCTTTTCTTGTAGTTGCTGGCGCCATCCAAATGTGTTTATTTGCATTTGTTACTAAATTTCTAGTCGGTGTGGTAAGCAGGGGGTTGAGGGATCGTTATTTATGCAAGTTAGATGAGCATGAACCGAATGAAGGTTCGTTTCATTCTGAATGAATGGGTAATATAGGCTTCTTACTTATGCGTAGATAATATCCAATATTCTTCTCATTGCTAGAGCAGCTGTGCTCGAGAAGCGGCTAGTTATCAATATACCGTAAATAATTTACAATAGGGAGTACTAATACATACAACACGGTAGGCGGATGCATATAATAGGAAGTAAAACAAGTACCTCACTGTGATTCAGCTGCCTTCATTACACCGTTCCCCTTTTACCTTAACGGCGTTGATTTCGAGCAAAATATAGTAGTTCATGTATCGTAACACATTCGTACAGCCAACCTCCTTATCTCTTCTCTTCACTTAATTACTCGCCGGGGTATCGATTATGTTAGTGCTCCAATTCCAACCAACAGAAGCACAGTCTTTGAGCACAAGGAGGGTCCCACACCAGCATCGCTCAGTCCTCTTTTATATCGTCTTCTCGATCGAGTTCATCATCGTCCTCTAAACCCCAATCCCTGAATCCTGTGCCCCTCAGCCAACTGACGCCCTTCCGCACGTTCGCCTCACGAATCGCTCGGGCGTCCCTCTCGTAAACAGCCCCTGTAATGGCTAACGCAAGCGCGAATAGCCAGACGTCACCACCACGCATGGCGCGCCACCACCGCCGCTTGACGCCCACTTTCCATAGCGAGTCGACGCTGGTGCGGGCCGTGTATAAAAAGATACTGCGGCCCTCGCGCCGCTCTACAAATGCCCACAGACCCGCAAGGAAACCGCCCAGGAAGAATCGCTGGGTGGGGAGGAATGTGCGGGGGAGCCACGTCTGGAAAAAGCAGATGCTTGCCCAAGCAGTAGACATGGCACCGGTAGCGAATGTTGTGAGTCGCAATGCCCTTGATAGGAGGCGGTTTAGCAAGTGCAGGGGCGCATTATACAACAACTTATAACGGGGTAGCATGAGCATCGAATAGAATATTAAAAAGAAGCGCCCCATCTTTGGGAACGAGCGAACCCAGAAGGCGACATAATTTCGCAGACACGAAGGGTCGGCAGGATGAAGGCTAGCACAGCTTAGTGATGTGATGATGGGGTATGCTTGGGAGGTAAGTGGTGCGAGGGTTGTTAGCGTCGCCGGCAGTGTAGGCTGGTTAGGGAAAAGCGTTGGGGAGATGAATGGCCTAGGCATCCAGATTAGCAACATCCCGTGTTTGGAAAGAATAGAGGAAACATACGGCCAGTTGAGTTTAGCCATTTCCGCTAGATTGTCGATGATATCCCAAGGACCAGGCCACTTCACGCCCGACGGCAAGTTCGCTGGCGCGCTGTGCAAATACGTAGTAGTGTGTTTGAAAATGAAGTCCAAGAACCCGGCGGGAGAGCTCTCGCGGTCAAACACGGTGGCGTGCAGCAGTTGCCCCATAGCCACGGGCTGAAGCATCCAACTTCCAAACCACCACGGACGTTCTCTCTTTACCATACCCTTTCCTCCGGCCCTAGCTCGGAAGCCCCATATAGAACCTTCATCCTCGAGCAGATTCCAGCCAAACTCCAAGGCGCGAAACATGACGGATATCATGATTGTCATGCGGAGCTGCTGAGCGGGAAAGATACCCAGAGCCAGACCGGCGAGACCAGCCCCTACTGCAGGCGCATAGGGGGATGTGAGTGTGTTCGAGGTCCGGGGGTTGCGTTGACGAAACGGGGCGGCAGCCGGATCGAGTAGTTGAGCTCTGAGACGGGTGAAAAACCGGAAGAGCAGTCGGTAGAGTAATAAGATGGTAGACAAGGATAGCGATAGCCGAAGAGGCGAAGACTTGTAAAAAGGCTGCTTCTTAGGTGAAGAGCCAGATCTGTAACGAACGAATTGTCAGAGTACTGCATATCTCGTACGAATTTCATCTTCATGGTATCACAGGCTTACTCTTTTTGGCCCTTAACACGCGCAAGCAGTATTTCATAGGCCTTGGCTCCTATACCCGTAGCCACGAAGACACGTAGAGCATGTCGAACGGCACGAGCATTGAAGCTGTCCCCTCCCCCTCCCCTTCCCCCTACCTCTCCCGGCTCAAGGCCCGTTGACGTCGCCTTCGCCTTCGCCTTCCCCCTCCCCTTAGCGGTTTCCCGATTAACGGAACCCCTGTGGCTGCTTTCGCCATTTATATACTTCTCGACCGCATTTACAGTGGGCGCCCGCTTTCGAAGGATCCGTGAGCGTGATATGACGTATCTATGAAGAGTCTCGTATTCGCGTGCCGATATGGTGTATCTCAAGGCGTTGCGAAGGACGGGATCAACAGCGGAAGCCTTGGATTTGGGAGCTGACGCTGAGGTGGCCTTTGGACGTGACCCAGCATTGGAACTGGGAATCGCAATAGGAGGAATGGCGGATAATCTAGGAGGGCCCGAACCACTGGCCATGTTGACGGCGGCGTTTGATAACGTCTAGTTTAGTAAATACGCAATGTAGATGGTGTAGGGCTATTATGGCTGTTCTACTGCTAGCTTGCTCGGCTGTGTACTCAGGTCAGATGAATCGCCATCAACGCACAGCCAGCGCCAACGTCTGCGCCAATCGGAATTAAGTATTCGGGTTGACTGATAGATGATGGATCAGATGCGGCGGTCGTGCCTGAAAACAACCATGCTGTATAGTATACGCGCACTGGCCTGATGCTAGTGTTGATGTTGTTGTCAATGCTGTGGGCTTCTTGTGCGACTCGCTGAGGCTGAGGAACGTAGGGGGGCTCGGCGCGTAGACACGCGACGACAAAGTCAATTCCAATTCAGACGTATAAGAAGCGCACATGAAGAGAGGCGGATTAAAGCCGATTATGTATTTGAAGATAATAGACGTAAAGCGTTGTGGGAATGCTGTTTGTAGTGTACGAGGTGGGTTCGGGCGCATGAACGGGGTGGGCTGGAGATGAAGAGGGCGTCGTCGGGGTTGATTGAGGGTGTCGGTAGATAGATAGATAGTCGAAGAATGGAATGGCATGAGAGCTATGAGATTGCGTGGAGAAGGCCAAGAAATTACATGCAGAGTGCTTGCATATGCGATGGACCGGATACGTACAAATTGTACCACATACCTCGGCTGATTCTTCATTTAGCTAACATAGTGGACCGTGCCTTATCTACCCACACACTATCCACTACCTAAGGAGCCTAGGTAGGTTGCATGTGAGCCCTGTAAGGCGTCTGTAGGTATGTGGTCAAGTACCTAAGAGGTAGGTAGTGTGGGGTGAAGGGTCTGGGGTAATTCATCCATCGTTCTTCCTTGTTGGATCTCTTATCACCATTGTGTTATTCATGGAATAGGAAGATTTTTACAGGTAGGTATATCGGTACTGCAGCTGCCAAATAGTATAAATGATGAAGAAAACGTCGGCAAGCCTAGAATTCCTCTAATATACATTTTGATGTACCTACCATACATCAACAAACTATACCATCGTCACAGACCTCGAGAGACCTTCAAATTCTTCATTCATACTATATGCGTTATACACTAAGGCATAGCGCCCGATTTTATTGACCCCTTTAGAAATCCAGTACGGGCAGGAGACTTCTATTTGCTAAGCAAAATATCACATGTTCCTCACGCTTCTCTTGACTTCATATAGTATTAGCCCCATTGCACTAATGTATGACATAATACGTCTTAAATGAGGCCTTTACTCGCATGAATGCAATACACAAATGTGTGTTGTAACTCTCCTTTCCTTTGGTGAATTTACACATGCGGGGATTTTGCTCTACTCGAGGTATGCTGTGTGTGTATTGACCTCTAGCTGTTATTCGATCCGGCGATCCAACTCTACCCTAACTAATAGCTAGTTTCCTATAATGGAAGATAAGAGGGGGGAAATAGTCGACATATTGGGGTTTAGATGCATGGTAGAGGCCAAACCGAGTATACCTAGGTACTGTCCGAGGCGTACAAAGGATGTTAATAAATTGGTAGTCGATGCAATTGGGTCGGTAGCCTTAATATTTCCGTATCGGTAGGCACGACAATCCCTTTATAGGAACGGTTACCTTAAAGGGACGCGGGTGATGCTACAGACGGAGAGCATCGTGAGGAGTATGTAAATATATGCTATAAGCTTAATACTATATCGCCACCTAGGTAGTCTAGGTAGCTCTATAGTATCCAATGAAAGTGGCCAAAAGAGTAAAAGTACCCAGAGAAGAGTAAATCTTGAGATTACAGTGGTTTGTTTAAAAAGCGATTTGGTACCACGTCTACGGCAAATAAACGCACTAGTAAGTCTGGGATTTTTTTAACCAAAAAAAAAAAAAAACTCTCTAGAACCCTCAACTTCTCTATCAAAGTGCATTTATATATCTGTCGGAAGCTAGGCGCTTGTTATACACCTATGAATGTTTAAGCTCGTTTTGCATGGTACACTTTTGAACTTGATCATAATACACAAAGTTTGACGCCCGATCTTGATCTTGAGTGATTCAGCATATTAGACAATAAACCGGTTTTTGTAGGATTCAGAATCTAGAACTACCATAGCATTGGTTGCGCTGTAGTGACCTACCAAGCCTCCTTGGGCTTCTCTAAACCCCTTCTCAACACCGCGCAGTATATCGAGAACCTGGCGTGGTACCATTTCGCATCATCGCCAACCCCAACACCGCCAATGCATGACATGAACACGGCGTCTAATGTCAAATACAAAGATCCGCCCGCAGCAGCTTCATCATCATCATCACCACCCAAGGCTCCCCGCAACCCTCGAATTCATAACTACAACCGTGAACTCAGTAGTTCATGGTTCTAGGCAAACCCTAAAAACCACCATGGCGAATAAAGGGGGTATTACTAGTAGAAAGTCGCTCAACGTCCACGCCGACCGTAATCCTGTCTCCCGCGATCTAACTAACTTTTCAGTGTTTTCCTGTATCCTTTTTATCCCTACAGAATCATGCCAGCCGTGGCAGACTGTAAAAACTTTTCCTCCCACCCCAATGCCAAATATTTTCAGAGTGTCATTTCGAGAAACCGGCAAAGTCGATCACTCGAAGCTTGCCGTTACTCGTCCACTCTTGCCAACTATGTCCATGTAGAAGCGGGAATACACCAACAAACACCGAACGCGATGCCGACTGAAAACCAAACCAAATGTCAATGCCCAAGAGCCGTCATGTAATGCACTAGAAAATCTTCGCTTAGAGCGCCCTAAGCGAGCACACGATCGTTGCGTCATGAGTCCCATTAGATCTTACCCGACAAAATCCACTAGACCAAGGAGTCAGGGATATCATACGAGGGGTGGATCCGTTGCTGCGTCGACTGCTGTGCGACATCGAACTGAGGGACCCATCTTCGTACGATTCGTGGTGTTTCATCTCGAATAACATCTTCCTTCCAGTTTAGAACATCCCACTGTTCGGCGGTGGTATGCCGGTATGGCGAAGATAGACGCGACTGGATTTCGCGAGCATCAGGAACACTCTCGGAGCGAACAGCTTCAACAGCGCGAAGACGCCTTGCTTCGCGCTCCGCCACAACGTCAAGCACCGCATGGTACCGATCTTGGGCCGTATTCCAGCCCGAAACACCGTTGCTACCAGATGTCAAGACTTGACATAGCTCATCAAATGGTAAATTGAGTAATATGCGGGACAGAATTGATGAGCATTTAGCAGGCTCGCGGTGTGGTAACGCGCCATCATCTGGATACGCAGCTGGAAGATCGCCGAACTTGATGCTAGACAGGCGAGCCTGTTTTGGGGCTTGTCGTGTGGTTGTGCCAATAGCGATCGGGGGCACCACCTTGTCGGTGGTGCGTGCACGCGTCGGAGTAGTAGCAGCGCTTACTGGAATTCTCGCTATTTTGGAGATATCTTGGACCGAGGTGTCGAGTTCGAAGTTGGAAGGGAACTCGGTGATCAGAAAATTCATTATAGCGGACAGAAGAATCTTAGTTTCATGTCCGTATCCAAATTCCAGGACAGTAGGAGTGAATGCTCCTTCCGGTTCAGCGCTCTGTTCAAAGTGTCGTTGAACAGTGTTCTCCAGTACGAAGCCTAGGCCCGCTTCAATGGTATCCCACGTGAGAGTGTTGGCGGCGATTTCCAATCCCCGAATCAACACGTCCGGCATAGCAAGAACGTAGCCGGCAGCAGCGTAGCCCAGAGAGAACCCAAATTGGTCCACCTTATTACCTGCAAAATCCATTCTATTGCCATTGCCTAGCATTGGATGGAGTGGGAAAAGTGGGTGTTGATATAAACGCTGGACGGCCATCCACCAAGCGTCAGACCGTAAATATGAGTCATCGATTTCCATAGTGATAGTCTGTGGGCCTCGGTCAGTCGCACGAGCGGTCAAAATGTGCTGTTTCAAGGCAGGACTGCGAGCTAGTATGAGCTTATGTCCGCTTATCTTGACGGGATGATGTCGGCCCTTCGCAGATAGAAGCTCCAGAACACAATCAGCAAGTTCTCCATTATCGAACAGACTTCTAATGTACCGAACGCCGTCCATTACCTCATCCTCGACGTTGAATTGTCGTGACATTGGTTGAGGAATGAATGGTGGGAATGGGCCAGGAGGATGCGGATGAGCAGCAAGCTGTTCGTGGCGCGCATGAGGAAATGAGCCGTTAGGATGATAAGGAAGATTACCATTCTCTATTCCATTTGGCTCGCCAGATGTATGAGAACCATGGAAGCTATGGGGTGTTGGCGGGCCGTAGCGGCCGGCACCGGGGACGTACGCCTCCATATGAACAGGCGGAGTAGGAGCAGGCACGGTTCCATACATGTCCATGGTTGACATAGGCCCCATGTCCCCTCGGAAATGAGTGTTGATGGGCGTGGGGAAGCCATTGCCGTTCGAATGGGTGTGATGATGACCATTTGGTCGCGGATGACCACGATTCTCACCGTTGATGGGAAGTGGAGGCGGCATGAAACCACCAGGTAAAGGTGCTGGAGAAGGAGTATGAGAATCAAAACCACCAAACATAATACCACCTCCATTACTAATTTGGTGCCTATGCTGGTGAGGGTGCATGTGGTGAGGGTGTGGGGCATGGAAAGCAGCAACATGATGATGTTGGTCAGCTATATGTTGCTGATGCTGGAATGCGTGGGACGGTGCAGGAAATGAGGATGTAAAGTCTGGTTTGTTCATCGAGGTCGCTGATTGAGGTTGAGACGCATACGACGGGCCACCATTTGCACCTTTCGAGTGTGAGTCAGAGATCGCCTCGTTTGGAGTCTGCGGAGACATAAGGTAGGGACAAGACTTACCTCGGGTCGCCTCGAACCTGCCAGTAGAACCATGGACGGGCTCTATATTGGAAGGACCAACACCGTTTACCTGCAACGGGGACAATCGAGGCTGTTGCTCGGATCCAGGAGGTGATGCGGCAGCGGGCGCGGGTTTCTCCACATTCTGACTTCTCACTTCATTTTCAGAATTCTTGGCTGAGTGGAGCGGGTCATGGGAGATGAGCGCAGCTTCGAGAGAAGGGACAGGAACACCGTTGGACGAGACAGAAACGATGGGCGCATGCTTAGGAGACGACTTGGCAGCAGTAGTTCTAGCGCTATTGGAATGTTTGTTCATATAGGGTAGCGGAATGGCAGGGACGACAGGTTGTCGGTTGGCCGGAGCATTGGGTACGGGTGCGGGCGCGGCAGGCTGCTTCTTTGTGTGGCCGGAAACGGGTCTTGCAGGCTTCGGCTGGGTCTTGGAAGGCGGCGCCATGATTGCGGTGTACGTAAACTCCTCGTCGTCAGCGCCGGAGGCACGAGACGGCCGAGGAAGGGTGGTTGTAGTGACAAGCTCTAGCAGCTTCCCGTGAGAGTTGAGCTTGCAAAGCTGTAGAGAAGAACAATGGTGAAAACGAAGAGTGGGTAATCGAATAAAGAAATAAAGAAAAATAGAGCGAGCGAGCTGTAGGTTATTGAGGCCGGTTCGAGATCCGGCGCGCGGCAGAGGTGACGAAGGTATAGGAGCTGAGGTTGGACGCTCGGATGTGGCCGTGGGAGCGCAACCGTGTTCCGTAACCGCAACCGTAGACCGTGAACCAGGACCTGAAGCTGGCGACTCAACCCGAGCTCAAAGGTGTCATGAGCGATGGGTGTACCATGCCCAGCCAATGCGCACACAGTACTACCGGAATGTCGAGGGACAATGCTAATCGAGCAACTAATGTATGTAGGAGTATCAAGTAGGTGGACGGATAGAGATGGTCGGCTAGGCTTGCTACGCGTTTGGGGGGGACAATCAAGCGGCAGAGAAGCCGGGAAGAGTGATTGTTGGTATGCAAGGCGACGAAGGTATAGAAAGAGTGGTAGCAGTACGTAGGTCTGAAATAAGAGCCGGACGGTGACTGGCGTAAGGATAGCTGGCTAGCTAGCTGGCTGGCTGGCGGACTTGGCCGACTGCAACAGAACCAAAATACAGATTGTCACACCGTTGTTGGCGGTTGAGCCGTGCTGGTGATGACGGACTGGGGGGGAAAAAGGCAGAAGGACGGAGACGGAGATGGGGATGGGGGATGTTTGAATGAATGAGTGGATGGATATGGATGGATGCTCAAATTGATCGACCAGCCGTTGGCCGAGCCTGGGTGGGGGGGTTGATTGGGGGGAGGGTTCTTGTAGGTTAAGTAGGTACCTACTTACTTACTTAAGTGTGTATGTAGGTAGGTAGGTAGAGGTAGGTAGGTACCTAGGTAGGTAGGCACCCGAGCAAGCAGGCACGCAGTAAGGTAGGCAGGCAGGTGCGTAGATTAGGTAGGTAAGAAGAAAGGCTGGAGCTACCTACCTACTGCACTACTGTTCGTCCTCACAACAACACACGAAAATAGCAGATGCAGATGCACACAAGCCCCGAGCTGTGTTTGAGCCTTCAGTTCAGGGTCTTGCGGTGGTTGCGGTCTTCGGCGGGGGTAGATACGGGAGATTGCCCAGCAAAGTCCGAAAATAGGTAGCCTAAGCAAGGAGATACCTGGATAGCTTTGCTGGGTGGTACTATACACAGGAGCAAGTAGGTACTGTGGGTAGGCAGGTACTAGAACTATACCTTAGGTAGGTAGTAGATAAAGCCCAGAGATTAGGTAGAAGGAGCGGAGAAGGAGCAGGAATAAAAAAAATATTTCATTGCGTCTCGCCGATGGCACTATAACTTTCTTAATTCAGCTCAATTGAGGCCCCACTCACTCATACCTCCCGCGCACTATGTACACGACGTTGCTTCAGCCGGAAACAGCAAACAGACAAGCAGGATAACCGGGTGTCAGATGGTAGGCAATCTAGCATGCCATTGCAACAGTATAATCTTCACATTCATGCACATAAATACCTCCTTTCTATCCTTCTGTCCAAGAGTGTGCAGCGCCAGACCACCCACTGCACCTGGTCGCCAATCTTGATGCTGGACCTCTTGGGTCGTGGAAAGGGGAAGGGAGGAAAGTGCTGTGACCTCATCAGTAACAACATTTTGCATTAGTCATGCAAAACGGACTCACAAGAGTGTCTTGGCCCAGCTGTGGCTGAAGCTATCCCCCTGTCTACTACTTTACAGATAGAAGCTTTCATCAGCCACAATTAATAACCCCACCATCGCTCGTCAAAACTCACCTGCTCTGCTACCTAATTATTCTTGCATGCGCCACCCTTCGGAGTTATACTATAGGTCTGTCTCATATTAAGCCTCAATGCCTCTCATCTTCCGAAAACGATTCAGAGTTCGCAAGACATTCTAAAGCTGCCTTGCCTATCCTAGAGACAAGCAAGTCTTTAAGACATGAAACTCTGAAAGAACACTCTGAACAGCCCTGCACGCTTCCTGTCTTATATCACCTGCATTGTGGGCTTTGCTATATGAGGCCCTGCTGGTTCACAATTATGGTTTGTAAGTTTTAAAGTAACTTGTTTGATAAGACTCCCGGGCTAGACAAGGAGGGTCTCTTTATGATCCATCGATGATACGACCATAGCTCATCGCAGGATGACAGGGCTGAAAAATAGCATTTCAGTTGAATTTTCCTTCGTCCCTACGTAGTGTGAAGTGTAGAGTGACTAGCCATGTACCATACCTGCAGGGTTTAATTTGTCTCGGATGACATCGGTGGATCAAAATGCAATTCATAGTGTTAGGAACACAAATTCATATATTTGAATCCTATACACGCAGGCAGCAGAGTAAATACATGCATTTCCTGCTGTGCTTCTATAAGCCATACCAGCACAGTCACTAGCACAACTAGGTAGCCTTTGAAGATCTAGATCTAGGTGTTAATAGGGACAACAGCGTTATAGCGTCCCCCGGCTGGCGTAAAATTAGCCAGCACAGCATCAATCTGCGCCATCTCTTCATCCGTGAGATTGACCACCTTGCTATTCTCATCCACCCTCGCCACAGTAGTGGCCCCAGGAATTGGGATAATTGTAGGCATTCCCGGGCGCTTCGATACTGCTATTGTCCAATTGATGGCGAGTTGAGCTGGTGTACAGCCCTTTGCATTGGCGATCTCCTCGACCCGTTCTACAAGGCGGAGATTCGCCTCAAAATTGCCTGGTTGGAACCGAGGGAATCCAAACGCTTGGAAGAGGCCGTCCTTGATGTCCTCAATTGACTTGAGTTTGCCTGATAGCATGCCTCTGCCAATTGGCGAGTAGGCAATCACCGGGATCTCGTATTGCGCGCAGGCAGCTGCGACACCATTTTCAAGGATGTCGGTCGAAAAGCTATTGTATAGGACGTGTTAGTTACGGTTAATAGAGCCAATCATTCCCGGATCCAGTATGTGCAACGTACAGTGAAAGTTCAAGTTCTACAGCCGCGACTTTGGTATGCTTGACTGCCTCGTGGATTGTCTCGGCTCTTACCTCGGACAGGGAGATCCCTCCGAGCTTGCCCGTGTTGATGTACTCCTCCTGTATCAGTTTGAAAGTCTCTTCCATCGGCACGTTTGGATCACGCCGGGCAAATTCAAACAAGTCGATCTTCTTCCGACCCTTTAGCTGCGCGATGCAGGTATCTAGGGTTCGACGCGTATTTTCAGGCGATGCGTCCATCTGATGGGTGTTGGGGTTATGGCCACCTTTGATACAGAGAACGACCTTGTCGGCATCCTCGGGGTATTTCTCGAAATATCTTTCTAGCAACACTGCGACACCCGGTATCAATAACTCTGTTCACCCCAACGAGATACTTCGGCGGCCTTAAAATGATTAGATTAATAGTGTACCCGTCACTCACCTAGACTATTGTATTCTGGTGTCCCGTAGAACTCGCCCCCATTCCAGAAATTACCTGGCGTTGTGTTAGTAAGAATTTATCAAAGATGTCACACCACCGCCGAGGACTATATAAGTAGACAAAAGTGAGAGATGTAAACGCACTTCCATTCTTGAGTGCTGCGCGCATCGCCTCAAAAGCCTGTTCCTGAGGACATGGCGTAGTTCGCCATGTAAATCCCATGAGTCCGTAGCCAATCGGCCCAACGTCTTTTCCAAGGATGGTAGGCATCTTCGATTTTTGTACTAAAAGAAGGTTGAAAACAGTTACAGATTTCTCGCAGGAACTTGTTGACTCTTGTGGTAAGTTGTATAAAACACGGGCTGTAATTCGAACACTTTGAGTCCTCCTGTTTGAGGGGTTATATAATGAACCACCACCCTCAGGGGTGAGGGGTATGGGCTTGCTGCCATGGTGTCATTAGAATCCTATCGCGAATACTTACCGTTACAATCGGCTTTATCTCCCTTGATCGGTCGGAGCGGGCGTGCACTGTCTCCCGCAATGGCCTGTAGGGTCGCGGGAGACCGGCGCTGTGCCAACTACTTTGGCCAATCAAACATGCTGGATACGCATCCATTTGCCCCTTTGGGGTTATAGGACATAAGGCTGGAGAGATCCGACCCGGCCGGAGTTAAGCTAGTTAGCTAGGTCTCCATCTGCCCGCGGGGTCCGATACAAAATACCTGGACATCATATTTTCATACCTACCTCTCCACATATCTACTTACGTCCATGATGTGCCTAGATAGTTGAGGTATGTATGTACCTAGGTATGCAGCTGTAGTGGGCTAGATGGCTCAGATACGAAACCTCACTCTAGAGCAACACGCCCTTCCAACTACATCGCAATGCACCGCCCTTCCAACTGCATCGCAATGCACCGCCCTGCTATCGCTCACATTTACAACCGAGGAAGTTATGACATCCAGATATTAGCCCTCTAAGACTATAAAAGTTAGTACAATACTAGAAAAGGTTTCCGATCTAATACTTCACTTTGCGTACGAATGAGTTTTCTTCTTCATCTTCATATTCCGAGATGACAGTTGTCTAGGAGTAGACGGATGTTTCAAGGATAGGAATTGCTATGGTTGTAGGTATCTACGAGCTACCGTGTAGCACATTTATATACAGTACCTACCAGTGCTACAGTTCGTAATTCAACTGAGAACCGCGTGGTAGGATCTAATATGGCAAATGAGCCCTATAAGAAGTTGATGCCAACACCAACTTGTAAGCCCTTCCTGCTCTCTTCACCTTGACGCATGACAAGAGGTAGGGTAAAGTTGAGTTCGAATCTTGCGACGGGATGTGCATAGACGAGGCCTACGCCTGCAGCAATACTAGGCAGACCAGTGCCAACTTCTTTTGTGGCAGATAACATGCCACTAAAAACTGAACCGGCGGTCATTCCTTGCCTAGATGAGGTATCCTTGCTCCTCGTCTTGTGTTTCGTTGCCACTGATCTGCCGCCATTAGCGAATACCTGAATTCGGAACGGGGAATCAGAGCCGACTCTAGGTAACGGCAAAAGCACGTTCACGCTACCAGCAGCGAAGACATCACCCCCCAGCGCATCAGCGCCATCTCTCGGGCCTAAGCCTCCCAGAGAAAAGCCACGGACGTCTGTGGGGCCCCCTAGCGTAAACCGGTCGTTAAGCCGGCTAGGAGATGCTCCACCTAAACCGAAAGACAGAGGTAGAGGATAAAGTAGCCCAGCCCGGAGCCCGCACCCAATAGCAATGCCCGAGGGTCCTTTCAAGCCTGGTATAGGTATCGGAACAGCACCCGCAACTTCCAACTCACTTTTGGAAAACCCAACGTCTCCCTTGAGCAGGCCCCATCCAGCAAGTTCAGAAGAGGTTTTCACCATGTAGCCGCTATGCGGCAGCATGGGGTTGTCTCTTCGTTCTCGGTGGAACAAGTATGTTATGGCGCTCTTCACCGAGTCCCCAGCATCGCCACGTACAGTAGGGCTCGCCGTAGCGGCCAGACCGGTTAATTGCCTCCATGTGCCGGAATAGCCCACCTGATAACGATCACCATTTTCCTTTGCCCAATTCAGCCTGAGCCCACCGCCCTTTAGGAGTTCCTCGTGACTTGCCCAAGGCTTGTGAGTACTGCTGGCCAGACCGTCTATACTGAGCCTTAGATTGGGGTCGCTATTTATTGGTGTAGAGAATTCGGCACTATATGCCGATCTGGTCCTTGTGCCTGCGGATGCGTTCACAGACAAGAATTCAGCACCACCAAAGACATTCCGTAAGAGCATGGTTCCATAAGCGGAGCCTTCTGTATTACCCAAGTCCGTTCCTGTCTTCAACATCAACCGAGACTTCTCTCGTACTCGAAGAGAAACATCGAGATCGGTTGGGGACGTGGAGGGGTCGAGATGAGGGGGCTGGGACAGGTGCACGAGGACGTCCGGGTGGAATATGTCTTGAGAGATGGGAGTCAGCGTGCACGTGCTTTCGTGAGGAATTCGGCCATCCTCCCGTACCAAATTTCTGTAATTTTGCAACGGCGCCTTTAACCTCGTTCAAGAGGTCGGCTAAGGTGTAGCTGGCATTGCGGCTATCCTCTACCAAGGGTTGGAAGAGAGGATTGAGGAACGACCTTCGAGTGTTCTTGGCTCCGTGGATCTGGACAGACGAGAGGGTGACAGGTAGTGTTTGATTATGCGAGAGCTTAGAGTTGGTAAGTAAGTGCATCCTAGTAGGGCCACTATCAGAGCATGCTGACCAACTGAGCGACTTGCTGTTCGGATTCGTTCTCATGAGGATGTGTCCTTCCGGGCGTCGCTCGTTGCTCTACAGAGCCCGCCTCTTTCTTGAGCAAGCTCTCGAAGACCTAGATTTTATTGATTTAGCGTTTGGTCCGCCGGCATATACGAGGACAGCCGTAGCTCACATCATTGTCTCCGGGAGAGGTATCCCGAGCCATAGCACGTAGTGGCGGGGATGTTTGTCCCTAATACCTATAGAAATTGTGCGGTCTCTCGAGTGCCGACGGTGGGTAGAAACTCGGGCACTTCGTTAGAGCTAGGAAGCTCCTGACTAAGCAACTCACAACTGTCAGTGTGACAGCTAGTAGGGCAGGGGTTCGTGTGAGCTGATAGGTACCAAGGTAGGAGTGTGGCTGGGTTTGAATGACAATGACGTCCCGTGGCTAGTGAGCAGCAAGGTACCCCACGCCTCAGCCCTGTCCACTAAGTACCTAGGTAGTGACCTAAAGTTAGGTACATAGGTTAGGTACATAAAGGCCAGATCAGGCAATAAATTAGACCCCAGGCCCCTTATCACGGATCCACCTACATGGGCATGAACATGATTCATTGTTAACAGGGAACAGCGTGGAATCTTAGTCCGGTAACAACCCTCTTGAAACTTTATTACTATTCAAACCCTATAACTATACCTACTTACATTACGACACATACAGGAAACTCCCCTCCTTTGATTGCGCATCACCAACCAACTTCAACCGCTCCATTCTCTCAGCGTCAATCCCCGACCGCTCCTCTTTTACCACTCCTTAATCTCCAAATACTGTCGCAGCAGTGGTCGGACAGCCACGAACACCTCACTGTTCATTTCATTCATTTGCTGCTGTTGCAAGTCAGATCGATAGCCTTCAGAAATTGGTTGCTAGGTGAATTCAATGGCCAGCAAACAAGCTAGCAAGCGCGTACGTCCCCTTAATGACCCCCTGTGCTCAACCATGAATGGGCCTGGATGAGCCTGGATGTCGGGTTGTCCACTAACGTCGTCTTTGCCAGCTGGCGCGCGAATACAAGTCTATATCCGAAAACCCCCCTCCGTACATCTCAGCCCATCCCTCCGAGTCCAACATTCTCGAGTATGTGCATATGCCATTCTCCAAGCATTTGGCTCAGTTCTAACAAAGCCCAGGTGGCATTACATCATTACAGGGCCCGAAGATACACCCTACCATGGCGGACAGTACTGGGGAACCTTGATCTTCCCGCCCAACTATCCCTTCGCGCCGCCAGCCATCCGAATGCACACACCATCTGGTCGTTTCCAGCCCTCTACTAGGCTGTGCCTCTCTATCTCCGATTTCCACCCCAAGTCCTTCAACCCAGCATGGGAAGTGTCGACTATCTTAATCGGTCTGCTATCATTTATGACGTCGGAGGAGATGACAACCGGCTCCGTCTCGGCTACGTCACGCGAACGCAAGATATATGCCGAGCGGTCACGATGGTGGAACTCAACAGGTGGCGGCTCACATGCCAAGAACCCGGCACAAAAAGGTAATGTTAAGGTTGGTGACGGTGGTGCCAAGTTCCGGTCGGAGTGGCCCGAGGTGGACAAAGAAAACTGGAATTGGATGACGGAGAAGAATATCAACACAGCTACCGGAGAACAAACCCGCTCCTCGTGCGGGCCAGCTTTAGGGACAACGAGCAGGGGAGGGCCAACACAGACAGTTGTTGACACGGTGGTCCAGCAGAGAGACGCCGGCACAGGGTGGCTAGGTCGTAATCGGCTTCTAGTCGCTGGCGCAGTTATATTTATATATGTGCTAATAGCTAGGCTATTAGGCGAAGCAGAAGACGCGTAGAGGAAATTGGGGGCTATACAGTGCTCACATCAACTTTGGATGATTTTGGGCGTTTTGTTATCCCAGTTGAGATGGGCGCGTTCCTACTAGCAACAGCCGAGATGTGGTGGCCCTTTAAGCTTACTGAGGGCCTACGAAGTGCGTTTAAGGCACCTGACTCTTGCCACAGACAATATTTCCTAATCATTGAAAGCATGGTTTCACTCATCGCTTCTCCAGGGCAAAGGCGTAGGAGACCAGGCAGCATATCTAGGTACCTTTTTGCGGGTTTTTTTTTCCCTGTATGATCTATCCAGTGAGAGGCTATCGAGATAAACAGAAATATCAATCTCTAGAATACGACAGATGGGTGTTTTTCCTATCGTGAAAATGAAAGTAGCGACTTCTGTCACGTAATTGAGCCTTGGTGCTAGACCAGGCAACTAGCATAGAAGAAGAGGGTTATCCACAGGCTCGCAACTTGCTAAGCTGCTCAGAGCCTATTTTTACCAATGTAGGCAAGATAACGCATGCATATACGAACTTATAACCAACCATGACGGGTTGATAGACACAATTTTCATACCACACCTAGGAATAGGGTTGGATGATAGGATAATTAATGATAATAAGTTATTTTGTAAGTTAACCCTAGGCCACGTAGTAAGATTAGGATACTTGCGTTGCTATTAACCCCCACCGAATGGCTATGTCGTGAACGGTATATTAGATACGAAAATATATGTAGGCACCTACTGATAAGATGAATTTAAGAAACCACTAAGCGGCAAATAGCTACCTTTTACTTTTCAAGTTTCACAGTTGGCCAAATAGCCATCCCAGTCGTTAATGCTCAGGTTAATCAGATTTGAAGCAAGCGACAAGTTAGGCTGGCTTAGCGTTCTTACCGACCAAAACGGGTCTACTTAGGACGACAATCGCGTGATGGCATTTAAGGATATGATTAGCTCTTTTACTTCTCTTCCGTGATGGTCTTTGAGAAACGGAGCGATAATCCTCTCTCTGAAGACTTGTCGTGTTGAGCTCTGAAGCTATTTTCACGAGTAATGTGATTGAGAGCGATAAAGTTGAGATTGTTGGGTACGGTAAACGCGCTGATGAGAAACAGTTATCGAGACACATGCTCTAGAGTTTCGCCAGAGGCCTTATACTTGTATCATAAATCCAGTTATCTTGCTACCGTACACCATCCGCACCTTTCTTCTCATCATTTTTTTTCGTTGCCTTAATTTCTTCTCTACCATCGCTCCCGTCTAGAACCCCATGCGCTCGAGCAAGCCGACAAGCTGTCTCTCGCTCTTATGTCTCAACGCCATTCGGTGACCTTCGTTGTCATTCAGTCTTAGATAGTCGTGATTCCCTAACGTCCAAGGTTCAAGACAGGCCAAGACTTCATCGACGTTAGCAATATTGTCCATTCCCCTAATCGAGCTCGGTCGCCTCACGTCTAGTTTCTGTAGCTCTACCTCCCATGCCTGCGCGAGTACCCAATCCACCTCCGACCCCATGCCATTGGCGGACGCTACTGAGGCCAGCAGAAGGGAAAGGAAATGCCCGGTAAGTATGGCTTGCCGAAGCAGCTCGGACTCCTTTCCTTGCGGAGTTTCTTCGCCTAACCAGCCGTGAAGCCGGCCACCAGTGTTGTTAAAGGAGTAGAAGAACTCGTGGGCAGGATGCGAGATGCTAGCGAAATTAAAGTCGAGAAGTGCCGTTATGCGGCCAGTCTCAGGACTGTAAAGCAGATTGTTGGTAGCTTTGTGCAGGTGGGTGTTAGTCAGTTTACCAAAGCGAAACAAATAAGAAAAGGCACACCTACTGAAGTCTCCATGGGTAATCGCCCGGTTTTCCTTCGATATCAAAGTAAAAAACTATACTGCTAGACCGCGCTCGACGAAAGCATCAACGCGTTCTCTTACGCGGTTCAAGCGCCAACCTTATAAATGTAGATTTACATCGGCTTTTTGAAGTGCTTTTTTTAAACGACCTCGGTAAAAGTCTTCAAAAGAAAGCTACGGCTCGGCGCCAACGGTACTTATGGATTCACTAACTACGGCACCGGCGTTGTCAAATGTAACCTCTCCCCAGCCCTTAATGCTGTTGGGGAGGGGGTAATCCTGCAGTGCCTTAAGCAGTCGCGCCATCTGTGCTAGGATTCCTTTCTTCTAATCGAGGGATATGGTCTCGAACGGTTGGTTGAGTGGCACGCCGGGCATCATTTCTTCTAATATCCAGCCTAAGTGGTCGCAGCTGGCGGCGCCTCAGGCGAAAACGCGGGGAACTACGTTAGGCTCGATATAACGCAAAGCGGCAGCGGCAAAAGTAAGGATGCCGACTTCGTTCTGCACCCAGGTCTCTTAGTACATGCTTTCGGCGTCTGGGTTGCTTAAACGAAGAATAAAATCCGTAGTACCGGTTGGGATGGGGACGCAGCCTGGCTCCCGCTTGCGACTCCCGTCGGCATACCAAATATCGGTGATGCCACGGGGAAGGGAGATGCGGTATATGAACTTGTTGTGCCTTAAATCGAAGTCAGGCTTGTATTGGATCGGCGTGACCTTTGTTTTTTTTACGACCTATTCGGTTATCGTTAGATATGGTAAATGTAAAAATAACAAACTCGGTGAACGGAATACGCTGTAAATGTGTTAGTCACCTCGGTGGGCAGATTGAAGTAGTTAGCTAGGAGCTGCCTGGCATAGTCGAGGCGCGCTTCCTAGTGGACGTGGTTGTGAGAAACCGTCATGTTGAGTGCTTGTCGGGTTGGACAAGTTGGTTGGGAAATTATCAGATACCGGGGACATTATATCCAGTACGTATATACGGGTTGATCATGGTCTTGTTGTTGTAGGTATCTTGTAGGTGTCTATGTCTCTATGTTGATCTTTTGAATGGCCCGGTAAAATGTCTCAGCCTTGACCATGGCCCATCAGACTTGCCAATCCCAGTACCTCTAGTCTATGTTCTAGGGTTTAATCAGTTATTGTCCTCTCTCTTCTGGGTCTTTGAACATCTTCTAGACCAAAGCTAGTTCTGCGGTAACTAGGTTAGTCGTTTTCTTATTGTCAAACTCGATCTTGATCGTCTTGTCGTCCAGTTCTACGGGTAACTCTCGGAGCAACCGGCTCACGAATAAGGCTTCCTTAGCTACTTGTGCGATATCTTTTAGTTCGGCTTTTATAGTAGACGTCTTGAGTTCTGTAATAGGCGGTGTGAATTTTCATGTCGAAGTCTGTTTAGACGACGAAATTAAATGCCTCGCCTATGTGCGCAGCTTGAACGCTACATCCCCCCCAGCAGCACCACGAGATTATATCATCCTATGTGAGATTGCAATCCTCAACTTCTTCGAGCAGACTAGTGTATCTGCTCTTCAAGTATTTGATTTTGTTTTATGGCATGTGGGTAATTCTATCGGGGCTGGTTATATTCTCGTGGAAAAGCTACCGGGACGTTTGCTGAGATGCTTCGCTCCAACTCAGTATTAACGGAGAAAAGTGACGAGCTGGCTGTTTGATACTGCGTTTCTGGACACGATGCCCTCGATAGATAGACAGACAGGAAAACAACGACCTCGAGGACTTACGCTCAGCCATTAAACTATTTGGAGGAACGAATAAAACATCATCCACAGATAATAAAGAATAGTGATATATTGGGTTTGGCGTACATCTCTGTTAGCAACAAGGGGGCCGAGGCGACTAAGGGGCTTAGGAAGGGGTCTGCTGTCTCTATGGCATACAATCGGAGGGAACCTCACGCGTCTATCTGACACCCAGGGAATCCTACTCCTTCAATGCTAGAGCTACGAGAATAGGCGCGGCCCCTTTATTGTGCTCTCGGGCGTCAATAATGTACGAGATAAAAGACTCCATACCGCGATCTCTAGCGTCGCGCCGTTCACTGCCCAGTGTGTCTAGAGAATTGACAGAGGCCGTCCTAAAACACACAAAAGTCACGATATACTAAGTCTAGCCTCATTACATAGTGAAAAGCTACCTATATTAAAAGTTTAGTCCAATATTTTATGTACTTCTTGTTCAGCCCCTCCCACTACCCCCCTTAGTGAAACAGAAGGCTTAGGGGAAAAGAGTGTGACGAAGGTACATACATATATGACTGCTACTCAGGTACGGCATAGTGTAATGTGACCGAGATATAGGAAGGTAGGAGGTGCTTAAGTTATCTATGTGTGTAGGTAGCTGCGTTAGGCTAGGTAGGCTACGGCAGGTACTAAGCTACATGTATGTAGTTGAGGTAGGCAGCGAGTCAACGTTAAGAGGTACCTAATCTAATGGTATAGATTGACTCCCAACCTACCTCCTATTGTACGTAGGTGCCTTGCAACCTTGTCATCCCGTGGGCACTCACTCTTCTAGGATTCTTGTATGTGGCCCTCTTCCACCCGCAATCACAGAATCTTTCACATCCGCCATTGTAAATGACTTTCAACCACTTGTATGCCTAGTACCTGCCTACCTAATGTACCTGTATATATGAAAGTTGAAGGGATATGTATCCTAAGCCGGCTGCATGCGATATTTCAGTGTTACACACATATGATAGGTACTTACCTACCTAAACAACGTTCTAAGTAGATGTGCGTACTTGCCTTACTATCACCTCCCTTCCTCGCCTGCTACTTCTTATCTCATTCATACAATCCTGCCTACCTGCCTCGATACCCCCATCAGCGTATCTCGCCTCCTCCAGTCTGTATGACTTGAGGTTCTTACCTGGTTTTTCCCTTGCCTCCACTTAACCTTTCTACTACGCCAAAGGTAACATCTGATCTACCGAGACACGCAACTCGCAGCGCCAGGAACAGTCACTTCTACTGCCTATAGATAACGCTACGCGAAATTGGGTACCGATTTATCTCTGCCCTTGAGCCCGACCTACCTAAGTAGGTAAGTATCATAGCATCCCCAGGCGTCGGTCTACGTTTATATATTCCTAATTGGCATACAGTTCTCGATCTCCGACAGTTACGGCTCCATCCTTAACTATGACGTCCACCGAAGAGCCAGTCGCCTCTATCGAGATGACCAAAGCAACATCCACCCCCATCCGTGCCCTTACCCCTATTTTGGAGACCGAGTCTGGGACCGAGGACTCTACGATTACTTTCCATTTAGATGCGGATCTAAAAGTCATCATCCAAGGATCCGATGATAATCCCGCAATCTATATGGTCTGCGCATCTGCCTTGGCCTGTGCCTCTCCGATTTGGCGTTCTATGTTGTATCGTGATGCCGCACATGCTCGTGGCGTAAAGGATGAGGCGGGAGATAACCAGGTCCAGACTCTAGAGCTTGAAAGTGACTCAAAAGCCATTTCTTTACTTTTCCACATTGTCCACTATGATTTCAGCCACGTACCCCAAGAGCCGACTCTCAACCAGCTTTTCGAACTATGTAAAAGCGCTTGCCAATATAGATGCACTCATCTCTTCTATCCTTGGGCTAATCAATGGACCTCACGGCTGGCCAACTTCGTCGCCGAAGCCGATTGCTATTCCGAATGCCATAAAGCTCTCTAGTAAGTGTTTTTAACCCCCCTCCCCTCCCTTCCCTCCCGGGAAGATTAGACATATTATGCCTCTAAAGCCTTGATCAACGTTGAGACTTCTATGTTCTATATAAACTACTGACACCTGAGGCGGTACAGCGTCGCTTGGACCTTTGGTGAGATGAAATTATACCGAGACACAGTTGACGCCCTTATCGTGAGCACCAAAGTTGATTTTAACGGCAAGATTGTGAACGTCTCTGGACAGCCTCTTGAGGACATGTTGATGCCCCTCGAGCTTCTTGGTAAGCGATATATCATTAATACTACTTACTGACTAGACACTAACATACGAATAAGAAATTATCACCAAGGCTCGTGCTTCTACTATTGCAAAGATTCTCGATGCTGTGAGAGCACCAATCCATGTCCTCTCTTCTGGAGCACAGAGTGAACGTGGCGTATATTGCAAGGTCGGCAAAGATACTCAGCCATGCGAGATAATGATGCTAGGCTCAGTCATCCCTGCCCTTACTAAGGCAGGACTCTTTCCTGTCCCGGAGCCTGAGAAGTTCACAGGCAGTATTGAAGGTTTGAAGGATACCCTTGACAAGGTCAAGACCATCCCATATGTCGGAAGGGAATGGATGCCACACATGTCTCATGAAAGCTGTAATCTCGGCTTCCGCGAGTCTGTGATGATCTGTCTAAAAGAAATGGCAGTGCCATTGAGCTCCTCCATTAGTAAGTAGCCTAATACCAGACGCAGCCATTCAAGTGGATGTAGTAGTATTATAATTTAGATTTTCGTATGTTGAAGCTCGACTCCGCCTACTAACAAGACCTGGTATAGTGAGCTGGATGTCGGACCAGGCCTATACATGCGGCATCAAATCCACGACAGAACTACAACAATGGCGACAGCGATCTGAGGAGTCTTCGCCTAAGCGCGTTGAGCAAAATGATCTTGTAACCAGCCTAGAAGAACAAGCCGAAGAGAACTGTGAAGCTATGAGTGCTGGAAGTGCCCAGGAGAAACCGGAAGGTGAATCCTGAAGTACTGATGCCTGGATATACCGACCTACTCTTCGGGGTAAGCGGTTTTCCGAGAGGCGCCGTGTTGCGATCTAATACATTTGGTGTCTTGAGGTTGAAGGCTGGAATTAATTGTGTGAAGTGAGCTTCACTACGTGTGGAAAACGAGCAAAATCTGGTAGAGAAGCCCCACAGGTTGTGATTACTATGGCAGAGGAATGAATGAATGAAGAAAAGAAGGATGAGAATTTTCACTGGGAAACCCGCTGGGCAAAAGCTTCATTTTCGTAAAGTTTATGGTCGCATCACGGCGTGTATAGTAGGATGGCGTGCAATAATCGTACTGATTTGTACCTGACAAAAATCTTAATCGTGTGGACGCGTGACTATTAGCTTGGAAACCTCAATCTTGGCGCTCGAGACATCATTTCACTTACAAACTATGTAACTAGGGGCAAGGCCATTGCGCCTAGTAATCCTGTCCGCTACACCGATACCTAATAATATAGGTGCGTAGCTATCATTAGTTTAGAGAGCTCGAAGGGATATGAGATTCGATTGGCAAGTAACTGGCCTCCTGCTGATGATGGCATTAATATTTGGAGTGCATTGATAGTAGAATCAGCATGTTAAAAAATCATTCATAGTATGTTCTCAAATCAAATGAGTGCATAGGAGCGTGATCAATTTGCATTCTGAACTCCTTAGTAGTAACAATCTCGATATAGACAGATAGACAGACTAGCCAGTGAACATTTCCATGGAATTCGTCATCTCACCTTGACGATTCCTCAACCAGACTACACAGAAAGCCAGCTCCCTAGGCAGATGCCGAAGAGGGCCGGTTCTTGTAGAACAGCCGCCGCTTGCCCGCCTTCCAGGCCTCGACGAGCGCGACGTATAGGATGACGGCGGCGGCAACGACACCCCACTCCCAGCTAATGGCCGTGTGCTTGAAGACGACGCGGTTGACGACGGGGATGTAGATGACGGGAAACGTGACGAGGAAGCCGGCGCCGACGGCCCAGAAGAGGAAGCGGTTGCGCAGGACGGTGCGGATCACGGAGAACGGCCCGGTGAACCTCTCCGGGTACATGTTGAAGAGGGAGCGAGTGAAGTGCTTGACCTCCCAGGCCGTGACGAGCAGCAAGAAGCTGAGCGCGGCGAACGTGGTTGCGCGCGCGCGGTACACGGGGTCACACATCTGTGAGAACCCCTCGTTGCAGTTTACTGAGTCGCTCAGGGACACGGCCCACTCCTTGGGCCCGTACGACACGAAGGCGAAGGCGAAAATACACAGGGAGCCCATGAAGAAACCGTACGCGAACTTATCTATGATGATCTCCTTAGTGAATACGCCAACGCGGAGGTCATGGGGCGGCCGTAGCATAATATCTGGCTGCGCTTCTTCGAGCCCGAGGCCGAGGGCTAGGAATGACGACGTGATTAAGTTTGCCCAGAGGATCTCGATTGGAGAGAGTGGAAAGATGGATTGGTGATTCTTGTCCTTGTAAGCTAAACCGATGAGAAGTAGTAGGACCTGGGCGATGTTGGAAATAAGCAGGTGAAGGATGAACTGGCAGAACGGTTAGCATATTGCTATGGAGGGACAGGAAATGCGAAGCTTACCTTCTGAATGTTGTCGAAAAGCCTACGTCCTTCTTCAACAGCAGTGACGATAGATGCAAAGTTATCATCTGTGAGTACCATATCTGCGGCCTCCTTGGCTACATCACTACCGTTAAGACCCATGGCAATACCAACATCAGCCTTCTTAAGGGCCGGGGAGTCGTTGACGCCGTCTCCGGTCATCACACAGTATGCTCCACGACGGTGCATCGCCTCTACCATTCGCACTTTCGTGGATGGACTACAACGAGCTAGGACCAACGGAAGCTTATCCAATGCGTCGATCTCCGCATCACTTAGAGCATCGAAAGCTGCTGCGGGCATGGTTGCGTTGGCGGCCTCGGCAACGGTAAGGTCGGGACCCAGAATGCCCACCTCGTGGGCGATAGCCGTTGCCGTTTTGATGTGATCGCCAGTTAGCATATGGACGGAGATACCTGCGATTTTGCATTTCTGAACTGCGCCAGCGGTTTCTGTGCGAGGAGGATCATATAAGCCAGCTAGGCCGAGGGGCGTCAGCCCACTCTCTGCAGCTGCACGATCGGTCTTGAGAGTATCGCTCTTCCGAATTGTCTTGTGCGCAATGCAGAGGACACGAAGGCCTTCGGCAGCGAGTGATTCGGCCTCGGTGGTGAAAGCGGCTTTAACGTCATCAGGCGCATCCAAGAGTGGCATAACGGCTTCTAGGGCGCCTTTGGTATAGACGTCGATATCACCAGAGGATTGAGCGTAGACAACCGTCATACGCTTACAGGAGGAATCAAAGGGATGCTCGGCGAAGAGGAAAGAATCGTTAGCTTGCGTGACAGTAGCCTTGCTAATGTCAAACCTCATCGCGAATACTTGGAGAGCAATCTCAGTAGGTTCTCCTACGGCCTTCCAATCTGATACGACCGTAGTAGAAGTAGTGGAGGTTTCGGCCGTGTCATCACTCAGGGCAATCTTGCCCTCAGACACAGTCGCATTATTGCAAAGGGAGATGCATTCCACAAATTTCTTCGCGTTGAAAGGCAACCTGGGGATTGAGGACTGAGATTCCGAAGGGGAGGACTTGTCATCTTTCCAGACGACGTTTCCACTAGTAGGATCGAAAGGGTGAGTACAAGCTTCAACTGAAGCCACAGAGCCGTCTCGGAGCCAGACTTTCCTAGTTATCATCTTGCCCTGTGTAAGAGTCCCGGTTTTGTCGGAGCAAATATTAGTAACTCCGCCAACGGCCTCCAGAACTGATAGCTTCCGCACAATGACGTTTCCCTTTGCCATTGCCTTCGTCCCTACAGCCATACTAATAGTAAGGACAGCAATCAGAGACTCAGGGATGACGGCAACACCTACACAAATACCGTAAATGAGCACATCGCCATCTACCTCAAAGCGATTTGCTGAGAATACAATGATAGCGAGGAGTATGGCAAGACCGAAGAGAAGTAAGGCAAACTTGCTAAGCTTCACTTGTAAGGGGGTACCGTCGAGGCCCAAAATGGTCCGGGTTCCCATCTTCACGCGCTGCAAGTACGACGTAAACCGGGATACATTTTCGCCTTTCGGGTTTGAACTTTCTCGGAGTAGCTCGGCAATCCGGCCGACTTCCGTATTCATACCAGTGGCCGTGACAATTCCAGTGCCACGACCCCGTGTGACGGTGCTAGCTGAGTAGACCATATTCACACGGTCACCGAGGGGTAGATCAATATCATTGAGCACCACATCTGAATGTTTGCTAATGGGTACAGATTCCCCGGTGAGGAGTGCTTCATCGGTAGACAAGTTGAGTCCAGACACCAAGCGGAGATCAGCGGGGACGATATCACCCACATTGAGCATGACAAGGTCGCCCTTGACGAGCTGTTCAGCTTTGGTGGTGGTGGCCACTTGAGACCTGATAACTTTGCAGCTGGGAGCAGAAAGGGCCTGAAGACCTTCAATGGTCTTCTCAGCCCGATAGTCCTGGACAAGTCTACAAGTTACATATAAAAGGGGTTTGTCAGTGATTGCTTCAAGACCTCTGTCTAGGTAGTTTTCAAAAATGAGCACTTACCCAACTACAATGTTCAGCACGATAACGGCGGTAATAACACCGCCCTCGGCGTAGTCATGGATGGCGAAAGACAGAGCCATGACGAGGATGAGAACAACAGTCAAACTGTTAGAGACCTGTCTCAGGAGAATCTTCCACGCCGAAAGCCCTTTAGCTGCCTTAACCCGGTTAGGGCCATCCTCGTCCAGGCGACGAGCGGCCTCGGTGTGAGAAAGGCCATGGCCCGCGTTGGTGTCGAGGAGATGCTCTAACTGGCTGACAGGTAAAGTGTGAGGCGCACGAAGACCATCCGCACCACCAGGCCTAAGCTGAGGTGCTGGGGATGTGGCATCAGAAGGGCGAGTTGGGCCACATATAGGAGGTTCAGTCGACTCCTCGACAATAATTTGGTCTTCTGTCCCCATTCAAGTACGTACAAGCCAGGCAGTAAGTATGCCGATAATGTAGTTGGGATAATAAGAGGGGGGGGAGGAGAGGGAGGAAAGAAGAGAAAGAGAAGGAGTGAAAGAAAGACCAGAAGGCGGAAGGCCGGAAGACAAGGGGCGTGGTGGGAGGCTCAAGATATACTGTCATCCACACATCCACGCCATCTCCGCCGGGTGGTTTCTCTCAACCTCTCGGGATGTATCGTCCCACGACGACATGCATGACAGATGCATGCATCCATGCCCCCCCGGTGAAGGAGGCAACGATCTAGTGGCACAACCCCGCGCTGAACCCACGATTGAGATGGGCTTCCATCCTATCATTGGACTATCATGTGGACGTGTGCCAATACTGTGCCAAGGAACCCGACGTTGTCCATGATTCAACCCGGTACAATTTACTGTATTAGGCAATGGATATATTCTGATTGAGTATAACCTAAGTATAAGAGTGGTGCTGTGTGTGTATAGCTAGGAGAACCAGAGGACAAAGAAGATGCAAGACGATGACGACGGCCATGAGACGGATGATGTTGTTAGGGAACACAAGGTAAGCTTAGTCTAGACACGTTGTGAATGGTCCATTGAGGGCTAGCCGGGTAGGTATCCCGTAAGAAACTCACTTTTTGGGGAGATATGAGGGAGAGGAGCGAGCAAGCGAGCAATCCATCAAAAAAGCAACTAGACTACTAGAAGTACCTACATACTACCTAACCTACCTACATGTACTTCCCATCTAATAGGTGCCACTGTCTCGGAATGATGGATCATCCCTCCATTCGTCTTCTTTCAAAGGGAAAGGGCATACGAGTTGCACACTGTACAAGCTACTGTACCAAGAACAAGTAGCAAGTACAGCATATACTGGGACGTTGGCATGCGTATAGTAAGGAGCAGAGCAGTCAGTCAGTCATCTCTATCCGTACTTGCCTCGTATCTGTCAACCTACCCCCCACACACACTGCAGGTTGATTAGATAGTATGTACATACTTACCTGAGGTTGCAGGTACCAATCCCGTTAATCCATCGGGGTTGATTACTCCACTGAAACCCGAATGGTCATGCTTCCGGCGCCGAGAACGGGGACGGACTTGCTGTTCTAGACGCTGAACACAAGCCCAACTTTGATCCTGATACAGCCAAAAGCTGCGACCTACGTAATTACGAATAAATAAGTAGGCAGTACATTAGTATTGTCTCCAATCAAAATCGACCTCAGTGGCCACACCATGTTTTACACACTGTTTTTCATACTCTTCTGGCGTTGGCCGTAACCATGATGTATAGTTCGGCTCGGCGGCTCGGCAGCCAGCTCGGCAGCGGGGTTTTTCAGTGGAACTGCCTGCGCTCAGCCACCACCCTTCTACGTGTAGAACAGCGTCGAGCCTATGTTGACAAACAGGCGTTGTCCCGGCGTCGTCACCAGCTTCTCGGCGCCTAGATTGCATTCCTGTTCCCGCCCGTTTGTAGCGGGGGCCAGCGCACCATGGTGACGGGACGGAATAAGGTGAGGCAAACAGCGGTGACCGGTGTGCCTTTGGTTCTACCCCGTGACCAGACAGACTTACACCATTTTGCAGTAGGCAAAGTGGGCTACACGGACACCTGCACCAGTGATACGGTATACGCATAATGCGTTGCGGTATCTTGCCTACGTGGAGGCAGGTATGCGTGTAGTCGGTCATTTATCATGATAATCAAGTCGGAAAAAAAAGAAAACAAGGGGGAAAAAGGAGAAAAAGGAATGTTTGGTGGCATACTCCGTATCCAGAGGGTAGATACATAAGGTACACTAAGCATTCAGGGGTGCCAATCTTGGTAAACAACGATCCCCACGTTGCGTGCTCCTGTTTGCACAATGAGCTTTACATTTACGCACATTCATACATATATACATGTACACTACTGTATGTATGTACAGTAGTGACACTATCCAGGTTAGGTAACTAGGATGACGCGGCCGCATCGGCGTCGTCGAAGACCTTCTTCCCCAAGAACCACGTCTGGACGACCTTCGCCTGCAGCAGCTTATCGACGGCCCCCCACTCCATGTCCACCACGACGAAATCCGCCGAGCGCCCAGCCGCCAGCTTGCCGGTTCCGTCAGCGAAGCAGCTGTGCGCCGACCCCTCGGTGCCCGCCGCGATGGCCGCCGCGAGCGAGAGCGCGAAGTGCGCGTTGACCCGGTCCGCCAGCGCCGGCTCCCGCGCTGACCGGCGCGTCGTGGCCGTGTAGAGGTTGGTGAGCGGCGCGTGCGGTGCCGTCGGCGCGTCTGAGCCCAGCGCCAGCACCGCGCCGCCCTGCGCAAAGTCTGTGTAGGCGAATGCGCGCTCGCAGCGTGACGGCCCCAGCAGAGCCGGCCACGCTCGAAGGATGGCTGGGTCTGCATGGACGGGCTGGATCGATGCAGTGATGCCCAACCTGCCCAGCCGTGCTGCGTCCGAGGGGGACGCGAGCTCTAAGTGCTCGATGCGGTGTCTGCGGCCAGGCGTCGCGTTCTGCTCTAGGGCGTCGATGGCTGTCTTGATCGTCTTGTCGCCTATCGCGTGAAGCGCGCATTGCAACCCAGCCGCATCCGCCTTTTTGACTACTGGACTCAGCTCCTCGAGCGACCAGATCGGCTCGCAGGAGACGCCGTTGGATGAGTATGGCTCTGTCAACCCAGCGGTGCAGCCGTCGATGATGCCGTCGCCAATGACTTTGATGCCCACTACGCGGCAATCTGGGCTCGTCTCCGCATTGAATTGCTTGTTGAGCTCGATCGCTCGATCAACCTGTGCGAGATTCTCCGCTTCCGTTTTGCGGGGGGTAATCAGCCAATGCACTGCGAAGCGAACTGGCAACGCTTCTTGTTGGCGGAGTGTCTGCAGCGCTTCCCACCCATTCTCGTCCATTGCCATCTCGACTAGACCTGTGTAGCCCGCCGCATTATAAGCCCGGACCGCACGCCTTATGGCAGCTAGTTTCTCCTCCATGGGTGCGACTGTAGCAATGTGAGGCCACACAATGGTAACTGCAGCAGACTCGGACAGGAGACCCGAGGCTTTCCCATTTTCGTCACGGTGTATCTCTCCTCCCTCGGGATTGGGCATGTCTTGCACACCCATCTCCTCTAAAGCCGCAGTATTGCACCATGTAGAATGAAGATCTTTAGAGTCGATAAAGATAGGCCGGGGATCAATATCATCAATCATGCTTGCTAGTGCTTTACCATCTGTCATAGAGTGCATCCATCCCTTAGCCATGATCCGTGACGCAGACGGATTCGCCGCCCTTCAATGCCGATGTTCGAGTCAGTGGTTTCATAATGCGAAAATATCTGTTGCAGCCACGAGAGCATGCACATATTACTTACGCGAAATCCTTTAGTATTTTCCTGATATCTTCGAGGTTCTTGCATGTTTCCAATCCGGCTTTCTGAAGCGACTGTCCAAACATCAAGAGATGCATATGCCCGTCAATGAAGCCCGGTAACACAACGCGGCCACCAACATCGTGTCTTGTGGCGCCGTGTGCCTCGGCTTGCCGTATTTGCTCGTCCGCCGACGAGCCCACGTGGACGATCTTGCCGGCTCCATCGACGAGCATACATTCAGCGAATGAATGGTCCTGCCCCTGGATCCCTGATTGGAAGAACCGTCCGTTGTGGAAAACAGAAGTCATTTTCAGAAATCTATTTTCTTATATGATATAGCACTTGCTTTGTTAAGGATGCCGTAGAATACATTCCATTCCCCGTGCCAAACACCGAGAGTGGCAGCTCCTCTCCCCACCATGGAAGCCCCGCCTATAGCCGATAACGGCATGCCGAGGAATATGGCTGTCGCCCAATCACTTATTAAGGAATCAAACTATGGGCAAGAAGAAACAACTTAAGCGAGGTCGTGCGAGGGGGGCGTGTGTGAGCATGTGGTTGGGGTTTATAAGCATGAAGAGTAAGTATAGGTGAATTAGATTAATGGCCCATGAAGTAATCCTTTCAGTCCACGGGACCTCAAAAATACTTGAGAATATATATGAGTCGTACCGTATAGGATTAAATGGCGTATGCATTATGCTGGGAAATTTTTTCGAGGAGTGCATATCAATATTACTAAAAGTGCAAAGCATCGCTTCGTATTGTTATGAGCAATATATATAAAAAGGCCTATAGAACAAAGTGAACTTCCATTTATAGTAATCAAGACAAGTAATATAATTTTACATATTAATAACCAATATCTCAATTTAAACACAGGGGTATAATACTACAATCAATAGTTATAACAATACTTAGTTATTGTTAGAGCAACAAATAATGTTGCCTATATGTAGGCAGAAGTTGTTATGAAGTCTCCAAACCCAGAGGTTTTCTTCGGCACTAACAGTAACAAAACCATTCTTTTACTAACGTGAGTGCTACCTTTTACACTCAACAATACTTTATAATCGTCTATAAGTGAGATGTTTAGCTCAGCAGCCATATCATCTTTACCTATATTATTGCGTTTTGCAAAAAGCTTAGTTGCACCCAAATCCAAGTCAATACGTTGCCATGAATGTTCAAATGTAGACTCTTAGAAAACCTTTGCCATAAGGGCCGGCTTAAAAGGCGTAGAATCTTATGGCTGCAAGTCTGGAAGCATCAGGTGGGCGCTTCAGAAATGGTAGATTGCTATCTTGACATGAAAAGAGATGGACCTCTATAGCTAGAGGGATCAGCGACAAGCGCTAATGAATTGAAATATTCTGTTGACGGGGCTGAGTAAGTAGGCGATAGTTATTCATTATATGGTTACCACTTGTGCTAGTAACTTAATTGTAGCTATTCGCATCTATTTTTGGTAGGTTCACACATGGCTGAGTACCTACCTATGTACTGTGGCACCAAATGGTGGCTGAAAAACATGTTGGTTATGCAAGGGAGCTCTTAGCTTGGACCAGAGTTGAAAAGAACACCACACTCATCTCAAAAATCCCCCAGATTATTATTATAAGCTTCAGTTTCTCTTTTATTAACCCACTCAGGGGCTCACGAACCTTTGACCTACACTTTCCTCCTCGCCGCTCACCTATACAATGGCAGTTTATTATAGCCTAGATGATACAATCAATTCCTTTTTTAAGGAGAACGCAACTGTGACAAGACAGCAATGTGATGCTTTTGCCCTCTCTCGAGTAGGGGGGCAGGCAAACCCGGTCCCGATTCAGGGAACCTTTAGTTACACCGTCACAGCCGGGACAGATGAGTCTAAGCTCTTCCAGTTCCGAACTCGTGATTCTGACCTCGACATGTCTATCCTCGATCTTGCCAAAACCGCCCACCCACAATTCATACCTGGCTGCAAATATCACGGGACGATAGGTCAATCACGACCCCTCCATGTGTATGAGATGGACAGACTTGCGGGAACTCCTTATATTATTGCTCGTAACGGAGACCACGCGACGCAACAGCGGAACACCGCGACTGATCTCGCCAAGTTTGTGTAGTGGCTCCTCAGTTTCTTTCGTGTCTATTTAACAATGTATAGATTCTTTGCGCAGTCGTGGAACAACAGCCAACAATCACGCCCAGATGACACAGCCGCCTTGCTTGTAGAGTTCCGTGACAAATTTGACCTTCTTTCTCGATCATTACCGCCTCGTTTTGCCTCAAACTTGGACAAGGTTCGCAAGGCGCTGCCGCTTCTCTTCTCCGGAGCTCTCCCTCTTGTTCTTAGCCACCAAGACCTCTGTGAGATGAACATTCTCGTGCATCCCGACACTGGCAGCATTACAGGAATCGTCGACTGGGCTGAGGCGAGGATTCTCCCCTTCGGATTGTCGCTTTGGGGGTTTGAGAATATTCTCGGCTACATGGATTCCAAGGGGTGGCATTACTTCGATAACCGCCACGAGCTTGAGGAACTATTCTGGGATACTTTTCGCATGGAGGCTGGAAACCTATCTGATGATGATTTAAGCTTAATCTGGGTTACTAGAATGGCTGGCTTGTTCTGCCGTTACGGTTTAGTCTGGGATGGCAAGGCTTGTAAAAAGGCGGTAGACAAGTCTGACGTGTCCTCTTATGCTTATCTCGATGCCTTTTGTACGTCTGATGACTGGATGCCTTTCGCCACGCGGCCATGAGTCATAGGTAGTTTATAGGCTAGCCTCCTAGATGGTATAGGAGGTCCCGACCCGGGGAATATCTATGTCTAGCATTGATTCTAATTCAACCGAATTTCGTCTGTCCTTTCCTAGGAGCTATCTCTATTAGCTTCCTAGGTAGACCAAGCTACGGCTTGGATGCCACCCGGGCTTTGGCTAGTAGATAAAGGGTATTGGCGCTAGCTTTACTTTCCTTGATGGCGCCTGAACTGATATGGCTTCTAATGCCTTTCGGGCCCTCTTGAGATTGCCGTAGCCTGCAAGATACGAGCCCGTGGACTCGCGCCAAGAAAGAAACACTAGCTTTGCAGAGGTGCAGGTATGGGCTCACAACGGGGTAAGGGGGGCATGGTGAAGATATCACCTCCGCGGCTCGGACGAAGGCATCGATAGAAAGATAATTAGCTGCTACGGGACCGAGACTATATAGGGGTATGAGAATTGCGGACATCGTATCTGCGTCGTATATAGACGAGAAAGGCCTGATTGGATTAAGAATGACAATCATACCCGATGGTGAAAACCCTGGTCGTTTCATGCCGGGATGACGTGACGCCCGATTTGCGGCCCGTACATGGGTAGACCAGCGAGATATCTAGAGTTCGGCGTCCGCGGGGCCGGAATAGGCGGTGCAATTGTTAACCTCGCTGCCTAGTTTACCATAATTGTTAGTCGTCGACAAAGTGATATGAGTCGTCATATACAAATGTACTTGATCTATATAATGCACAAAATGCGGCAACTTCTTCTAACTGGGCTCATTGAATTGAGGCGCATATATCACAGTTCCTCATCATGACGACCAAAAAGAAAGATCAAGGTAGGAAGGCTACCATCATCCGTCCACTCGGAAACTTGTAAGTAAAGAACCCCTAGATCTTAACAAGCTCAGGCTAAGATAGTATGCGTGTTTGCGCGGATTTAAAGAGAATGTTACCAATTCCACATGCTTCAGCTGCGATTCTTAGGGAGCACAATAGTAAACTGTCGCTACATCATCCCGCCTTCGCTCGCGGCGCCGAAGCTGCACGAGGGCGTCGTCGCGAACGTCGAAGATGCCCTAGCACAAATTGTGCTCGAACACCCGGGACTCCGCGTCGATTCCATCAACGCGGACACGAGGCGTCCGGCGTGGGTGGCCGTTGAGCAAGTGGACTTGGAGTACCACGTCCGATGGGAAGATGTCGATAGTAGCGAAGACACTACTGCGACTGCGGGCTACGAGGAGATGCTGCGGAAAAGGATTGAGAGAATCCTGGACGAGCCGTATGCTAAGCTCGCGGGCCGACCGCAATGGCGGGTGCTGGTCCTATTCAAGAAGGGCGCAGCCCCTTTTCTCGATATCGTCTTCGACTATAGCCACGCCTTAGGTGACGGGATGAGCGGCAAGATCTTCCACGAGACCCTCCTCCGCGTCCTCAACACACCCACATCCACAGAGGCGTCTCAGCCCGCGCTCGTAGGCCGCGTCTTAAAGATCCCCTCCACGGCCCGCACCCTACCACCCCCGATAGAAAAAGCAGGGAAATTCCCCGTGTCCCCCAAATTCGCCGTCTCAACGGCGTGGAAGGAACTGCGCCCCCCAAGCATCAGCTCGACGTCGCCGGCCAAGGCGCACTGGGCCCCTATCCGCGCCACGCCGTACAAGACACAGCTGCGCATCTTCGACGTCGAGCCGGAGGTCTTGCGGGGCATCTTAGCCGCCTGCCGGGCGCACCAGACAACCATTACGGGGCTACTCCACGCGCTCGTGCTCGTTTCTATGGCATCGCACATTCCCGCGCGCGACGCGACGGCGTTCACGGGGTCGACCGCTTTAGATCTGAGAAGGTATCTTGGCCCGCGCATCCCCGGCATCGACCCCACGCGCACCATCACGAACTACGTGTCGGCGACGCACCACGAGTTCGGCGTTGATCTCGTGCGCGAGATCCGGAGCGTGATCGCCTCGGGGCGGGGCGAGGGCGAGGGCGAGGGCGAGGACGCGCTGTCCCCGGCGGCGGTGGAATTGGTCTGGAAATGCGCGGCCCTTGTGCGGAGCGAGATTCAGAGCCGCCTGGATCTCGGCCTCAAGAACAACCTCGTCGGCCTGATGAAGCTGGTACTGGACTGGCGGGCGCAGTTCCGCGCTGACGCGGCTAAGCCTCGGACCAACTCGTTTATAGTTACGAATCTCGGGGTGCTGGACGGCGTTGGCGCGCAATCAGGCGGAGAAGCTAAGGTAGAGGATCGCTGGGGGGTGGCGCATTCGGTATTCGCTATTAGTACCGAGGTGTGCGGCGCGGCATTCCAGGTCTCGCCCATCTCCGTGAGGGACGGGGCGCTCTGTGTGAGCTGTAGCTGGCAGGACTGCGTCGTGGGTGTCAAGCTGGCGGAGTCTATTGTTGCTGATTTGGGGCAATGGTTGCGGTTGATTGGGAAATCATGACATATATAGGATTATTATACTCATGTTAGTTGTGTCCCTGTGGGCGATAATGGAATTAGAAATAAAGACCAACTGGTTCGCCTTATACATGCGGTCCGTAACATCTTCACGCCCTGTTGATCATAAGAGTATTCATCTAATCCTTTTCTCATCTTCCCTCGTAAAGTCACTAGGATGAGAAGAAATGGCCCCCAGAGAGCCCAGAGAGGATAGAGCCTAGCCACCACCTCCTAGCCTCTAACCTATTCACAACTATTCTTATCAGCACATCATGTAGAGTATAGTAAGACGACGCGCACTTGCAGACAGCAAATAAATCGGATTGTAGTTGACTCGGGCTACATATGTACGAAGCCGTTACCGAACACGGCTTACAACAACGGCTGATAAACGTAATTTTAGGGAACTGGCTCATAACCATGAGAAAGTCGTTCCCAACTATAAGTGATCACCACTAACGTTATTTATGCTGCCAACAACCAGGCATAAGTCGCGCGTTCGCCGACTTAACAAAAAGAGAAGCAGAAAGGCAAGCAAAACCCTGGAAGACAATCTTTTTTTGAGACCCTACCGCTTCCGCCCATACAGCCGACTTGGCAACATCCCCTCAACTCCCGAAAAGATGCAACCGGAACCACCACCCCTCCCCCCTGTGTTAAGAGTCACCAATGCGAAATAGAGAGAAGATGCGCGTGTATGTACGAAAAATGAGCGGCCGTGGCTAGTCACCTAGTCGGTCCGGGCCTTCTTACCCGCCCGTCCACGCTGGGCAAGGTGACTATTACGGCCTCCAACGCTCTCCCAATACTCATGGAGCAACTCAGGGGCGATATTCTTCAGCTTGGGCTCGGCCTCCATAGATGTCTCGCCGCGTGTGGCCGGGTGTCCAACCCACTGTACCTCAAACTGAAAGCCTCCGCGGTTCTTCTTCTCGTGTCGTAGAACCTTGAACACGTGGTATATCTCAGGGGGCGGATTCTTCGGCTTGTGGAAAAGCGCGTTGATCCGGCCGCCCTGTGCCTTCCAGTATTCGTATAGTACATCTTCACCGCCCTGCTGGATCTCCTCCTCCGTCTCCCATGTCGCGTCTTTCTCGCTCTCGCCCACCCACTGAACCAGTAATTCGACGACACCGCTCTGGTCGCTGGCCATCCGATGCTTAAGCAATTTCGCGATTTCTTGTTCCTCGCGTGAATCTTCTGTTTCCTCCTCCTTCTCTTCTTTTTCTACTGCGTCTTTCCCTCGCGTCTGTTCGGCTGGCATGGCATCGGCTTGTTTCGCTTTCCCTTTGTCCTGTGGAGTGGGCTCATTGATGGGCTCGGGCTGGGTCTCGGAAGCTGAAGCGGCTGGCGCGTCGGCAGCGTTATTGCCGAGAAGCTCTGTGAAGTGAAAGTGGTTAGTAAGTAACGCGCTAGCTTGAGGGAGCTCGGTGCGCGTCAAGAAAACAAATGCGTACCTAAACCTCCCATTGGGGCTTCTGGTGCGCGGGAGTCAGCAGCTTGCATAGATGAAGTAGCTGTAGCCTTTGCACGAGCCACGTTAGCCTCCGCATTAGGTCGAGACGCGGCCGCGGTACCCGATGCACCGCCTTGCTGAGCCTGCTGAGCCTGCTGGGCTTGTTGGGCTGCTTGCTGAGACTTTAATGACGGTCTCCCGCGGGGTCCTAGCTCATCCCTTGCGTCAGTCCACTGTCCAATCATCGCAGGAGGCGCTTAGGTATCAGCATATGTGTATAAGCCAAAGTCGGGGATCATACGCTTTCCAGGTACCGTTACACCCGTTACACGGGGTCTAGTACTCGAGCTGGGGGTTGTCGCTGAAGAAGATAAGCGCGACCGTGCGGTCCGTTGCGAAACGGGAGTTTTTCGGGCGGGTATGATGTCGTCGTCGTCATCTATTGCACGCATCCATTCCTGGCAGTCAGCCACACGGGTTCTTGTATATAGTAATAGGATAGAAGAGGATAGATAGATAGATAGATAGACAGGCACACAGACATACGCGCACGCAGATATATACATATATAGAGGTGTATATATTACACGACATAGACATAGATAGCGCGCGCATCGCATGATTGTGAGTAGGCAGTTGAGTTGTTGAGTTGGTTAAAAGGCAATTAACCAATTCTCGGATTCATCCATCTATCAATTCATTCATTCTTGGGGCAACCGCCGTTTGCGAATACATGCATCACTCAATCACTCACTCACCTTCGTCCATGGGTTCGTAGGGATCGGCTTTCGCTTTGCGCTTGGTGCCTCTTGAGTCGGCGGGCGTGGTACTCGACTTGTTGGGAGAGCCGAAAAAGTTGAGGAGGGCCGCCATTTAAATAAGTGCTGGGTCAATGCCCGATGATGCAACAACGGCAGGCAATGCGAACAAAGAAGAACGGCGACAAGACGGCGGCCAATCAGCAGGCGTCTGGCAATGAGTGACACTTGCTGAACTGCTGACAATGATGCTGCGACAAGCTGGCGTACACTTCCGGATGCCGTTGTTGTCGCGGGTTGCCACGGATGAAGGAGACGGTATGGGTATTATGCAGCAGGTTTGTTGTTTTGATGTCTTGCCGGCCAAAAAAAAAGGGCGACAATATAATAACCTGTGTGGTTGGTTGGTTGTATTGTGTTGTGTTGTGTGTTGTCAACGCGCGGTTCGGCAGCGGAGTCGATGTAGTGGATTTAGTAGGTTAGGTATGTACAGTACGCATACACAGAGTTAGGTAGGTAGGTAGTAGGTAGACAGAGAGGTAGTGGCAGTAATGGGTGATCTGAGGCAGGTAGAATACAGAACGGAGCAACAAACCCATTCCCGATGTAACCAAAACTCGGCACTAGTGCAGTATAAGAGAGAAGAAAAATGGAGTAATTAGCAGCAGATGATGATTATGTTGCTGCGTGCTGGTACTATCTAGATACCACCCTCTCTATCTCTACCTACCCAGGAAGCTTGGAGATAGAAGGAGAAAGAGAGAAAAAAAAATTAAGAATAATTGAGCCAATTAAAATCGCCCCAAAGAGGAGAAAGTGAAGACTTGACCCAATTCCCCTAGCATCACCTAGATACTCGGCTCTACCGTATTTAGGTCCGGGTCTATCTAGGCTATACGATGCTATACGGAGCTAGGAGGTAAGTTAGCTTATATGCTGACCACCGACCACCGAAGCTTCCTGTTTATAAACAACTGTCATCGGACCGGCTGGCCACTAAAGAACTCTGACCAGACTCTGAATTACTACAGGATTAGGTAAGTAACAAACCTGATATCCAAAGGCTCCACCTGCCTGAAGGGGAAAGTATAGTATAGACCCCCCCATTCCTGCCCATTCCCTACCTTGGTAGCGCCGGTTGCTGTCGGTAGGTAACACTGGAACGAACTCAACTTGCTTTCCAATCACTTCGTTTATATTCGATTGACGCATTCTCCGACCCGCGTGGATGCTACCTACTGCACATACATACGATATTCACAGGCCAGACGAAATTAACCCATTACCCATTCTGCGTATTTCTACATCAAGTAGATACAGTCTCTGCCCTAGTTTCTATTACACATGGATGCTTTGTATGGGCAGTGATTGATTGATCGATTGATAGCATGTTACACACTCGGATACGTATATACCTTCTTATACTTATATACCCTCATCTAAAATCATGAGTTGCCAGTACACCTAATACCCCTCCGCCCAGATATATATCTATATATCTATATATACAATGAAAGTATGAGCATATACTCTACCCTACGACCCAGTCAAAAAAAAAACCTGATATACTATACTCAGTAAGGAGAAGCGGAGAAACCCCATGGACAAAAGAATCAACGTAGACCACCGACTAGAGACCGGAATCTATCTTGACCAGCCCACTATTATCAAAATAGTTGCGCCACGCAACACAATTGTTGTTGAAAGCCGTCGCGTCGGCCGAGCTGATCTGCGCCTTCTGCTCTGAGACGCGCTCAAGGAAGTCGACGCTCAGTCCACCGCTGACGTGCCACGCGATGTGACAGTGGAAGAGCCAGTTGCCGGGGTTGTCGGCCCGGAACGCGAGCACCAGCCATCCTAGCCCCGGAAGCATAGTCACGTCGCGGCGCGTGGGGTTGTTGCCTTTGAGATTAGCCTTGTCCGCCGCCGTGAAGGACCCTGCGCCCGAAGCCGAGGCGCCGAGCACTAAGAAGTCGTGCCCGTGCAAATGCATGGGGTGCGGCACGCCCGAAAGGTTCTCTATGACCCAGAACGTCCACACGTCCTTCTGGTTCACGATGACGGCATTCTCCGACGGCGGGTACGATGTGTTGCCCTGGAGGACGTAGTCTATGATCGGACGGTCCCAGTTGACGTTGATAGACGACCCGTTGACTTTCCAGACCACGAGAGGCGATGTTTCAAGCGAAACATCGAGCGTGTTTTGTACACCGAATGTGAACTGGTCTAGCGGTGCCTGGCGCGTCACTACGGGGACGTAGTCGAGGGAATCACGGCATCCAGTGTTGGGTGGCACAGTTCCTTGGTCCGTCGGGATATCGTTGGGAACTCCCGAATATTGCACGATGGCGGCCGGGAAGAGATTGTTAGAAGAACCGCAGAGGTTGGCGGCGGGCATCGTGACGTTCATCCAATACACCCCAGGCTTCTTCGAGGCGTCGATGGTCACATCCAGGCGTTGGCCGACACCGAGGAAGACGTTGCTCGTGGTGAACGCGTTCACGGGAACCAAATCTGTCGCGATGACGGTCATGTCGTGGCCGACGATCGACACCTGGTAGTTGTGTTCGACCGAAGGGTTGATCAGTCTCAGGCGGTGACGCTTTCCAGGCGTCAGGACAATTCGGGAGTATGCGCCGCCTCTACCACCTGGGTTGACGTTGACGCCGTCGAACAGGACGTTGTCGCTCGCTGGTGGCGCAGGCGTGTGCTGAGTCTGAATTACGATATCATCTGCTGTAGGCAGATAGTAGTCGTTGATAGGGTAGGGTCCAAGGTCGATGTCATAGGGGAGAGAAGCTGGTCCGTTGACGACGATAGACCCGAAGACGCCATTGCCGTATTGGGCAGAAAAATGTGAGTGATACCAGCTCGTACCGTACTGGGTCATCTTGAATGTATACGTCTTTGTTGCTCCGGGCGGGAGAGGGCACTCGGTCACTCCATTGGCGCCGTCTTGGATATTCGTGCCTAGCTGGCGCATACCATGCCAGTGGATCGAGGTACCGTTGAGACGAAGGTTGTTCTTAATATTTATGACAACCGTATCTCCCCAGTCCGCCGTCAGGGTAGGGCCGGGATATTGGTTGTTAATGAGCATCACTTTGCTCTTCGTCCTCCCATCTGGGCCCACCCAGTTGTCAACTTCTGACACTTGCCAGTTAAACTATGTCATAAGTTAGCCCGACGTCTTTGGTGGCCTCTCCTTGTCTAGACGAGGGACTCTCAAGCTTACAGTTCTTACAACACCCGCAGGTGTTTTGGTTTCATAATCAGTATTGATATCGAACCCAGGGCTCCAGCAGGCTCGATTGGAAGGAGTGTTGCATGATCCGGGGTCTCGAACATCGAGCCCCTTAGGCTGTGATGGCGCAGATTGGCCGATTCCAGCCAGGAAACCGGCCAGAATGCTGGCGAAGGATACGAACGAACGCATCGCGCAGTAGAGACAAGAGTCAGACTACAAGAATCGAAAAGGAAAGAGGGTCGATAGCCACTAGGCTATAAGTTTTATGGAAGTTGGTAGGAGGCTAGAGTGGCGCACCGTGGGATAAACAAGACACCAGAGCGATATCCACCGACCTTATATAGTGCGAGCAGAGGCACTCCCAGACGATGTTGGTCGTTCAGTGCCCGACAGTTCGGCGAACCGACACTCAACCATTCCATCCTCATCGTGGGTAAAGTGACCCATCAAACTAGGCTCTTCCTTCCATCCCACCCTCCCATGTTCACGATGACTTTCCTCGGCCCAGCCGGGCACCAATACGGCGTTTATTTTCGATGACAGAACCCATACGATAACCTTTGAATGGCAATATTCCGCGCCAATGCCACCCATCCCAAGTGTAATGAGCCGAAAGTCGGCGATAGGATCAAGATCCATTAGTCTAAGTTCCTTGCAGAGTGTGAATCAGGCTGCAGTGAAAAACGGTGTGCTGAGGTCTTAGATCTCGGTAAGCCCCTGTGACGGTCTCCGAGCCGAGTGAACGGGCCATCCAGACGATGGTCGCGTGTTCATCGACTATACGGTGGTGTGTGTGAGACTCGATGGTGTATGGCCTAGCCTCGAAGTCAACGCCAGGAGACAATAGTGAGAGAAAGTATACTTTGGAGTGAGCCCAACGAGACTAGTTCACTCATCTCTGAACCCGTGGCGGCCCACTGCTGAAGGTACCTCATGGCATCCCGATGTTTTAGTTACAGATGAGGCTGACGCGAGATTTCGCTAACGCTCAAGCTCGTATCCATTCATCCCGGCGCGGCGCCAAGTGGCGCATATACTATTACATTTCGATTCGAGCGGTAGAGATAGCTTCATTATAGTGTGAAGTCAACCTGCACCCATCGGTTAGTATCTACCCAGCGTTTAGCACAGGTCATACCCAGAAGCAAGGAAACAAATTAAATGACAGCTATATGCTCTATCGATCTACTAGTGAAAAATCCATTTATACAAGCAACACTTTGGCATCTAAGGGTATTGTGACGTTAATTAGGTACGGATGCTCAGGCCCGCATCGGCCGAGATCTTACCCCTCTTTCGGCGACGAAAAGAAAGGGTCGAGAACAGGACCGATCGAAACGATCGGGAGGGATGGAACACGCCAATATTGCCATTCAGCACGATCCAACGTCTCCAATGGGCTGTTCGGGTTGCGTAGTGTAAGTGATATGGAGTTAGCGGCGCAGGCGGAGAGTCCCTCGTAAGGCGGACCAGGCGGGTTTAGTCTGGATAACGACTGACAGAAATAGCAATTCATCTCAGCGCGTCTGTAAGGGGCATGTGATTTGAACACGTAGGTAATGCATATGCCGCCTTCCTATAGTACCTCCTCTAGTACCTCCTCTAGGACGATGTAGCCTCCCGTTCAGGAGAAGCTAGTCTAGGGGGGCGAGACGCAAACAATATTAGCCTCTGGGTCTTTGTGAAACCTACGGGACCGATCTGGCTGATCAGGTGTGGTTTATACTCGATGTTGCAACAAATGCAGGAACAAGAAAAGAAAATTGCTGAGCTATCGCGTGTAGTCACAGCCATGACGCAGAGTAACGGCGCCTATTAGCGATTCGCTTTTGCCTCCAGATCGGGAAGGGTGGACCTCTCTGTGGCGTCTGTCTTGGGAACATCAATATGCGGGCTTCGGCATCTCTCTTAGATACGAAGAGAGCCATTTCAACCGGGTAGGCGGTAGGTGGTCAGGCAAGTCCCTTCCCGCTCGCTATCCATCTAGTTACCCCGAAAAAGCAACGAGAAGATGGGGACAGGTATTACTCAGCTCCCTTCAAGCTTAATAAATCATCTACTAAGTAACTTACCCCCTTACAGGTCAGTATACTAGGCAGAGACATATAGGTGGAACTGTACCTACATCATATGCGTAAGGCGGGTGGTCTAATGATAGACACCGTTATAGAGCACAAGGGACCCCTAGCTCGTTAAGATGATGATCGCACCGCTTATTAGGGTGCCCGCATCCCGGTATCTGTTAGTGGTTCGAAGGCTTGCAGGAGGAAACCAGCCGCATTACGCTACTGTACCTCTATAAACAGGGGGTGCCCATCAGCTTGGCTCCTATGTAATGTGCGTCTCCGGTCTCAATGCAACCTAGAGCTATTGTGTCTTGACACCCTCTTTTTGTCTCAACGCCGGTCACAAATCGGATAAGTAATCACCTGCTCAGCTATCTAGTGGACGGAAGGATTTTCATAGGTAGGACCATCGATGCACGCTAGGCATCTGCTACTTGGGGCACAACCCTCATCTCATTTCCACATCCGTGGGCTTTGCTGCGATACGACTATCAACTCAGTGTAATCATGTGCGGCTCAGACTCAGCCCTTTCAGCAAAGGCGGAATAGCGCGTTAAGGCGAGAACTCTCATCAACAAATAAGGACTCTCGATGGTGCCGAGTGGAGTTTTCCTTCCTACACACAAGTCATCTCGCACGGCACGGTATGCAATCGATACGGGGCTAGCTGCGCGATAATATACCCTCCTCCGACCCTACCGTCGCAAGGACGAAACCCGCCTTTTGCCCCCCGGTTTCGTCACCATGATGGAGGCCGTCGCGCTAGGTATTAGTCGAGCAGATGCTTGCAGGTCGGCTTGACCACGCGACGTGGCACGTGGCGTAGAGCTCCCGACATAAATTTCCGACCCAGGTATATGGGCGTCTCTAGTGTACCAGGGGTTGCACTATATTGGCTCGGGTACACTATGCTTGGTCTAACGTCGTTGAACTTAAACGAGTTCTCAGCAACGGTCTTGCAGCCCTGTCGTGAACGTCCAGCTTCGGCAAAGTGCTCATCCTTTTAAGCTGACTATTGGGTGTGGCTTTGAGCCCCTCGGCAAGGCTTCACATTCGGTTGGTAGAATATCTTAGTTATCCAAGTGATCATCTCAGGGATTTAAGGTTAGAAGTAATCCCGACGAAAAGCGACGTCTCACAGCAGCGGTTGTGAACACGATATCCGCGAATGACCCTGTTGTTCTTGCGTCATTGTTACAAACTATAGGCTGGGGCTGACATGCAGCCTGGGATGACAAGGGTGGCATTTTCCGAGTTACCGAGCACAACTACACTTTAAAAACCAGTTTTGGCAGCACCCCAATGATATGTAAAACCTCTCGTCAGCACAGCAGCGGATGTGGTGCCACCTAGTTTCGGCAAGCCGGGGGAACTACTTACTCACTGAGCAAGGATTAGTATTATCTAGGTGAGTCACGATGGCTGTGCCGCCTAGATGGAATAAGTTAATTTCAACCTACTTGTGAGATTACGCTCGTATTGCGTCGAGCATAATAGATATCCTTTGCAGTAGAGGTTGTAAAGTACCAAGAAGATGGCTTAGTCTTCCTCATAACGGTTCGCGGCATGAGCGGAAGGTTTGTTCCTGCTATATTAAATAACTTATAATACATATAGCCCCAGACATATATACGCTCTCTAAAAGTGCGCGTAGTTCTAAAAACAGAGTAACCATTATACTTGAGGGGCAGTTTACTTCGCCCAGCTTGAGCCATCTAGCTATTTATAAGTTTAACAACTAACCCCAATTATATCAAGGAGAACGTTTCGGTATAAGAGGAAGCATCAGGAGCCCTGTTCTTATTGTAGGTTATAGACTATCGTTGTTGCGCAAAAGTCTTCCGACAGTCACCTTCCAAGATGCCAGCTAACTACTTAGATATACAGAAACAGTCTCTTTAACCACGCGCTTGTAGCATTTCCGCCTCATCGGTTGGTTCATCTATATAACGAAGGCCTATATATCCTAGTTAGCATTTCATGAGGCGTTATTAACATGCGGGAAAAGTAGTGCAACGGTGAGAGAAATGATTAACGTGAGGTCATCGAAGCACTAGCCACCATATCAATGCATGGTTCCATAAGGCTACACCAGGAGAGGTGACCGCAGAGATGGCCACAGCTACACCAAAGAAAGTGATCGTGAAGAGTAAGAAGTAGGGAACAAAGGAGGCATTCGTGTATAGGTAGGGTAGCATTCAATGAGGTTTTAGGAGCCTCGCGCAACAACAAGAGTCTATCACCTACCATGCGTGGAAGGGTCTTGACACATAGTTTAGAAAGCTTATGAACTAACGTAGTTTAACACGACTCTGGGGGGTTTATAATCCAAGTCTATAGAAATGGTGTTTTGTTTTTTTGGATGACCAAGGAAGCCGAAACCATGGGTATAAGACCAAGACCCATTTATTCACATACGCGGTATCGCTAGAAATTGCGTTGCAACTCAATCGAATTTCTGCATGCAAAGTTATAACTCCTAGATGATCATAATATTACGATCACTTCCAAATTCTAGTAGAGTTGAGGCATCCAGAATACCGAAGTACGAAAGCTTTGTAATTGTTCGGCGGTTATAACGCAAACATAAAATTACGCTAGGTATGAGAACAGATAACAGTGGTACGTAAACAACCCCGAAAAAAATACACAGAGTCTTAATGCCACCAAGTCTATCTTGAAACATATGGCAGTTCTTGAGCTATATTACACCAATGACTGTCGAGACACCAAAGACTCAAGCAGGCCCCTTGCTTAGAATGATCTATTTGACTACTATGCTAAATATCGCACGATTACAGGGCAGGATCTGAGCCAATTGATTCTCTATAAAACGGCACACAATTCTACTATCCACCAATCCGCTGAGAATAATTCTTTTGGACGACTTATCCTCGAAGGGGACGTTTTTTTCGTTGTTATATTTAAATTCATATATAAGTAAAGGTCAATCAGCTTTTCCGTTTAAGCTATATTTTCTTAATCATCGAGCCACATTAACTCTGTTGATGATTCCACTCCTAACCGTTCAAGACATTATACTTAAATAATAATAATAAAGCCGTCTAGTACTATGCGTTAAAGATATTTTGCGAAGAGCGTTTGGCTAGAGGCAACCTAAAATGCAACCACAGATGTGAGACCAAAGGGGTAAAATGTTTGTTAAGATTTGCTAGATTATGATCAAGGCCATATTCTAGTCGAATGCTTAATCTGGGGTTGACGTTTCAAGATTATAGTATACGTTTCATAACCTTATTCTTGGTTTTTCGTCTCCTCTTTTTCCATTTTTGTTCCTTCAATACAAAAATAAGTAGATAACTTGAACAACTACTAATCATCGTTTTCGGAATGCGTAGGGTGCATATAAGTTTGCATGGCAAGGTTAGCCATGAGCCTGAAAGCTAGACAATATCATAATATAGGAGAGTAACATACACCAAAGGGAATTTGTAACTAGGATTTCATAATTTCTCCTCCATAGTTTTAAATGCCTAATATATACAATTTATTCCCGCTTAGTTTGCAAGAGGCTGGCCTATGTGTTGACATCGCCAACCAAGCTCCTACTTCTTTAGTTGATTGACCAGTGAGTGACTGGAGCACTTAAGGTGGAACATCGAGAAAACAAGGAATAGTGTGAGGCAGTATATGATCACCCCTACATATATATTCGATGCAAATTATATCGAGTGTTTAATAGTTATCCTGGGTAGGAATAGAGATCTTGTGAATAAAACCATACTGGAATAATCTGGATTTCTGCTATTTTTAGAAGTCTGCTGTGCATTTCGCGTATTTCGTCCATTTCTAGAAATAAAGCAAGAATAACGGCGAGTGTAAAGCTAATTGTTCTAATACTCCTTGTTAGAGAACACAGCCAGGAGGACTGCCATAGGGCATGCTAACAAAGGAGGATATTCCTGTATATAGGCAGTTTAGAAGGCCTTGCGCAACAACAAAAGTCATAAATTGCCTCTAGTATACGGTCACTGACACTTCCCGTAGTATCCTCGTAGATACCATCCTATTTGGAACATGCCTGACAAGAGAATTGTATAGGCTCGATTATGTAGTTTTGACTCTTCACTTGATGACACTGTCCGTAACCTACGCACCTAGTTGATAGCTGACAATATGTACTCATATCGATATCCTACTAATTACGTACCTAAATATCTCATTGAATTGTATCAGCAAGGCAAGTATGGAACTTCTAATCCTAACACTTTGCTTATTTGAGAACTGGACCGGGCCGACGGGTGGGATCTAATCATCGGAAGGAACCGGGTTTATGCCCTAGTACCTGTAATGCGGAAAATTAGGGACACCAAGAGTTCCTATGCCACAGAGGTTCAGGGATTGGAACAACACTAGATCTAGAGATACGAATATGGAGGAGAATATCGCAAGATTTGAGTGAAAGCATTTAGACAGATATAAACGTAACAATTTATAATCTACTCGGTATATTTATCAATACTTTAATCTCTAATCTTGCTGGTTATGGATACTTAGCTGCGTAAGGTAAGCCTTGGCAAAGAAGAAAACAGGATCGTACTTCTAAACTACAAGGCCTTACTCCGTAATATGTGCGGAAGCCGGCGGATAAATAAAACAACTAAACTACCTCGCTATGGCTTGAGCATCTATTTGATACTATTCAAATGGATACTGTACTGCAGCTTAGGGGTTATCATTGTAGCTAGGTTACTTCAGGGGCTAATTAATAGTCTACTTGGGGAACTAGGTACGCTATCGCTGGGTTCGTCGGAACCGTAGACATACGTACTTTGCGTAAAGTTGGTTGTGTAGATCTACTATAATTAGCAAAGAACGGCGAGATGTCTGGGTCGCTACAGCACTCACATGACAGATGCGTTGAAATGGATCACTCCCGGTTAACATTCGATGTTGACGCGACTACGTGTCAGGAATATATGTCAGCATCATATGATTACCGCCTACTTTAACGTTACCTGTAGCGAGAAGGTTAATTAGCATCTGAGAAAGGCCACTGCATTGTTAACTGCTTGGTTCCTTGCTAGGGTATTGCCGTTGAGACTTGTGGCGAAGCGCAACTACCGTAGGGTTGCATTAAGGCGGAACGGGGTGTCGGCGCCTCGGGCTATATAAACATGCCGATATTGCCTAAGATACATGTATCTCTTTTATCTCGCCTATATATCTATATCCCTATGTGGCGCCTAATGTGTATGCGTAGGTCTGCGGAATTATGTTAGCTAGCTTAGCGTAAGCGATCGTACCCGAAGTCTTAAATGGGACCGTTCTAATTGGAGGATTGATTGGCCGCTAAAGTACTCTACTTGTGTAATGTCCGCGTGCAGAATTTTCTCAACTGATCTCCTATGTTTGTTAAGAGGGAAATATCAAAGCTAGCAATTAGTCTCTGTGGAGATATATATATATATTCCCCCCGCGACGACGCGAACGATACAACTACAGTTTTCTAGAGTGCTTGACCCGACGGCACACCCCTGCCTGCTTCCTTTGCTTGGCGGACGTGGTGATTTATTATTCCATATTTATGGTATAGCCCAGGTACTTTGGTGCTCCATTCACGGTACGTCGGCACCACGCATGCTACGTACAATTATCAACCTAGTACACATTAGGGGCCTGTTAAACTCGGTACCGTCGCGGAGGCAGTGGATTGATCCCCTTAGTCGAAAGGTTGCATTAATGCAACGGTCCAGGGAGTGTACTAGCACCGCCAAGGCTATCATGTTAGGGTATTCTCGCTTGGTGGCTTTCGGGGTCTGGGTCAGGCAACGTGTGTGCTGGCAACAATCATGGCGACAGAAATGAAGCAGGGGTCGTGCAGTTTAAGGTTCGTTTAGGTAGTGTGAGAGAGCACCACATTCGGGGTGTCCTGGTATAGTATATGTCTTTGGGACCTACAACCTAGGTTAAATGGCTAATATTCGAGATACAAAAGTAGTAAAAAATCAAGCAAGGTCGCATAAAATAAAGTCGATAGATAAATACATAAGTGGTTTTCAATAACTGTTTTTTATAGAGTTTTTGTACCCTTTACGACGATTATCGTTAGGGGTTGTGTGATACATACGAACTTTTTATTTCGACAAGCAAAGTAACTAGATTTTGCTTGAAAATGGCGTTTATCAAAAAACCACCCTCCCATGGCACCACCCCTTGACCTATGACTTATCTATCCCATCTACCAATATTATTCAGATACCTACCTCATAGCATATTGTGTGTAACGGATGCGTAGATGAAAGACAAGACGTGGAGTGGCTGATGCTTAGCCCGTGCCGATGACAGTTGCTCCCGGTTACCAATCTACCGGAACCGCCCCATGCACCCAAATTCCAGGTGAAAGGGCGCCTGGGGAAATACCGAAGGGGCGGTCATGGTGGTGGAGACTGAGCTTAGTGTCTGATTTCTTTCTGATTTGATTCGGCTCTGTGTATGTACGTACGTGTGAGTACCTACCTACCTGGGTAAGCTAGATAGCATCGCCTAGGCACGTATGCGTATGTAGAAGCTAAAGAATTTACCCTCCAACGATGAAACCACGGCTATCCCTGGTCTAACCCATCGGGGCGTAGTGCTAGACAAGAAAAGAAATGATGCCGCTGACGCCCTTTTTTGAAACCTTGATAGAAACTATCTGAGCTGGGGCTCGTCGTCATCGTCCAAATTCCCCAATAATACGTCAACTAGCGTAATGTAGTGCCTGTAGGCTTGCAATGGACATGTTCGAGAATCCAGATAGCCCGTCTACCCTACTTGCAGAATGTTTCGGGCCAGTTATCTCTGCTGGTATTACCTCACAATACCCGGGTGTATACATGCACCGTATGTCGGCACCGCTAGGCAGGGTCCATATTATAAATGCGAAGACATTCTCATCGCATAGCCGAACTACATACCTATTATAACATATTCAGACTACTGATCATCATCTAGCGTGAAACAGTCCTCGGCTCTCCCGTCCTTCATGCCTTCCCGTAAACCCCAAGTATCGTGTAGATCAACAGTGACGATGTATCTATTAACCCGAGCGCAATTTCTAAGCTCTTCTTTCGTATCTCCTGTATTTCCGCGCGTTCTCACTATGTGTAAATAGATAACTATCTTAATGCGTCTAGTTGATACGACTTGTTTGAGAGTCGTAGATTACGCGCCAGCCACGATTACAGGAGAAAAGAGGACAAAGCGTCCATTCTTACAATGGTGACACGACTAGCAAGTTCTAGGCTGGTGTACAATTACATGGATAGATTATTGTCTAAACGGACTAGGGATAGACAGGTTCAGTCTGCCGTATATTGTAGATTCAGCACATTCGCCTGTCTAGATATACTTGATATAATGCGTAGCGTAAACATATCTCTACATAGTTGATTTACCTGTTATGCGCCGAGCAAGCTCCGAAGGAGTGTCTCGGGCCTCGCTCCGTAAATGGGCATGTAGTAGTTTACTCATTTCGTCTCTAGATCTAGAATGGGTAATTCAAGACTAAAATCGAGGCAAATTATCGCTCTCTACTATTGGAAGAATGATTAATTATTAAAGTTCTGGATGATAATACAGTAATATTGGTGGCCCTAGTGGCTCGTCGGGTTCTCTGGTGCCCCCGGGCGGCCGTTTCGTGGCGTAAGTTTAGAACTCTCGATATCGAGGGCAATAAATACTCCAAACTAGGTTCCCACTGATGGAGTACAATACAGCTTCAAGATATGTCCTGAGATCCTTGGAAAGATAGGCATTATGTCTCGTCTCTTCTACAGTCTGCTTGAATGTTGAGACATATTTCCTTATCTCCGAGCAACATATTCTTTTTGCTTCCGTTTCATTGACGGATCTTTCCTTCATTATGACCCAGATAGCGTTGAAGACGTAGTCTAGGCCAGCGTCCATAGCATCTTGTCTTTCCTTTTCCCACGAAAATAGATCGTTCGTGAGGCCCAGAGCCGCATAACCTGATCGCGCCATTTCCATACAAATATCATATTCATTATTAGGAATTGTGAGCGCCATACCAAAGGTGAGGGTGCCGAACCAGATCCTAAAAAGTGAGAGATTAGCAACTAGGTTTTCATTTATGGCTTTATATGGTGACGAGCCAGGGAACTTACAGCTCCCCAGCATCAATGACGCGTGAGGGTACGTATTCCTCAAGGGTTTCGAATGGGGATGATCTCGTGCGTGATGCTAGTTGCACAAACTTCGCCCATGCCTTCATTGATGTTATTGCTCGGGCCGGATCGAGGACCATCATCTCAGAAAGCATCTGTGCTTGAAGGCGTTTTTCCGGGCCTGACTTTGCGTTCACGTTTCGATCAAGAGCCCCGTCCCCAAAAGCATCAAGCATTTTGGTGGTCTCCTTCTGGAAGTCCTTTTTTAGATCAAAGCTTTCCATCTTATCTAGATAACCGAATTTAGTATTTACTGCGTTTGGTCCTGCTCCAATTTAACTTTAGGAGACTTACCGTCATAGAGAAAGGCAAACTCGTTAGCGTACGAGATGAGTTCCAGTCTATCTGGGAGGCACTCGGGGACCGTGACGCAGATAAAGGTGAAAGGATCCCCTAGGCCTCCTTTGTAACCCTCCACGCTGCATACATGTTTGGACCAATCTCGCTGGGCCCGGAGCGCACCCTTAATCTCGAGGTGTTGATCTTTGTGTATGCGAAGGGCAATGCCCTCATCGAGCCCGTGGGTCTCGTAGACACTAGGGTTGATCTCTCTCGAGTAATTGAACTCCATGATACGGACTCAAGGGGTAAGTTGAAAGACAAGGAATAGCAAGAGCAGAGGGTGGAAGGGGATGATGATGGGAGGGAGGGAGGGAGAGAGGGAGGGAGAGAGGGAAGAGCGGGTAGTAGCTAAATGCTGAAGTGGCACACTGACGAGTTGTACGAGGGCTGGCTCCCATATAATACAAAAACGAAGCACTCTCGCTCGGTCCTAGACGTTTCTTGCTTTTGGGATGCTTCTTAGTTTCTCGCATATAATGAAGGGGGCTTGCTTGGAGGCGTTGGCTCGGGTCCCAAGCGGTAGGGATCTATAGTATACTCAAAGTAGACTACCCGTATCTCTCGCCTTGGTGGCCCACTCATCCGAATCCAGAAAGACATTTCTTGGAGGTTACTATGAGCATATAGGGTAGGTGCTTGGAATAGCTTCGGTGGCTAGCATGTAGTGGGCTACCTTGGTTGGGACCATACGTGGTGGTGGTGGATCCCTTTCCAGGAGTGAGCGACACGCAGGAGACGAGGGGAGGTTCCTGGATGCCGGATGCTGGAATGCTAACCGATTAACCTACATACAGTAGTAATTAAGTAGTAAGTAGATAAATTACCTGTACCATCAGAGCCGTTATATGTGACTAGTGAGTTTAGAGGAAGAGGTCTTTCTCCTTTGAGTATTATTATCAGAAATATCCAGGCCATTTAAACTATTTCGAGAGTAGCTCTTAGCTAGTCGAATCATCCAAGCAAGTAAATAATGCCTCTACCTACTCTACATACGTACGTCTAGACATAAATGCCTACACCTGCATCGGGCATACATAGGTATATTTTATCCACCCGGTCTAGTGAAGTAGCTTGATTGGTTGACAGGTCCTTAATCTATTTGCTAGACAACAGCTGCTGGGTCAGTGCTGGGTATACAAGGTGTCACGGTATTTGTGCATTTGGACATGGCAGGCCGTAGACCCAGATGGGCCCAGTTGAATGGAACGCCGCGTGTGGTAGCGCGGTTAGTGTGGAAGACCCTGGACGGGTACCGCAGTACTGTCTCAGCTTAGTCGTTGTGTGATCTTGTACCGACATGTATATAGCGTAGCGTATACAGCATACACAAAAAGATTGCCTATTCCGTAGCATCGGCGGCAGAACCCCTGGCAACACCAGCTCACATCGCCAGCGCCAGCATCGGCAGCGACGCCAGCGGGAGCGAGATATCCCTTGCGCCCCTTACTGTTTATTCTCCATAAAATTCATGTTATGCTAGTCATGTGACTATCTAAGTATTCATCTATCTAGGGAGGTATCTAGCCGTTGCTGTCGACGAAACCTAAAGGGAGAAGATGGTATGACCAATCTAGACCTACCCTTGGGGAGATAATCTAGATAGTTGCCAGCAACTACATAACCCTATCTAGACATGCATGCATATATACAAGCCTCCATACATAATGCTAACCAGAATCTGCTAACCTGATCTACCGGTACGGACCTACATAATTATCTAACCTAGAACTGTATAGTTGATCAAGAAGAATCTTCTTTCGCCTTTCTCTTTCTCTCTCACCATCTCTCGCTTCGGAGATAGCATTGGCCAAGCAGAAAGAAATGGCGGCCCAGATCTTCCAACTTCTTTCACAGGTCCACCCGGCGGTCCTGATCAGCGCCTCGCTATTGGCCTGGGGCGTCTATTTTGCTGGTCTGGTCACCTACCGACTTTACTTCCATCCTCTATCTCATTTCCCCGGCCCTAAACTGGCCGCGGCAACTGGATGGTATGAGTTCTACTTCCAGTATTGGCTCGATGGCCAGTACATCTTCGAGACAGAGAGGATGGTGAAGAAGTATGGTATGAAGCACCGCCTGTGCCCCCTAAGTTGATATCCCATATCTCTAAATGAGCCTCTCCGTGCTTCTAGGCCCCATTATTCGCGTCAACCCGGAGGAGCTTTTTATCCACGATGCCGAGTTCTACAATGAGCTCTACGTGACCGAAAGTACACGGCGTACAAACCATTACGACAACTTTGCCCAGGGTATTGGCTTTGACGGTGAGCATGGCTTCGCCCCTAAACACTCTCTCGAGTTTGCGCTGACATGGCCTAGGCTGTCATCTCTTGACGGTGGAACATGACATGCATAGGGCACGAAGAAAGCCGCTTGAGCCATACTTTTCCAAGATGGGTGTCTCGCGCTTGCAGTCCATGCTTGCTGAAGTCGCACTTCACCTGGAGACACGACTGAGGCAGTACACTGGCACTGGAGAAGTCATCCGGCTCGACCATGCATTCACCGCCTACACGGGAGATATAATAGGGAGAATGTGCCTGGACACTGATGACCCTGGTGATCGATTTTTGAGCAAAGACGACTTTTCTGCTGACTGGTAGCGTCTTCCCCTGTCATCTTGCTGGCATAGCGCCGCATTTAACCTTGGCTGCTAGGTCTTGGATCATGCAAATGATAATACGTTCCGTTCCGCTCTTCTCGGGATTTCCCTGGATCATTCGGTAAGCATTACTTGCTTGACCCTATGCGAGCAGGGATGGTCTTAATACTGCGACTAGCCTGCTCAGTCCAATTCCGAGCGAAGTATTATTGTGGTTATATCCGCGAGGCCAAGCATTTGCTACCTTTCAAGAGGTTAGAAGAACCGATCTCTACTACGGTCTCGCAACTGACACGTTGATAGAAAGCACGTAGCAACATCCGTAAGGCACTGGGGACCAATTTGATGAGCGATAAGCACATGGAATCGCTATTCCATCATGTTGCCAACAGCGACATGCCGGCGTCAGAGAAGTCCGAGGAGCGACTGGCGAAAGAAGCCCAACTACTGCTAGGAGGAGGAACCGTGACCAGTGCTCGCACCATTTCATGCGCCACTTACTATATTCTCACTAGACCAGACGTTGCGAAGCGACTTGGAGATGAGTTGAGACGACCAATGGCGGAGTGGCCAACTCATGTCCCTACCTGGGCAGAGCTGGAGAGGTTGCCTTTTCTGCAGGCCGTCATCAAGGAGGCTCTGCGGTATGTACCTAGCTACCCCGTTCCGTCTTATTCCACGTAATACTCACCCAGAGCACAGTGTTGACTTCGGCGTCATGACTCGGCTTCCTCGGATCTCGCCTGACTTACCACTTCAGTATAAGCACTACACTATTCCGGCTGGTGTATGAGGTCCAAATGGCTCTGGTTCGGAATTCCGCTAACGCGCCGCGTAGGTTCCGGTGGGAATGTCATCATACTTTATGCACACGGATCCAGATATCTTTCCGATGCCCTTCAACTTTGACCCGGATCGATGGCTTGGCGCTGTCAATCCCCTGATGACCCGGAATTTTGTCCCGTTCGCGCGGGGGTCCCGAACCTGTTTAGGCTCGAAGTGTGTTTCCATTTTACTCTGCCTTTTCTCCCCCCCTCGGTTCCGTTCTAGGGCCGTCCTTGCATCCTGGACAACAGCTGACTTACGTTTCCTTTTCTCCCACCAATAGCTTAGCCATGGCTGAAATCAGTCTCGTACTGGCTGTTCTTTTCCGCCCGAACGGCCCTAAATTGGAGCTCTTCGAGACGGACGAAACCGATGTCCGAGTAGCACACGATTTCGGAGTGCCCTTGCCTAAATTAGACACCAAAGGCGTCCGCGCATTCGTTCGCTAATCAAGATGCATCAAGGAACCCCACGTCACGCCCCAATGAGAGGGAGATCGGTCGTTACGAGCGTGATCTAAAATTCGCCTTCACGGTACCTAAGGAGACTTACTAGGAGCGGTGAGAGTACATAGCTAGTGTAGAGCCCCTGGTCATCGACCTCGATGTACCGCCGTAGATAGTTTAGTCGAGCTATCGAGCTTGTGAAGACCCCCGCAAAAGAAATACACGTGTATTCGAGATGCCCCCCAATTACCCATTCCCTGGTCGGATCTGCAGGTGACTAGCGGGACAGTCCCAAGAAAAGTTCCAGAACCCGCTTCTCGGGGTCTTCTTAATGGTTACCAGCCGTCCACTTACCGGCGTTTCTTGTCATCCCATTACGGGTTTACGATATAGTACTTCATGATGCATGTCTGGTGTCTTGCATACCCTATGAGGTTATGTATCACGTCCCAGTCGGGGCGGGTCGAGCGTTGGGTATTTGCTTAGTTTCCGATCCTCCTGTTCAGAGTAGTACACTGGAGAGCGACGGCCGGTTTATATCCTTGACTACGTCAATTGGACTAATGCTCATCTCGGGTAGGTAGTCAAAGGATTCACTATCTAGTATTAGCAAAGTCCACCAGTTGCTGAGGTGCGTAACTAGCTTCCTTTCCCTATAATATAAGATGATAATGGCTGTTCTATCCTAGCTACGCTATACTAGCCAGATTGCCTAGTTTATCAACAACTTTTCTTCTCGGTATAGGTAGTTTGGCATGCCCCAAGACTCTAGATTGTGTGTCTGCAGCGTGCCAAGCTGCCGCCGCGACGACCCAAGAGGTATGATAGCTTATGTCAGCGCACGTGGCCCAGTACACTGTGTATCAAGAACAGCATTTTTAATAAACGGTACGCTGGGACTTTTGTATAACTCGTCTTGGCGGACTACTCAGCTCAGCAGTCTGTAACGACAGGAGTGGAAGACCTAAGCAGGTGTGCTCGTATGAGGTACGCTAGCGTTTAGGAAAGAATCTTTCAAGTAGCGTAGGTACATATGTTGATCCGAACCTCATATAGTCACTATGTACATTGAGTTTACTATATAAAAGCTGTATCAAACACGAAGCTAGGCGCCCTCCGCCATCGACTCTCCTCAACTGATCTTAGGCATGTAGTAGTAGTTAGGAGCCGATAAGTCACACGCAAAATAGGACGTACGGCCACAAGTTTATCACGCGCTCCTAAATGTATGTATACTTCAAACGTCTGGGTAAAGGTGTATGTGATTTCGCAGCCCTGGAGTAGATATAGGAGCAAGGGGTTAAACAGCGATCTCTTGGTCAGGGCAAGCAAGACATGGGCATCAGTGGTTGGTCAGCTTGGTGTACCAAACTTCCACAAGGGGTAGCCGATTTGATGAAGAAACAAGCAATGGCTTCGGCCATTCCCGATCCGAAATGGAAAACACCTGCTTATATCTATTCTTAGTATACTTAAAATGGTACCTACAATAGAAAATGTCCGATTTAATACGCTGTTTCAAGCAGAGTTGTCCCGCTCGCAGTTGCTGTTTCAACATGAGCCCAGAATCATCATTAGTGTAATACAAGGGGATGGGAGACGGGGCCGCATGTTTTCTAACCTGCTAGTCATATCGAAGGACGTCGAAGTTGCTTCTCGAAGGTTTCGACAAGATGCTACCCACATGCCAATTTCCGCCTTCCCAATCGGCCATGCACCGTATCTCGTTCATGTAAGTGTAGGTCGACAAACTTCTTACCGAAGACTCTCCGCGTGGGGGGTTTTAGGATTCTCGGAGGGTTGCCTATTAGATGGACTTGAGACGCGAAAGCTTCTTTCTGTCAGCACCTGCAGTTAGTATTTCTCGATCGAGCCATTGGATACTGGTAGTTTATCCTATTTCCGCGGCTGAGACATGTGTTCGACACCGAACGCGTACACGTTACGGGAAACATGTGACAAGCCTGCAATCCTACCCAACGACGTCACAATAACGGCACCGTCTGCCGTCAGCCTTTTGAGATGGTGTAACTGGTCAACGTATTTGCCGACTTCCGCTCCCACAAGTAGTCACCCGCGTATCCAGTAGCTGAGAGCATCCCTTGGCCAATCTAAGTAATGTGTCTTTGCGTATAGAAAGTTCGAGTTTCAAAATAAACTTTGGGCTATAGCAATCATCTCTCATGAGCTTACTATGAAAGTTGAATACGTCGGAAGTGACTACGCCGAACGAGCCGTCTAGCGCCAGCCCCTAGCTATCTAGAAACACGCCTCCTTATCTCAGACATCTCTATGAAGCAGGGCTATGACTAGCTATGGTCGGAGCTTCCATGGTTGAGACTATCACGATAAGGAAGCGTCTTAGACGAAGGTATTGAACGATGGTCATTTGCGAGCCTACCGCAGTTTTGACACTCACACTATAATAAACCCTACAATGAGTCTATGTAATGACATTATATCATCACCATACCCGGTCAGCACCTTCAAAAAACATACTCCGGCAGGCAAATCCTGCAAGACCCTGCGATTCAGCCTCGATTATCAACGCCACTTACCCGCATACAGACGGCTTCGCATGATGCTCTCCGGGAAGGTGAACCTCTTATAACGTTCCGTTATTTCACGTGTGGTTACATCCTGCTCTCCCCTGCAAGACCGGTACGTGGGAGCTGCAGACAAGCGAGAAGTCACCACAAACAAGTATTGTTCTAGGATGGGACGTGGAAGCTTCACAGTATGCTATCTGACCTGGGGCCAGAATATGAGAGGACGATTTCGGACATAGCGACTTCTACTAGGTTTCAAGCCTCCCTGGATCGAGTGTTTGATGAAATGGAGCTGCGGGAGAACAGTATTGTCACCGAGAAATTATTTACAATCGTGTCCTACTGCGTTGAGCATAAACAATTAGCTGCGTCGGAGGGCGGGACGTGACAACGTAGCAGTGGAGAATCTCACACGATTAGGCTCGGGACGAGCCGCACGAGCGACAGAGGGCGTAGAGGTAAACATCACCGTTTCACGACGCGAACGAGCTAGTCGATCAATATCGAGCACGGCCTCGTTCTAAAACAACGCGGTCTGCTCGGCAGTGTGGATGCGCTCATGGTATGGGTTCCTAGTACTAGGGACTAGAGGACCTAAAGCCTGCCCGGTCAAAAAGATACCGAGACTAGATCTACTACCAGTGCCATCTAGACGATATCTTACTTTCGTCATTAATTCAAGAGGTATTTATATTCATACTCACGGTATTAACATTCGCGCCGATCGATACATCAGTTTCTCTATTCTTCCCCTTTCCCTCTCTCAATCTTGCTTCCCCCGTCACATACACCACACACACACAATCCTTTTCGAATGTGCGGGTAAGACCGTAGGACAGGAAACACGCCTTAATCACTAACTAATCTTGCAGAGAGCCAAGAGTGAAGGTGTTACTGACATCAGTAGCTTCGCATACTTTTGTAGCTACGGTGTAGATGAAGGCAATGGCCTAGTAGCTTTGTTTCTTTTTGGTGTGACGGTGAGAACACATTATCCGTTCGATACGAGCCTCATGTAAGGGAGCCTCACACAAGTCATGCTGCACATAGGCAAACAGCCTAAGACGCTGCCTTGCAATTCCGATGAGATAACCGACGGGTAGCACCAGTTCCTCTTGCCATAAACAAACACTCCGAGAATTAATGAATAGTTGAATATCTCTTCGGTTATCGGCTCATGTAGAATCCCATCCCCAAGGGGAAAGGGCTAACTAGCCCTCGATGTGACTGCCTGCTGCTTTATGTTGGGAGGTATTTATGTGAACGTAGGCTTGCTGGGTGGCCCGATGTAGCATACTCTGTTTGCTTAGTGTGCTCTAACATAACTCCTGGCGTGTGCATAAAGGCTAATGCTAAGAGCAATCCTAGCAATAGGTAATACCCTATTCTACCCGATGCTGTCAATGTTGATTAGCTTGACGCGTTTCTAAGATGTGTAAAACTCCTAGGATTGAGCACGATGTGCTCTATGTAACAAGAACCGCCCGGGGATGGCGGTCTTATTCACACGAATCAACACCTACCCACTATGAGAAGACACATGAGATCTCTCAATGTTACGGCGATGGTGCACTAGTAGAGCTAGTAAACTACTGTAATAATGCTCTCTCTGATTGAGTGTCGACACGTAGCTAGATCAACTGTTAAACGACTTTAGAGGTGAATATTGGGTCGTCGGGTTGTCTGGGCACATACGAAGATACGTCGCTCACGCAACCGAGATAAGTAGACCCTAACGCGTAAATATATAGTATAGTGACGTAGAGCTAGAGAGCCAGCCACCCGTAGATAAAGAGAAGGCGCTGTTCGTGAGCTGCTTGCGCCCGGTCGAGAAGCGCTAATAGCTGCCTGGCTAACTCGACCCGCGCAAATATATTGAGTTATAGGCCTACGCAATGAGAGGAAAGGCAACAGGTCAAGGAGGTAAAAGTCCATCCATCTATTATTTTGCTAGAAACATCACGTAGACTCACTAATCTGTTGATCGTTAGCAACCCCTTTCCTTAGTAAAATACCTGGGATAATAATGGATTCGGTATGTAAGGGTATCGATTGATTGGAATATAATACCCGCGGTACCTATCATCGAAGGTTAGCATCTACCTCGCTAAAAGTCAAAATAGCTCAGCTATACCGCCCTGAGATAGGATTGCTATCATCACTACTTTTCTAAGTATACTTATACTCAAACTTGCATATGACTTTGACTGGCTTCGAGGCCATGAAGGATAGACAGGGTTAAAATATCTCTGGAAAGAGACGAACACAGGATGAATAGTAAAAAAAAGGCCTAATCAATCCTACTAATCAAAGATAATTCTGATATGACCTGAGCTTTTGATGTACTGCTCTTCTGTTTCGTGGTCTATGGATCACGCCTAGAGTTATGCCTAATCATCTTGGCAACACGATTACCTTGGCCAGAGACGGTGAAGGATCGAGTCGGGCTTAGGTTAGTAGTGCTGAATTTGCTCTTGGTTCGCCTCATCGATCGCGATATATGAAATCGGCGTGGTTTTGAAGAGAAGGCGGACCTGGCCGTAGATACGCGATGGGCTCTACTGGGAACACGAGAATCACATCATCATGGCTACTACGAAAGTAGATGCTCCAACAGGGCCGAGACGGTGAGCCGAGAGGGGCGTCAGCATTGGCCTATTTCATGGCGATACGATAGTCAGTCTAGGCTGACTATGGAGATGACTAGTTCAGCTACGACGAGCTCATATCTAAATTAGAATCCAAATCATCCCCCCACACTCATATGTAACCATGTGCATTTGCCGACTCAATATAGCGGTCCAATGTGTGCTCGATAGGAAAGGAAGCCCAGGCCCTGTGTGGGAAGTGTAGAACCTCCCTCAGGCTCCAAGCTTAAGATGGTGGAAGGGTGCGAGCAGTTTAGGAATTGGTTATATTGGATTGATGGATCTTCGATAGCGAGCCTCAACGTGCTCATAAGGGCACACGGGAAACACAGGGATGATGACATCTGGCAATGGCGTAGTTTGGGGTCAATATTGATAGATGCGTTGCCCAGTGCTAGCCGTTCCTCGCCTCATCGGTCACGAGTTCGGCTTGTCCGTTGGCATCCTCCGCCGAGGCAACCCGATTGGTCAAGCAATGGAATGGATCATCCGTATAACCTCACAATGTCGTCGTAATGACTAACTTTGACCTCAAGTCTGACGAGAGGCTCGACGACTCGGTATCGGCTCTGTTCGGGAAGCTCAAGCCTAGAAAAGGGCTCGATTAAAATAGGGACTCTTAAGTGTATATATATATATAATCACGCAGCGTGCGATATCAGAGACGTTGGATCTAGGTTGGATATGTATTGGCGACTTTGCTGAACAAGAGAAGTTTTGCAACAAGACAAAAGGTAAGATGAGGATCGAATTGCGTGATAGCTTGGCTGCAAGGATTAGCTTCTAGAATAAGTTAAAGTTTTTCTTCCAACCTACTTCATTCAATTTTACGCCGCACGGGTTTATGTGATATATCAATAGAAATACCCTCGAATGTGGGAATAGATTACCTAACGTCAACAATCTCTGCAAGCCGTTATCTCGTTGCAGTGTTTCCTTATATCATTGGAGCTATGCTCTTGAATATAAATGCGTACCTAGTGCGGCTATACGTATTCGCCTACCTTCTATGTTTGGACTAGTAGCTATTTATCCCAAGTCGACTACCATTAACTTTTAGCCCTAAATGAATGAGTCTCGCCTCTCTTAAACTCTTCTTTGATCGGTGGACGAAACCATTCTCGAATATACATATGTATAAAATATAAGGCTTCTAGAAGTTTTCGTATTTCCGCGAACATCGACAAGAATGAAGTTGGCTCAATTTACCTGAACGCAGTCACTCTTATCTCCAGCTTACAGGCCAATCATCCTACCAATCTTATACTTGAATACAACCGCCAAACCGAGCGCAAATTAAAAAATTTCAATAAGGGGCTTGGATTTCTCTCCTATTAGCATCGCTTGCATTATAAAATTAACTTTGTGAGTGTCTATAAGTACAAACCTTAGACATTCTCGCGATGTCGAAAGGTGGTATGGCGTGCTCGCCAAGATTTTGATTTTGCTGCAATGCTACGTAAAGAAAACTCTATGGCGCCATTGGCTGTCCAAATGAGATCTACCGTGCGACATGAGGAACTGTGGATATAAAGTATGAATGAAGAAGGTAAGCATAGCACTGACCGTTGTCTTCTTGCCCCCGCCTCTCAACCTCTTCTACCCATCATCGCGGATGTCGTCGTACGGGACCATGGGTGACAACAAGATGGGGGGTGGCAGCGATATCATCAAAGAGCCCGAGTCAGGCATCTCGGCACAGAATACCGATGTGGAATCCGCCACCAACGTCCAGAAATACGATTACGATGAGTCGCGAAAAATCGGTATCACTGGTGCTACGTTCCTTATCTTGAATAAGATGATCGGGACAGGAGGTGAGTCCGTCCTCATATGCCACCGTGTCGTCGGCCCAAATTGCCCGGCGCGTACTAACACAAGAAATTAGTGTTCTCGACGCCATCGAGTATATTCCAAGCCACAGGTTCCGTCGGGGTCTCCCTCTTTCTCTGGGTGATCGGCGGCGTCCTCACCTTCTGCGGCCTCAGTGTATGGCTCGAGTTTGGTCTCGCTATTCCTCGTTCTGGTGGTGAGAAGAACTACCTCGAGCGCATCTACCGCCATCCTCGCTATCTGGCCACATGTGTATTGGCGTCGCAGATGATCCTATTAGGCTTCTCGTCCGGCAATGCCCTGGCTTTTGGTCGGTACGTCTTGGCCGCGTCTGGTAGCAGTCAGCGTGATGGCTGGGCGGCCCGAGGTATCGGCGTCGCAGCAACCACATTCGCTGTTGGTCTGCATGCTATCTTCCCAAAATGGGGCATCCGACTTGTCAATGTTCTGGGTATCTTCAAAGTGGTTATTCTCTTATTCATTGTGTTCTCAGGCTTCGCTGCCTTGGCTGGCCATCTCCGTGTCCCTAAGCCTAACAACTTCGACAACGCGTTCGAACTGGAAGTGACCGACGACTATGGTGGTACAGGTGTCTACGGTTATGCGAACGCGCTGCTTAACGTCGTATACAGCTATAAGGGTTGGGAGAACGCCAATTACGTTATCGGCGAGCTCAAACATCCCCGCAAGACGCTCTCTATCGCCGCTCCTCTGGCTATAGGTGGTGTTACGATCCTCTACGTGCTTGCCAATGTCGCCTACTTCGCGGCGATCCCGAAGAAGGACTTGGCTACGTCTGAGGTTCTTGTCGCTGCCTTGTTTTTCAAGAACGTGTTCGGTGACAGCGCGGGCGCGAAGAGTCTGCCTGTATTTGTGGCACTGAGCAATCTCGGCAATGTCCTTGCTGTGAGCTTCGCCCATGCCCGGTTAAACCAAGAATTTGGAAAGGAGGCTCTATTACCATTTAGTCGCTTTTGGGCTTCGATCAAGCCTTTTGGCGCCCCGGCCCCAGCCGTAAGTAGTTTTGGCTCCCCTGGAAATCCTACGTCATGTTGACTGAGAATAGCTGTTTCTCCATTGGATCGTGACAGTCATTGTATTGCTCGCTCCGCCTGCTGGCCCTGCCTACAACTTCATCGTTAATCTATACACGTATCCGGGAGCATGGATTAACGGCTTCGTCTGCGCTGGACTGATATACCTCCAATGGACAAAGTCGGAGAACTGGTCCTCCCCCTGGCATACATACCTGCCGATTACCGTCCTCTATCTCCTAGCCAACATATTTTTAGCGGTAACTCCTTTCATCCCCCCGAATGGAAGCTGGAACGCCGATGGATACCCGTACTACGTTTTCCCCGTTGTTGGAGTTGGCGTCCTGCTCCTCGGTGCCTTCTACTGGGTCTGCTGGACTAAGATCTGGCCGGCTATTGGCGGCTACAAGATTGTTGCAACGCGCATAATTGACGATCATGGCGTGGAGGCAATCCGGTACCGGAAAGTAAAAAACCAGTAAAGTTGTTATGCCGGCCGTCATCCGTGTCAGATACACACATGTCTATTTAGGAGAAGAACGGAATACTACCGTAGTTGAAACTTGAAGTGAATTGATCTAGGTACAATTAGGCCTAGATAGACTTACCTGTAAATATAAGGTAGACGTGTTAGTCTCCCGCCGAAATAGCGTTCCGTCACAAGATATATCCATTTCAGAGAAACGTAATCGCTAACCTTTGAACCCGTGTGCCCCCATGCCTCATTAGCCGCCCCTTATGTTTAGTTCCCAAGGAGATGGAGACATGGCTACCATGCTCACTAACTGGTAGATTTCCTAGGTGCAATTTGGAGGTACAACATGGCCAGCAGGTTCAAGGCATTTCAAGTAGTGTTTAGTTGCGGAGTGTACAAATGAGGAGGCAGCTTCGTATAAACTGTCCCTCAGTGTTAGCCTTGACTATACTATTCACTCAGAAATTGATACTCCAAGTGGTTAGATAAACTATCAAGCTTCTAACTGGACTAATCTCCCCTCCAATTGATTTTCTAAGCGTGGATGGCGTTCCCTTCTTAGTTTAACTGTTAGATGATTCACTGTAAATGTTAGGGGCTTTACTCCACAGAGTGAATAGATAGGCCTACAGCTAGGAAGAAGGTAGGTAGAAAGTGTAATATACGTCTCAATAGAGTAGTCAATTAATTCCTGACCTTATAGGTTCTTTAGATCCCCAGGGGATCCTAGGGCCCCTTTATATAACCCAAACCTAGGAATACAGCCACCCTAGATGCCTGGGTATTTTATCACCTGACACTAGAAGTAAAATAGGTCGCACTTAGGTCACTGTAGGGTAGCAACTGGATAAAAAGTATAGGGGTTTGAGCTCAATATTACTAATTTCTAGGTTCTCCTAATAAGCTGGGGAGAAGTCGCCGCCATAAACCATGGTAGTGTCCAATACAAATACCCTAAGAACCAGGATCATCTCAAGAGCTTTTATTAGCAACCACTTAGGTACACAGCCACGCTCTAGGTAATCGGGACCGCATTAGAGTAAGTAGAACAGAGGGTTTCAGATTAAGTGAGTTATGTCGTAAGGCAGCTTAAGAGCTACTAGTTGGTATGGTAACTTTGCTTTACACACTTTTCCTCTGTGGCCTGGACCCCCAAGATATTACGGTCATTACTTCATGCTATAACACCATATAATTTCTTAATTCCCTTTAACTCTTGAAAACTTAAGTGACGTTTTCAAAAAAAATTTATTTACATATGCCATAAACGAGCTCTGGTAGCTATATATCGTAATGCCTTTTTATTATCTCCTATCATATACCTATTCGAGCCTTCTTAGCTAAAATACATTGACTTCCACCTCGCAGAGCTGTACGAGCAGGGGCGCAGATCACCAACAACAAAGGGTACATGGGAGATAAAATAACTAGTGCGGGAGTTACATGTAGTCGATATGGGGCGTGGTGTGTAGGAAGCTCGTGAGGAGAATCAATACGGCCACACTAGAAAGATTGGAAGCGGTGGGATGACTACCCTGACTCCCGAGTTAAGGAGAAACATGATCGAGATTATTCAGAGACAAGAAGCGTCCTTAGTACTATCTATATATATTTATAGGTAGCTAGGGTGAGATGAGGATTTATCCCGATGCTTAGACGGACAGATAGATAGATACTTACCGTTGTGTTGTCTCAGCCCACGCAAATTTGATATCGCCCACTCTTACACAAAACACGTAGGAGAAAAGACCAGTCACTCACACTGGATCGAGATTCGAACTCATTACTGCGGAATAATGTAGACCAACCAGATTTAACCTCGTGATGCGAAAATTTTTATCTTGTCTACTTTCTTTTTTCTCTCGATTGGCTTTCATTTCCATTTTATTCAAGTGATACAACGTTTCGCTTCTGTCGTCTTATTTTACGATGTCGGGTGTATATTGGCCGGTTGGCACGTTGATCTACCTGTCTCTCCATCTATTCCTCATCCGTACATCATCCAAGCTGTAGAAACATGCAGATATAGCCCAGGTGGGAAAGGCCCCTTCCACGTGCAGATTCCAAGTGCCCAATGCGGAGGGCTGCATATAGGTAGTGGGCGCAATCACCAGCTCAAGCTCAGATGCTTGTGCTCTTACCTGGCTCGCCATCCGCCTCGCTAATGCCCTGTTGTGAAGCAGGAGGATGTATGCAGTTAGGTACTTGCCTACATGACTTAGTCTACATGTTGGTAGATTTAGGTAGGTAGGTAGGTATGTACTAAGGTAGGTCCTACATATGTCCTAGCCCGTGTGTGTACTTAGTATGCATGTTTGTGTGACGATACATGTAGGAAGATAATGGTGGTTCTTTCTTTCTCGCTTTTCAACCTTGGAACTCACTCCTCACCCAAAAAAATATCTAAATACGGTGTGCACCATGTAGACAATGATTGTACCTATCTGTGTTACAGTAGCTGCAGACTGGGCAAGGTAATTGCGCACCAATCCGCACTTCATGTGAGTCTGTAGCACTAATTAATATCCCAGCGTTACGGTCCCCCCACCTGTTTGTGCCTTCATGTTGTGCAAACAACCTCCACTACAGTCCGAGATGTCATGTTGAGATACCTACCTCTTAGTAGGTAGTCGGCAACGGAAATCTCCTTCCAACATCCATCATGTGTCTTAGATACCCTACCTGCCTACCTACCTACTTACTTACCTACCTACCCACCTACCTACATGTACCTAACTACCCCCCTACCATACCATACCATACCATACCATCCATGCCGTTTCCTACCCTGCCCTACCCTACCCATCTACCCATCTACCCATCTGCTTTAAGGTTTCCTAGCCCCAACATCCAACACCACATACGTACACGTACCTTATTTACCTTATACTTTATCTCATTTACCTACTCTTTCTGGTAACACCCGAACCCTGCTTCACTGTGCCAAGAGATTCTACCTCCCTATCTACTACCTACGGCGCATCTACTGGGTATCGTTGTCCTCGCGGGATTAGTGGAAACCTTCGCACTTTTTGCCTCTTGAGCCTCCAAGAAAACGACCCTCCTCTTCTCTTCTCCCCTCCCCGCCTTGTATAGACCATATCATACACCCTCGTTTCTCACCCTCACCCTTTATGCATGTGTCCAATGAGCCTAGAGTGAGCCAATTAACTTAAGGCCTGCACCGGTGACCATCTATCGCGTGCCCTTTACATTTATAGTGCATAATTACTATGCACAGCTCATATTAAGCGCCTATTGACTTACATCGCCGGTCGATCATCTTACCCCATTTACTCTTCGGCGCGCATAGAGCATCCCGCATAAACGCGCATATCTTGTAGACGGACTATTCATTATATCTTCGCTGCCGTTTAGTAAGTAGGTAGGTTGGCCAATCGATCTTCGTTACAGTGTCCTTATCGATTTATAGCTAAACCTTAAGAGCAAGAGCTTACTTTAGAGCCACATCACTATTAACGCTGGGCTCGGAGCCGGCTTGGCGCTGTCCTACATGGCGCGATATGGCTGGCACGCCTTCTTCGACACAATTCACATCTCGATCGTTTGACGCTCGACTTAGCGCTGCCTTTCTCAGCTTCGCCCCAAAGTATATGAAGGACCAGCTAGAGCTTCTGGCGCAGGAGTGTGACGAGCGCCTCGAGCGTAAGTTACTTCCTCGGCTCCAGGCCATTCTGCGCGATATCGACCGTGAACGAGACGCCTTCGAGGAACACAAACGGGATGCTGCCCGCGGTCTACGGAGCCAGCTCAATCTGCATCAATGTGATGCTGCCGCAGTCGATGATGCCATTGGCCAACTTCAGGCCGTCGTTCCCCGATATCTTGCTCTCCTCCCGAGCGCCTCGTCTTTAGCATTACCGGTCTCTATCCCGACTTCACTGCCTGCCACTGGCGTAGCCACTTCTTTAGATCGTATTTTCGATACTACCGACGCAGACAAGATAAGCCAGACCGCTGCTTCACCTGTATCAGCCGCCCCAGAATCTTCAAATCACAATACCCAGTGTTCAAATGATCAGGCTAATAAACCTTGCGCACCTGCCACGGAGCCACTTAGTCTAGATAGCCAAGTTCAGGCTCAAGTTATAGCAGAGAATTCTGTGGCTTCTTGCAGTCCTAAACGCTCTCGACTTAATTTTCATAAAGAAAGCGATACCCCGTCTAAGCGTCAGAGGATAGCTGACGAAGATGTATGTATCATCGAACTGGTCCAAGCTTCGTGTAATTAACGAGTCGTCCAGGATACCGCAGGAGATACGCAGCCCAAGATAGAGCGCCGAGTCGCGTTCCCCAACTTGAAAACAGGCGGTATAGTTGTGACATATTTTTTTTCATCTATATTGCGTATAATCTGTTTCTCATTGACGCAGTTCTATTCTTCATTGGCAATAACTGACCTTGAAAATGGTGTAGAGTGTATATTTCGACACGCAGGACGAAAAGGATTCTTCGTTGTTCGATGCGACTATTGTCAACCGGGTATCTTTACTGAACCTCCCCTCCTGTATAATAGGGCGCTAAGGCATTTCCAAAAACATGTGGAACTCGCCTCAGATAAAGGCGAATTAACAAACGAGGCCATATTCGAAAGATTTTCTTTCCAAGGCATGGTGAGCTCCCAGCCGTGTTCCCGCCTTGTCTAACATTTGATAGTGGATGGCGGCGAACTAGCCAGCAAATATTGGATTAGGGAGCATCTCGGTGCGATGCCTCACACATGTGAGTCGCATTTCAATTCATTTGGTATCTCGTGAGTGAAATAGTGTTGCTAAACCTGACAGTTTCTCCAACGGGTTCTTCGAAAAACATCTCCCAAGCAAATGATGCGGAGGCTATCGTGCGCAAGCACCAAGAGATTGATGACGACTTCTCTCCCCCGCTCCTGAAATTACGCCGTTCAGCTTGCGACCACGAATCAGATAGTGAGGAGGTACATGAGAAGCCCCGCAGGACGCGGAGGAACGTACCACGGCCAGACTATGCAGAGATGGTCGCTAACAAAGACCCCTGGAACGCACCCGAGAGCGACACCGAAGTAGGTCTAACCTAACTATATAGGAGCGACAGCTAATATTGGTGTTAGAAGCCAGCCAAGGCTATTACCAAACCTCGGTCAATTGCGCCTATCAAGCGTAGGCTCACGAAGCCTGGTTTAAGCTCATCAATTAAGCTACTAGACTCGAAGAAGTAGGACAATCTCACCCACCCCTTAGCCTCTTGCTTACGACGTACAGACCCTTCGGATATATGTCCGACCCGTGGCCAAGACGGTCAGCTCCTCGGTGAATGGTAATAGCGAAGGCCCCGGGGGTTAATATTGAATCCCAGCAAGTACAGCGAATTCTTTACGTATTAGCGATGCTATGATCTGACGCTATTATGGACACGAACCTTGAGTATTAAGGTTTGCCCTTCACGTACCTTTCTTATAATATTATGGCGTAGATAGAGGAATAGGATCTGATACGAATTGCGTTGACTTACAACATACCAGGCTACTTATTACATACTCTATGTCACTTATGGGAGCAGAGAGTAAAAGCTCTGGTAGGTATTCTGAGCCTCATTCTATCCGTGTATTCTGTTTCATCGTATCTACGTTCCTTGAAAATGATGATTACTTAGACTCAATTGAAAGAGTTTGGCTTTCCGTGCCTTAAACCCTAGATACCTTATTATGTATGCATGCATTATAACAAAAGACTATCGACACATGATGGCGCCTCGTGTATCTTACTCGAAACCTATCTACTCTCTCTAGGTAATTCTGAGTCTATTCTACCTCAGTTATACAATTATAATGCGTCCTCAATCCATGCAGCGCTAATAATGGCATCATAACTTCGCTCGTCCTCTTTGGAGATTTTTATACTCTTGTGAGGTGAAAGCGACGTACTCATCCCCCTTACCATTATCCGAGATCCAGAATAATAGATCTCCGTTCATCTGGGCGGGATCAATCCCGGCTTTCTTGAGGGGGACTTTATCTTGTTTGTTGTTATGTGTCGCAGAGCGCGCTACGAGCTGACGTATGAAGATAGGTACGGCATATCTAGGCAGATAAGCCCGGGCGTGTCTAAGCAAGTGTTAGTATGGACTCTATTATGTCAAAAGGACGACAGAGGTCGGGACGGAATTCCCGCAAAATGGGAACAAGTACATACTTCAGCAGCCCATTATAATCAAAGTTGGAAGCCTCCGAGTTGATGTAGATTGCCGCCATGCCGGCCTTGCCGTCGTGGCCAGGCAATGAAACGCCGTACACGGTCGCTTCACTGACACCGGGGTACCGACCCAGGACCTCAGAGACCTCGGCGGTACTCACGTTCTCGCCCTTCCAACGAAAGGTATCGCCTAGCCTGTCGAGGAAGAACCAACGGCCGTCCGCATCCCGGCGCAGCGCGTCACCCGTGCGGTAGTAGCAGTCGCCCTTCTTGAAGACGTCGTACACGAACTTCTTGGCCGTGGCCTCCTCGTTCTTGTAATACCCCGGAAATGCAGGCGTGATGGTGGGCGGCTGCTTGACGAGGATCTCGCCGCCGACCTCGTAGGGCACGCGTGTCGCAAACCCCGTCTTGCTGTCGCGCACGATATCACCCGTGTCCGGATCGATGGCGACGGGCACGAAGACACTGTGGAAACGCCAGCGGCTGATGAGCCCGTGGTGGCCGACGCTGTGTGCGCGGAAGTCGCCGCGCGCGGGGTTGTCGAGCGGCATGATGCCCTCGGTCGAGTTGAAGAACTCGTGGATGGTCTCGATGCCGAAGCGCTCGCGGAAGGCGACCCAGACGTCGGGCCGCAGGCCGTTGCCGTAGATGGCGCGCACGGCGTGCTGCCTGTCTAGGGGCGAGGGCGGTGCTGCGAGGAGGTACCGCAGTGTCTCGCCGACATAGACGAACCATGTGGCCCGCGAGGCGCGCACGTCGTCCCAGAAGCGCGAAGTGCTGAATTTGGGCGCCAGACAGAGCGTCTGGCCCGTAACGAGTTGGGTCATGGCGCTGATCCCGCCCGTCCCGTGATACAGCGGCATACAGTCATAGTACCGCTCCGGACGCCCGAGACGCGCGTTGTCGCCCGTCGGCGTCACGTACGCGAACCCGCAATCCCGGCCCGCGCCGTACATAAAGCCCGCCGTAGCGGGGATGATGCAGGCCTTCGGAAGCCCGGTCGTGCCACTCGTGTAAAAGAGCCCGAAGGGCGAGGTCGGCGTCACCCCGGCGCGCAGCTCGTCGGGGGTCCGCGTGGCGGGCGACGCCTCGATCTGCGTGCGTACGTCGGCTAGCTTGACGATGCGGACGCCTCGGCCCTCTAGGTCCTCCTTCACGGCGTCTAGACGCGTTAGCAGCTCACTCGGGCCGTCGGCGAGCACGATCTTGGATTCGGCGATGCCTAGACAGTGAAGCAGGGCCTGCTTCGTCAGGTTGTGGTTCATGAGCGCCGGGGCCGCGCCGATGGCCCACAGGCCCATCCACGCCAGCACGAAGTCGGGGCTGTTGCCCATGAAGAGGGCTACGAGGTCACCCGGGCCCACGCCCTGCGATTGGAAGAAGTGCGCGAACTGGTTCGCGCGCGCGTATGCGGCGCCCCACGTATAGGAGGCCGCTCGCCACCAGATGCATTCCTCGTTTGGCTGGGTTTGCGCGTGTTTCTCGAAGAAGTAGTAAGGTGAGATACGGTGTTCTTTGACTAGGGGGCTTTGTTAGGTTGCCGTGCGTAGGGATAACAGCGGATCCATACATACGGGCTTTCTGGAATAACTTGTTCCCTTTACTTTTCGCTCGTATCATTTTGAGGTCTTGCCTTATGTGATACCTGCCTTCGAGATATGTGAGGCCTGCGGCAGTGGCCGCGATGCCAGCCGCTGTTTGAAATAGTCATCAGTTAGCCAGTCTCAATTTTCATGTTTGTAGACAAGATAGCAATGTCAATTGAAGGTTTTTTTCCACACAAAACCTCGCCAGGATCGGGGAAAATCAAATTTCCTTTCTTAGTGTTAGAACATACCGATTGTTGCCATAGCTGCTTCTCGTCACCCTCGATCAGCAAAAGCTAACGTAAGATCCGACCTGGGCTAGAGTGGTCTGGTTTACCCCCCTCCTGGGCGAATACTGCTACCTCACTCACAAGAGGACGAGTTGCGATCTTGAAAAAAAAGGAACGATATTGCGATTGCAGAAACCAAAAGTTGTCTATGATAAAGTCAGCTTTTACTATCGTGGGCAGATTATTACGGTTCCTACCAATTTGCCTATTACCAGTACTATAACCCGGACGTCTCTACTGCTAATAGAATGAAAGGAGCAAAGCGTCTTTTCCATACAGCTTGCTTTAGTACTGTCTATCTAGGTATAGTTCAGGAAGCAAGTCATCCAGTCTCAGGGATAAATAGCCGAGCTATTAACTCCGGCCCGTAATTCTCATTGGCTCATTGGCGGCTCATTTCGTCGGGTCCAGGCATTGGAGCTCGGCAGTTTCTAGGGTGGAAGTCAAGCCAAGGAAGATGACTACCTAGGCTAGATAGATAGGATTATCGGCTATCTATCTGCATAGCTTACCTAGTTTAGTTGTGCCCTTTGGAGGCGAGTAGGTGGTGAATCCGTAGACCATTAGGTAGATAAAGTCAGCTTGGTTCATTGTCATGATTCGGGAACCATGCTTAGTCCTAATTAGTACGGATCTAGATAGTCACCAGCTCAACTTAACTAGATAGCTGCGCTCCATAATTCGTGCCATTCAGCTATACATATGTACACTATATGCGTCTATGAGCTCGTAGCGTGGGTCTCGTCCTGTATCAAGTAACATTCCAACTCCTGGCTCTATTTTTCGTTTGCAATTTCAGCGCCTTCAGGTGGAACAAAAGGCGATTCTTGGGCCTTTACCGCCTGGGTTACGTACCTAGGTTAGTTACGTTAGCGCCGTTTAAACAAGATAGGTGAAGTCGCCTGTCCTTGTATGTCTACTCAAGTCTAGCGAACGATTCAGTGGAGGAGTGTATACGTACTTCGTATGACTACCCCTTGCTGCTAGTTCACCTTTGCTGTTTCGAAAAGTGATAGATGTATATGCTAATGTCTTTCCAACTAAAGAAATATCAATAATTTTTGTCCCAATTGAATTTCAAGAATGGGGATTTTACTCTTGTCGCAGATGGCGGACCCCGTAATCTTATCACCGACTTTACCACCTCCGCTCAGGTACGTGACTGAGTGTTTGCATTAGCTTTGCTGATAACTCTTAATTTTTTTTCTTTTGGAATTGTGCATAGAGTCTTCAATTTCCTCATAAACATGGCCGGTGGCAAGAAATGAGGGTTTACCGTTGAGATCAGTTGACACGCCCGTCGCATAGAGTCCTGTTGACGCCACAGCAAGCGAGCCTCCTAGATCAACCATGCTCGCAATAGTGCCTCCATGTAATATCTTGAGTCGGTTCTTGTACGCATGGTTAGATGGTTGTCATTTGTAGAAAAGAAAAAGAAAAAGAAAAAGAAAAAAATTAGGAACTATACTGTATGCTCTTCCGTGATATCTAGCTCAAAATCAACCCTACCATAGACGGCGTTTGTGACTCTTATCTGTCGTCGTTTGTTGGTTCAATCGAAAACTCATTATAGTGACCATTGCTGTTGTTCGGATAAGGACGCACGTTTCCTCCCAATAGCCTATAAAAAACCTACGTGAGTAATAGTCTATATATATATATGGCGAGAGGGTGAGAGGATATGATGCTGTAGCCTACTAACCTCGGTTCTAGCCCAGACTCTGCCATGAACGACTTCAAGACCTGGATTGATTCGTTAGGCTAGGTTATGCACGTTGGGATTGGGGCGTATAGAACATACAGATCGAACGAATTGAAGTGGAGGGAGTTTTGGAGGCATAGTGAATGAATGAAAGAATGAAGGCGTAGAACGTAAGTAATTCTTGCGTCAATTATCCATGTACATATGTAGGTATGCTGTAGTTCGAGCTGTGTTGAGAACGAAAGCAATATCAATTATGCTGTAGAGGTACCAGTTTTGGGACACGCTATCTTTAACAGGGCTTGTAGGCACTATGCCTTGCCTTATACTACCTACTTAGGTACCTAAAAAGTCGTTCCAGCGATACGCTGTTAGGTTACAAGCAATGTTATACCTAGAAGACAATATTGTGACCATGATAGAATAAAAAAGGAAAGGCTATAGAAACATTCTATTCAAAAATGCCGTTGTAGTCAGTACATACGACAGGGTGCTAAAAATGAGACAGGCCAACCAAGATAACACTCGAGTCCCAGCGTGTCCCAAAAATGAATTCCCCATCCATATGTAATCATACATTGATTGTAGCTACTGTGTATATAAATATCTAGATACCTAGATTAAGTATCTATCTAGGATATTTACAGTACAAGGTACCTTGAGTAGATAGTTACCTCTTATCTAGATTCATCAGATGTACGGTTGGGCCTATGCTCTAATTGGCTCCTTGTTTGAGGAAAAGTGGACCGACCAGTAACCGGGACGACTTGGTTGCTTGAGCTTTCTTTTTTCTTCAGTAGCCGCTTCAAAGGTCTTGATCTGCGCATCTCAAAACAAGGCGACATCGCGCCCGTCCTTTCAATCGCATCCTCGGTCTTGTAGTATGCAGCCCCCGGGAAGGAGATGGCGCCTTTGTCAACAACAGCTATTGAAGATACACCCAAAGCTTCCATGACCGAATCTGCGACGCCATACACAAGGCTGCATATCACGCCATTCGACTTGTCCCTCCAGAGTGTAGTCATCCCCGCCTCTGTACTGCCACGTGCACGTAACATATCCTACCATACCATCGAAACCTTCCCCGAGAAGCGCTTTGGGTTCGTCGATTTGCCCACCATGGACGCTGACAAGCTCAAGAAGAAGCTGAATGGCGCCGTCCTCAAGGGAACTAAAATCCGCGTCGACACTGCACTTCCTGAGCCGACACCAAAGCCAGCAGACGATGCGAATGCCAGCGACGGAAAGAAAGAGAAAAAAAAGAAGTCGAAGTCGAAGAAACGGAAGCATGAAGATGGCGTGATAGAAGGCGTTCAACTCGAGGGTCGCAAAGTCAAAAGGGGCTGGACTACTACTGAGCAGGAAATGATTGAAGACAAGCGCAAAAAGGCTAAAAGGGGAAAGAAGGATGAAAAATCCCCCAAGGAGGCGATAACGGACAAGAAAGACAAGAAGAAAGAGAAGAAGAAAGAGAAGAAGAAAGCTGCCGTCAAATCGAAGTACACTGACGAACCTGAGTGTCTCTTTAAAACCAAACTGCCCGGCACTGGTCCCTCTAAGGAGCCCGAAGAGGCTAGGGAAGAGGCTTCCACTCACAGGAAGAAACGGAGGCGGAAGAGCGACCGCGAGGTCATAGTGCACGAGTTTGAGAAGACTACCAAGTACCCTACCTTCCTTAAATCCAATTCAACCGGGGCCGGTGCCGAGACTACAACATTCCAAGACGGTGTCGGCTGGGTGGATAGTACTGGGAAGGTAGTTGAACCGGCGAGGCCGAGGAGGCGGCCAGAGGGCATCCCAGCCCCGGATCCCCCCAAGCCCCAAAAAGCAGTACCCACACCCCGGGAAGAGGATGACGACGATGAGACCAGTAGCAGTGGGTCGTCATCGTCCGACGACGAGGATGACGCCTCCAGCAATTCTGATTCACAATCGGATGTCTCAGATAAACAGGCGGGTGCCGTTACCCCACCCCAGCAGCCCAAACTTGCCGCTCCAGTCATAACCAGCCCACCTACGATTACAAGACCCGAGGCCACAAGGCCCAAATCTTCCAGTTCCATCACCAGTCTCTCAATCAAAATACCACCAACCACACCTGCTAAGAAGATCCACCCTCTCGAGGCCCTATACAAGCGGCCACAAGGGGACGATACTACACCTAAAGGTGGTTCGAAGGAGCAGCCTTTTAGCTTTTTCGGTAATGATGATGATATCGAGGAGGATGGCTCCTCGATGGCCCCTACCAGCCAGGCCCCCATGACTCCATTTACGAAGCAGGAGTTCGAATTTAGGAACATTCGAAGCGCTGCTCCGACGCCCGACACGGCGCATCCGAGCCGGTCCTTCAACTTCTGGTCCTCACAACGTTCTTCAGAGGATCCCGAGTTGGATGAAGGAGAGGACCATTTCCAAGGGCTAGAAGACGTGGAGGAGCAGGAGCAGGAAGATGAAGATGCAGATATGGAGGAGGGGATAACCGATGGGCAGGCAAATCAGACGCCGGCCAGCGACTTTCAGAAACAGTTCTGGGAGAGCAGAGGAGGCCTCAACCGCGCCTGGAGAAAGAGGAGGAAGACAGCAGCGAAAGACAAGCGGTACAGGGACAATCGAGCAAGGGCAGAGCGTGCAATCTAATCATACGGCCATAGGCAGATTGCTATTTTAGGTCAGACTTGATGATAATGACATTCAAGCTATCCCACGTCTTCTCTCATATCTTATTAAAACTAGGTAGACGTGCTCTTGTAGCTTAAGATACGTCATTCCCCCAACCTAGATCCCAACTCTAGAATGGCAGATGGCATTACAGCGTTTTTCGGCCAAAATACGGGCATGACATGAGGGCTTAATTTCACCAACCACCATTGCTAAACCTAACATACTATGCTGCCTAAAGTCAGTCTAGATAGGGTCATGCGATTTTTACGATTTAGTTAGGTATTACAAGCTATAGTAATAATATTCACAATGTGAAACTAGATGGCCTAAGGAGGGACGATAGGCACTATTTTCAAAAACCAGCCAGAAATTAGGCACAGCAATCAATGCACATTACAAGAAAAAGACGTAGGTCGTGGCCACATAAGAGATTATATTTGTATTTCTAAGGAGTGACGCGCAGAATAGCTCAATTCGCAAAACTCGGATCCATCAGGAGTGCTCCCATCCCCCCTCTCCCCAAGTACGGCAAACCCATGCCTATGGAATAGTGTCCACGGAAAACGATGATAGAGTTGCTGTGGGGAAACAAAAGGTATCGTAGAGGCCGAGTGACGAAGAAACGTCGGTCAACGCAGCGCATTTCATGTAGACAATATTTGTGTTTTTTTGTGGTGATTTAGTGGTTGCGACCGAGGATATCAGTCGCTTATTTGCCGCAAGAGCAGCCAGAGCCGCATTGGCCTAGATGCAAAGAGTCATGTTAGCAGCAGATTCTGGGTTCGTAATTCATGTGCATCGTCAGGATCATCTTCACAAGGGATCAATCAAAGTAGGGCGGGGGAGTTGGCGATGACGATAGCGGGGTAGTGGGAAAAGACATGTTTCCAAATTTAGAAGAGAGGGGTATAGGCCTAGGTAGATGGCTGACTAGATTAGGAGCACCAAGATACTTACATCCGTCGCCTCCAGAGCAAGTGCAGTCACCCTTCATTTTGGCTGATTTGGGGGGTTTGTCTTGAAGACTGTGTGTAAAAATGATGGAGTGTTTGTAAGTTTGTTGTAAACTGATCGATCAGATCGTATTGCTTGAGAGAAGAGAGGGAGGAAACTAGAAGTTGGGACGTCCGGCCAGGACCCTTTTATAGGCGGCTAGAGTTCAAGATCGTCGAACATGTGTTACCCGCTAAAGACGCCTGCACAGGGACCCTAGCCAATCAAAGCTTCACCGAGGCCGTTGCAGCTGCGTGGTTTGTGCCGTTCCTACGCCGCTGCGCCTTTTGTGCATGTTTTCTGCGTGGAAATAGCATTCTTTACACTTGCTATAGTTGCCCCTCCCCTTGCGCGTTCCCCCGCTTGCAGCAGGTGCCAAGAGAACCAACACTACCTGCCCACAGCATGATCTTCCCAGTGGTAACCTTCTGCTGCCCTTCCTCCCCCACCTTCCCGCCCACCGGAGCGTCATTGGAGGGCAGGAGGGCCAAGGCTAGCTGGGAAGAGCTGGTAAGGTACGCAAGTAATACATGCAGCAGGCACAAGTCACGCAGGAGGTGTGACATCAAAACCGGCCTGGCCCCTTCTGTCATTCGCCGCCCGACCTGCACATGCACCGAAGTGGATTGGATCGTCCTCTCTTTCTGTTTTCTCTGCTGTGAGGGTTGTTGGCCTGCACTGCCGTGGCGGTCGCTCTGGTCTCGGGCTTCTGGCTGGTGGCAGTAAGTGGTAAGTAAGAGGGAGGCGCTACTGTCCGTCCGTCTATCTGTCTGTCTCTCTCTTCTTCCATCCTCATCCTCTCAATCTCTTGGTCATATCCGTTGATAATCATGACCAACGGGGTCGGTCAGCCAGCCAGCAAGCAAGCAAGTGAGCAATCAAGGCATACAGGGTGTGATGCCTGTCACCCAGATATCTCCTTCTGCCTTCCATTCGTCTGCTTTGTTCACGCGCTCCTATCTCTGCCTGTCTGTCGTTTCCCCTTACTGTAGGTGGTATCTATGCGTAGATACTGTATGTAGTCCTTGATCTTTGGTCGGTTCTCACTTATCGCCTCTCGCTTATCTGTTCTCGAAGTCTGACGGAAGAAACACCACAATTGGACCCTTCTTTCTCAATACCCCACACGGCTAGCTGCTTCGTACGCTTGCACAGGCTCGCCCGGTATGAAACGCTGGACGACGCAGACGGTGGCGAATGACGACCTAGATCTCTCGATGTGAGGGCGTGGCTCACTGATCGGGATAGCAATCCGCCGGTCACACGCGCAAAGTAGACTCACCGTCCTTCTCCGGAACCTGCATTGGCGAGACAACACAGAGATACTGGCGCTGTGATGCATGATAGATAGTAGCGTGTTTCTGACACTCATGTCTCCCCCCCCAAAGGGCTATGTACATAAGCATGTACATGTAAAGCCAAAGCTGAGGTCAGAGATTCGTGGTAGGGTAGCCCTTCGAACAGCTGTCTTCACTATCTAACCACTCGGATCATGCTGTCGACAACCCCTGTACTCGGACCTGTCTTCTCTGAGGATAAGATAATATGCTCAACGTTGTCGGGTGCATGGCGCGGCTTTCACTTCTCATTCCTCATGCACTGCAACTGCGTGGCATTGCAGCCGTTCTGGTCTCTGCCATTGGTGCTCCTGCTCAGGGTTCATTGGGGAGCATCCCACTCGGATTTTTAAATCCATGCTCCATTGTTCCAAGCCAACCACTTGTTTGGGACCGAACCCAGTCACGTTTAGACGGCTTCCCTTCAGCCATGGCTAACCGAACTTGACAGACCTGGAAATCGGATCTAGCTTGTTGAATCTGGACCATTTTTATCTGCTAGACGGAACATGTAGCGAATCTTCCAAATGCATGTATGTGTAGTCAGCAGCGCCGCCCTCATTCATCTTTCCACCACCACTTGCACTTACCCTAACATGCTCGTATGAGAAGTATGTCTCGGTGGAGGGCAACATATGCCGAAATGAAACCCAATCATCGTAAAGATTCCACAAGGATAAGTGACGAGACCCGGAGACGTGTACAGCCTTTACCACCTGCTGTCTCAATGAGAATAGGCAAGAAGACTTAGTAAGATCGCGCTCGTCACTGCGCAGTCGTAAGGGCTCAAGTCTCAGTTTGAAATATTTTAGATGTTTCAGTTAGAGGAGTTCCGGGAAGGTTGCGCCGCCCTTCGACTAATATATGTACTTTACGACATATCTCTAAAATGCCCTCAAGGTTACCAAAAGGGTCCCCATGGCCTGATTAAGCCAGAGTGAGACGAACATAGGACAATGACGGTAGCGAATCAATTCGACAGGTCCAAGGCGATCAGCCATTAGTCCCTACAATCCGTGTCTGTCGTGACATGACGTGCGTGCTAATAGAGCAGAGCTACATCTAATATTTCGACGCTCCCTCTAAACCGAGCATTCCCACCGTTGTGCCAGAAACCGACATTCTTTGGTGAGAGACGTCATCGCCCGGAGAGATTATATTAAGAAATAATCGCTATCGAAGCCCTCACCAGATATAGCACCCCGTCTTCGGTAAGTTATTGTCAGCGCAAGATATAAATGAGCCGATCATTCTTTTTCATCTCATATGAACACTCAGTTGCATGAATACATACAGATGATTATGCGTTTCCTTTCTTATCCAATAATGAATCTCACGATAATCCTCTCCGCTCACTAATTTCTCACTACTCACCATTGGGTGCAATACCGTTCCTCTACTAGGTATGTCGGACTGCTAACTACCTCCTAGCTGCGTATTTCCCAGTTGACTTCGTAGCAGCACCCAGAGTCCCCCTCAGTTATCTGTTTACCCCTACACATCGCATATCCTCGACATGGACATTCATCTCATTAGACCGGTGCGTCAGGACATTAGCCTCTCATAGATAATTTACTTCCATACTTTAGCTTTAAGAGGGATGTTCGGAATGGTAGCAGAAGCGATCGGATATAGTTAGACATATTATTATACCGCCATAGACCAACATTATCTCTTCACGTCGTGTTCATATAAGTTAATATTCAAGGCGCAGTAGGTACGCAATTTAGATCGGCTTGCATTTCCAACTATCACCTAGCTCCTGCGTGATTCGAATGTTTCCAGGGATCAGGGCTCCGTAGGAATCGGTTGTCCTAAACCTCATCGTGAATAATTATTCACACTCTGTTTATTCATTGGGCCCACCGTTCTTAATTTCTCTATTCCCTCTCCTTATTGAGCTCTAGTTAAACTGTCAACATGAAATATGTATCCCTCCCTAAACGCACTATAATACGCTTATATATATCGAGTATGCTAGATTATCCTCTTCCTCATTATACATTAGGTCTCCCATCCAAACTCTTCCCGATGTATTTATCCCTCTCGTGTTGAGTCGTTTAACTACGGGTAGACTTGTTAATTGTTCAAAATTCCTATAATACTTATTTACTGAACTTGAATGCATTGTCCTGCAAACTCGTTTTTTATCCATTCTCCATCATACATTAAAATATCTAGTATTATAGTTTATATGTTTCATTAATGTCTCGGAAGTATAAAGGGGACTCACCAACTTTTTAACTGCGATTTCGGACTATCCATCCGGCCGTTGCTCGACTTCTCTCAGACTTGTGAAGCATATTAGTAATATAGCACGCACTAACGTGAGAGCTCATAGATGAGTTTATTTATTCACATGTCCTCATAACAATCAGTACCACTTACTTATAGAAAGGTGAGGTGAAGAACGTGAGCCTTCATAGCCGATGGGTGACTCCTACTGATAATTTATAAGTGGCTTCCTCCATTCTATAGAACCTTTCCTGGTTTTTGTTCCGTTGGTTCAAGAGGGCCAGTGTTCCCTATTCCGAAGCTACCTAAGTGGACTCCGGCTCTCAATCTTCTACCGCTAGTGACATATACACTTCATGTATGTTAGAAAGCCCGCCTTCCTATACACCTATTCCTATGCCGGCTTTCCTTCTTTTAGGTTCTCTATTGGATACTAATTCTGCCGTTCGCCGTTTAGTGCGCATAGCACGCGGATCCCTGTATTCTAATTCGGCGTTGCTCAGGTATGCAGACAGAGAAGCCGGGCTGCTCGGCACAGCCCCCTTTCCCTCGAAGAGCTCAGCGCATAAGTCCAGCACTCCCTTAAGCTTTACGAGAACAATCATCACCTTCTCGCTACAGACGTCGACGAGAAAGCTAGCACCGCAGAATGTGACTTCCGGTTCCTTTATGTTGCCGCTTCTAGCTAGGGACTTGATCGCGTGCATCGGCGCAGGCGCGGCGAGCTTTCGCGGCCGCACCGCCTCGCCGCTTTGTACTGTATCGACGAAGCCACAGTATCTGCATTCTACTTCTAGCGGACCGTCGAAAATACAGTTCATATGCGCATCCTGGCCCTGTACGGTCGTAAGGATACCGTCAGTACGAAAGTTATACGAGATACTAATCATGAGGAGGGAGACGGGAATAAGCAACGTTGATAAATAAAATGCCTTCTTACGTTCCCTGCTTCCGCTCGTAATCGTTCTGCCGTTTCCCGGATGGCATTCTCGAGTGATGGGCGGTAGTGGGCTTCCCAGCTCTTCTCCAATTCAAGCTTTTCGTAGAATTCAGTCAAGACTCGGAACAGGTCGCCTTCTTGGGACTTCATAAATGTCTTCTCCAGTCTCGGGGGCTTGAACGAGGTGATTGAAAGCTTTTTCGGCCTCGGGGGCTGTTGGGATTCCGACGGTGTCGGCGGCGGCGTTATCTCTAGAACTGAATGATTCTCCTTAGCTCGACGGGTCGGCTGGCGGCGAGTTGGAGTCGGATTTGGTGTGCTTGATGTTTTTTTTCTGTTCTGCTTATCAAGGAAGACCTGGCGGGAATAGGCGACTAGTATGTTGTATTGTTCGTTCTCCTGCCTGTGATAAATCTCACATTCCATTAGGAAATGGTCCAGGCAGTATGCCTGCCAGCACGGGGGAGGCCATAGCCATAACTCGGAAACTCTTGCGTCTGAGTCTAAACTATTGTCGTGTCGGTAGATTTTCTCGGTATCGGTGTCGTTTATTTCGCCACCGTCAGTTGCCCGTAATTTAGCTTGAGTAGACATCTTCACTTCGATCGCCCGCCCACGCACGCCGTCTCAATATCCCACCAACTAATCTAGATGCTCACATCTTCTTATGTATCCCTCAGTGGCGAGTTTTAGTCTGTAAATTTTATGGTTTGCCTGTTTATTTCTTGTGTGAGAGGAGTTGACCGGTTGTTACAGCATAATTGCTTTGAGACAAGGCTAAGATAGACATTTTCCGGAAACATCCAACTTGAGTCAAACATGGGGAAACAAAGGCATGGCATAATTGGAATTCGTCAGCATGAGCAAGCAATCCGCTGCGTGATAGATCTTAATCAATCGCGTATCAAATCCTCATCCACGCATCCTACGTACGCCTATATACTAGCACCAGTGAGTTGCACTTGGTAATCTAGCCCCTTCGCTACATCACTCGAAAGTGAAAAGGGATCGTACAGATATAGCGTGTCGGGTGTGTTTGCCACAACTAGGGTTGCAACCTCTCCATTACCAAGACTAACCTGTCCCTTGCCATCTACAAGATCAACATATCTCACGGTCCCAGTAGAGGCACGAACCGCCAGAGTTGCCGTGAAACGGGAGTTTGCTGTGACTGTAGCGCTGATGTCCCCGCTAGTTGGTTTGAGCGGAATGATGTTTGCGCCATTGTATCTTGGTTGTCGCGCCGCTTTAACACGATACTTGCCGCCGCCTTGGGAGTCTAGGTTCGCGTAATTGAACTGTCCTTTAGTTCTATCGAACAGTTCTCGTGCTTTAGGATGCCCGATGTCGACGTATGCCATTCTGGCCCAGTACCGCCCAACGACTGTCTGAATGCGGACGGGCGAGGCAAGCCTCTCGAGAACGTGCAGCGGTGTTTCGTTGCTATTGCGCTTGTACATGAGCCACACGTTGGGAAAGTTCTGCATCCCTAAGCCGGTGTAGTTGTCTGGGTTGTTGGTAATGTACGTCAGGAATGGCCAAGCATCATAATAGTTGCCCGATCCCGCTGTTCCGTCGACTATGACTTGGTGTGAGTCACTGATAACTTTGTTCAAGTTCATCAATGTATCTCCGTCCGGCTGGTTGTATTTTGCCCTCGCCGTAGCGCAGATAGGGGACGTTATAAATGTGTCCGCCACGAAGTTTGCGACCGTTTCCCACCAGGCCCCTGTTCTCCCTTGGTTGATCCAGTACCGCTCTGCGTATGTGAGGGCATGCCCATACTCGTGGACTGTGATGGAAGGCGTTGTCATCCACTTGGTGACAACATTGAGAAAGCTGAGGCCACTGGCAGAATCGGTTCCTGTGTTTGCGGCGGTATTAGGCCCCAGGTCTGCGACGTTGTAAATATTTACTTTGTACCAGGGCCCGTTATCATCGTCCTGGTTGAAAGATAATCCCGTCGAACGCCATCCTTGACCGGTAACGAAACACTCGTATGCTGACTCGAGCGTTTGGAGTATCGTGTTTGCCACGGCGTCGCCGGCCGCGTTGTATACACGAAAGTGAGGCGAGTCTTTGAATTTTGTCCCGCCCGGCCCGACTCTTGTGTTTGGAGTGAACTCTGAAGGGGGCGCTGCCAGTACGTTCGACGGAGCACTAACGACGCCCTTCGCTAGGTGGAATAGCGCGATGACAAGGACGGGAACCTTCATGATACAAACTGATACAGCGACCTGCCTAGATTACAGTCTTTACTATACATAAACATGTTTAAGATGGATATGAACAGTAAGGAGGTTTATATGCTATAGAGAGGTCTACCAAGCGATGTGCCGTCACGAGTAGCATTGGCCATGCCCGTGGTGGAATTAAGCGGACAGGCTAAAAACGGTTGACGTCCGCTCAGTCACCAAAATCATAGATAGAGACCTTCCAGTCGCTAGATTCAGAATATTATACTTAGTTCTCGGTCATCCTAATTGAGAACCATTAGACTAAGCTCGCAACTATAATGGGCCTTATGCTGAAAGTTTATTGTCACTACATTGGAGCAAATTTTATGTGTGAAGAAACCTGACAGGTTTAATTCATTCAGGAGACTCACCGGGCTAGGCATCCGTGTAAGGCAACATTAAAGCATGGCGGCGGTTTCCTGATCGGGCTTGCTTGATTGATTTCACTATAGGCTCTCCTGGGAGGAGCATTGATCGGAGGGAGTATGCTTCAGTAAGGTCGAAGAATGACCATTCCCTGCCTGAGCTACCTGGGGCATTATTATCAATCCATACTGGGGGGTAATGTCGCTATATACAAGATATCATAGTACGTTACGATTTTACACACAGGTTGCCATTATACAAGACCCTTTGCTTAGAGGTAATAACGAATGAGGCCAGGCACCGTTGCCTTCATATTATCTAGAGGGCGTCATAGCTTCTCTCATTTTCGTAGTCTTAGTTTGGTTAGTTAGTATACATTGGGGCATAGGAAAGTAAACGGAAGCACCTCACATTGGTCCTCACATTGGTCCTCACATTGGTCCTCACATTGGTCCTCACATTGGTCACATTGGTCGGGGTAGTTAAATTACTACACTGCACACTCGTCGCTATTCTCGCTGCGGCCCCGTATGACGCTCAAACTCTTCAACAATCACCCAATAGCCAATAAATCAATAGTGTACTCGAGTCTATGAGATCTTCATACATCTGGTTGAAATAGCGATAACCGACTCCGAGTGGCAAGATCTATAGTTGCGTCATTAGTAGAGATGTCGTTCACAGGACGATTCAGTTCTGGGCGAGATCGAGCCTCGATAATCTCGTGGCGCTGTGTTTACCGGGAAACGATAGCTTTTGGACGCATAATTGCGTAGAACTCGTCCTGCACAACCCCTTAGACAGTATTCACGGGCCTCTATGGTAGTAGGGTCTTGTAATATTGTTAACGAACGCATGATTCGTTCTTTCTTCACTCTAGGCCCCTACGGCCTAGAGAGTGTCCGGTCGCACGTCTGGGATGACGGTATCGCTGCAATGGTATGGAGCCTTGCCGCCTACGCTGACAAGGCGCTGATGGCGTGGAACATTTTACTTTCGATGAAAGTCGGGGCATTTAAAGGTGATGAGAAACTAAGGGAATGGGAAAGGTTGCCCTATTGGCAATGCTAGATCCGTGTGAGTCACACTAACCTATCTGCTTTATAAGGGAACCATGAAACGCTGTTTAGAGAGTCCTATAGCGTTGACGACGAAATCATTAGTGAGAACGTAGAGGTCTGTTCTTGCTTCATGGGCTTTGGAATGCTCCCATGATGCTACTGTTTTCTAGAAAAACAAAAATAGCTGCATTATATGCCATGGTAGTATATGGTCGATAATACTATACGTTCATCACTGAGTGGCACATGTGTAACAACTAATATCGTAAAACTTCAACCCTCGCCTCCTCATGATATAATCTTTGAATCCCTATATAAACCAGGATACTCGTACATATAGCCTAAATTATCTCTTTACGCTCTGATCCGTAGAGTAGTCTAGCGCGCTAGCAATGTAGTATATGCCCAAGTTACTGTCGACATAGCTGTCTAAAGAGCTATCTGCATAACAGCTTATACTCTATTCTATACGGATGTAGACGGCCTTGAGTTAATTGAGCCTCCCACTTCCCCTGCCGAAATGCGGCGTCCAAATTCGAACAGATTATGAGCTCGGACCCGATATAGCTGTCCGTTGGACCGGTATATGACAATATGCTAGCTGGGCTGTTCGTGGGGGTTGTGGTCTCGTTAGGACCTTTCGCTCTGGATCGCGCCTAAAAGATTTACGTTATAGGGCCGTGGGGGAATAATCTGAAGATGGCTCTGACCTGGGCAAACTGGCTAGCATAGAGATGTCGCAGCGTCCGCGTCCGTGGAAGACCTATACTGGGATAGACTAATTTGTCCCATTTAATGGGCAAGTGCCCTTCTGGCAGAGGCGTGCACACATGGTTTTGCTTTCCTTGTTGCCAGTACCCGGAAATAGTTGATTTCCGGTAATAGGACCATTAGGAGTTAGGTTGGTAAATGTGCTAATACTTCGTCGTCGTCCATCAAGGCTTTCCTCGTGAATAGAAATATCATACATCATAGAAAGGTATGGGGTTGTTTCTAATGACCGCTTCGAATTGAGTGAGAAGTTTGACGAATCATCTTGATCGCAGCCGCATCGTGCTTGTTTACGTCCGCGATACGTGTTATTCTGACTGCGCACCTAGCAGGCCTCACTAAAACGACGCCGTCTCGTGCGCGGGGACGCTCACATGAGATGTGGTACTGACGCCGGGTTTAGTCGGATTTCTCATTGCACTGCTCGAGATGGGAACCGGCGCTTAACCCTCGATCGGCCTTGTTGGAGATGATGGCGGCGCGCAAAATGGATGGCTGTTATCAGATTTGTGAGGATTGGGGGTTGATACGTATTTGTGTTTCTCACGTCTTGCGTCCTGTCGCTACCAGCCCGAGTTGGAAAAAGGTTCGGATATCGGCATCCCTTGGCTGGGGACGGCATGCGTATGCTTACTGTAGTACTGGTCAACCGTGCGGCATTGCATCGATGCATCGGATACCTACAGCACTCGGCATGATATGCCTACGACATAACTAATAGCATGCCTATTATATTTTGTTCGCCGATAAGCTGGGTACATACATTGTAGTTGTTGCAGTCCAGCCTCACGGCCTAAGCGTGCACTATGAACTTTCACAACAAATGACAATTCCATCGCATGGCCGATTTCGTGCTATTTGCCATGTGTGTAATTTTATTTACTTGTTTGGATGAACAGGGCTTTTGATGAATTGATCCATCAGGCATGTCTACTGAACCTATACCGATTTTACATAACGCTAGCTTGGCGTTCGTAGCGGTGCAGTGTGAGAGGGGTGCTATGGCTAGGTAGAATCGCGCCGCACCCTCAAGCCGGCTTAGTTCTGCATCGTCTTGTATTTACCTATGTCATGTGGTATTGCGTCATTTAGACCGGTGTTCACCCGCTGTGAGCAAGTCGTATCCCGTGATTTTGACAATAGGCTGAGGGGACGCGTTGGGTATATCGGGGAGCACGCCGGTGTGCACCCTGGAATCTGGAGGGATAAATACGGGTCCTCTCTTCGACTGGGTAAGCGAAGCATCGCCGTGTCGTGGCTGGCTGAATGCTGCCTTACGGTAGTCTGCGGGCTCTTGTTCCTGCTACAAGCGAGGATGAATGACACGCACAATAAACAAGAGCCCGGGATATGATATTCGTAACCCAAGCCCGGCCCCATTCCCAAATGTGGCCAACCGTACTGTGCGTGATATCAATGTCACTCTCTAATAACGCGAGACGTAAATGGTTCGATGCCGCCATGACCTTAGCCGAGAACGCCGTCGTCGCCAATACCCTTGTCCTTTCGATCATCCTGCAGCATCCTAATAAGTTTGTTGATGGTGCCTCCATCTCGAAGCTTCTCGACCTCTTGCACTGCAACCTCCTCATCCATGCCCTCAGCCATGAATTCTTTGATTTTGTCCCAGATGACCTTTCGCCGCGAGTACCAGGTCCGACCGCGGGGCTCAGGTCGCCATCTTGACCCCCACACGGCATCTAATTTCTCGATGGCAGGCTGGCCATCCATACCTTCGCGATACTCTTTCCATACTTCCTCTACCGTGCCTACGGTTCGGTAGTCATACTGCGGGGGGCCGGCAGCCGTCGGCGTTGCCGCAGACACGGAAGATCTGGGAGCAATGGGATGGCTCGGCGAAGCGGGCGGAACGCGCGGATTGGCGCGCGTGGGCGTCTGTATAGGCGGTCGCGGGGGCGGAGGGACCGCGGTTTGCTGCGGAGGAACGGGAGGTGGTGGTATGATAGATCGCACGGGCTGGTCTCTAGAACCGAGGGCCTAGCAAAAAAAAAAAAACGAAGAGTCAGCAACGGCGTCCCAATTCGGAAAACTAGCCGGTGTGGGCGGTTTACGAACCGATGCAGCAGCCTGATGGGATGCAATAAGGCCGCCCCTCAGATCGCTTAATTGCTGGTTGATGCTTTCGTACTGGGCATTGATCTGCACGAGGAACTGCTGGTGCTGGTTTTGTAGCTGGAGGATGGTGGCAATCAATTGCTCGGGGGTCCGGCCGTGCAGCTGGTCCTCGGTGATGAGGGCGGGTGCGGGCATCATGGCGGGCGGCGGCTGGAAGAGCGCGAGCGCTTGCACCTGGGCTTGGGCTTGGGCTTGGGCTTGGGGGTGGGATAGTGCGGGCGACTCAAAGCGACCTGGCTCACGGGCGCTTGGTGGATTGGGGATGGATCGCACGCCGTAATTACTAGAACCAGTAGCCCGCCGTTTGGACGGCGTGGCGCTGGTGCCGGTAATGCGCTGCAGATCGGATGCAGCCGGTCGCTTGAGCGCGATCGCCCCTGTAAGAGCTGCAGGACCAGGCGTCGACGTAGCGGTGCTAGTGGGCGTGGTGGTGGCAGTGGTGGCGGGCACGGTGGTGGTAGTGGGCGTGGTGGTTGCCGCGGTGGTGGAGGTGGTAGTGCTGTTGCTGTTGCTGTTGCTGTTGCTGGTGCTGTTAGTAGTGATAGCGCTGGTGGTCGCAATGGGGGTTGGAGCCGTGGTCGGGGCCGTGACGGTCGATGCGGGCGCAATGCTACTACTATTACTGCTACTGGTAACCTGGCTGGCCGACAAGAGCTGGGGGAGCATTGCTTTGCTTGCGTGCCTGCCTGCTTTTCGTCGCTCTGGGCGCCGAGGGGGATGCCTGACCGCTAGCAGGCCCGATGTCCTGCCGTCCACTGTTGTAAGCCACTACGGACGGAAATACGGCAGCACTAGCCGCAATATCACCACCACTATCAGAAATCAAAACACAACGCAACAGCCGAACGCAACCAACCCCTTCTTTCCTTTCCTTCCTTTCCTATCCCCTACTCGCTCCCTACTCGCTCGTGCGCCCTGGCTGGCGCTGGCCGAAACCCGACGGCCGGACGGAGGTTGTGGAGATGGCGGCAGGTGCAAAACTATATGTATCCCACTCGATAAGATGGTAGAGTCCTGTATGTATGTGGGTATACGGGTATATGTGTATATATGGATATCGAGTGTGCGTCGGCGTGTAGTTATTGTTCGCGAATATGCTAGAGGCTAGGCAGACTAGGGATGCCGGGTAGACCAGGTAGGTAGACCAGGTAAACTAGACGAACTAGACAGACAAATGGATAGAGAGATAGATAGATAGACCGAATGGACCGAATGGTGGAAATAGATGGACGGGAAGCCCGGGTGTAATAAAAAACCGACGGCACACTAGACGAAACCAGTCTGAGGAATGATTTGAGTAGCACCTGGTGCTCCCCACGGAGCCGAACCCCGTAGGTAGTAAGTAGGCTCGACAGGCCGCGGGGTGGGGAGCAAGGAGGTGTCTACAGACAGATGAGGCTCACGCTGACCCGACCACTGAGCCAGCGCGGCTTGGGTATGGTTCTTGGGTGGTGGCACCTGTAGGTGGGTAGTATAGCCCGTGCGGCAGGGGAAACGGTGACAAGATATAGATGTATAGCGGTATAGAGGTATAAAGGTATAAAGGTATAATAAGTGTAGTGTCGTCGGGATGATATAGATAGCGAGAGTAATATTATTAAAGATATATTAGACAGGTAGGGTACGACGTGAAAAGTTTAGTTGGTCGTCAGAGGAATAGGCACAGGCACAGGCACAGGCACAGGCACAGGCACAGGCGCAGGCGCAGGCGCAGGCGTGTGCGTTAGGTCGGCGTAGGTGGATGTATAGTAGGCAAGGCAGGTGGGTGGGATAGTGCGAGTAAGTATAAGTATAGCAGGTAGCGGGGACTAGGAACTAGGAGGTTGCCGCACGTCATAGTACACCAATAAGTCCTACGCAGGCGGAATGCAAGGTTAGGATGGGATGGAATGGGCCGGGCCGGAACGGGACGAGATGAGACGAGAAGGGAGTTGGAAGTAATAATAGAAGATGGTAAGTAATACTGATAAGTGGTAACAATAACAACAACAGCAGCAACACGACTGACGACCACGACGACAACAACACCACCAGCACCAATAGCAGGCCGATGGGGGGTGGGCGGATCGGTAGGCGGATTGGATGATGGCCTAAGTAATCAACGGGGATGGCAACCGGGCAAACCGCTCTCCGGGAATGGTATGTATGAACGTATGTATGTCTCTGTCTCTATCTTGGTCTCTGGCTTGGTTATCTTGGTATGTAGGCAGTTCTATCCGGACGGGTAGACAAGTAGTAGTAGATAGTAGATAGTTGGCGAGCCGTGTTGTGGGAGGTGGTGATGTAGAGAGGACGGGATGCAGGTGTTCAACTACAACTAAGGTATGGTAACCTGGATGATACTTCTTAGCAGCAAGTAGGTAGCAATACTAACACACTAACTACCCGCAACCAGCCAACCAGCCAGCCAACAAGCAAGCAAGTACAAACACCCCTCGACTCGGACGGCTTACGACGTAACTACATGGAGAGGAGCATGCCGGATATCGTGGAGTCGAGATGAGGTGCATGCCGTCAATTCATATCAGAATCCAGGGGGTTGCATCGTCATCGCGGTTGTTACATGCACCCAAGTTGTCTTGAGTTGTTGTATGGCAAGGTAGGTATGCTGCATACATGTACGTATGTATGAATGTATGTATGAATGTAGGTAGATAGGTCATGTAGAGGTAGGTCATGTAGAGAGGTATAGGTAAAACGGTGGGATAGATACTAGCTAATAGTATGCTGTTGACGAAAGAAAGTTATACCTACCCACTAACCTACATACCCAAAGTCTCCGTCCCCCCCACGGTGGGGTCTACTGGGGCTCTCTGTTGTAGGTAAATGAGACCCGACTAGGGTGTGGGCAGTAGCAGCGACAACGAACGACCCGGGAAGATGTGCTGGTGACATGGCAATACACAATAAGCCTAGCAAGATACAACGCGCGTGTTGGCGGCGGCCTGGGCTTTGTCTTGTATCAGCATGGAACCAATGTTACTAAGAACACAGCTGTGTACCGCGTACACAAGACGACAGCGCGCAGATGGATGCATCCGGACAAGCAGCCACACACACACATACCTACACACACCCCCTCTCTCTCTCTATGTGTGTCTCTCTTTGCCTCTGCCTCTTACAAGAGTCAGGAGTGCATGGGTAGTAGACGGCCATTGACTGGCTGACGAAAGGCGCAAGTTTGGGCCATCATCCATGTGTCTGTCTCAAAAATCCGGTTGGGGCCGTTGAGTTTGGGGAACCTGTTCAGGGCTTTTGCATTTGTTGTCCAAGTCAGAAACGCTGGTTTCTGGTTTCTGCCTCTCTAGTCAGGCAGGCTAGCAGGAACAAGGACCACCTATCCTTCCCCCTGATACCCCACATGCATGCCCGCTAAGCCAAGACCTGCTACCCCAATCATCACGTGAAGACCCCATCTTATAAGCTAAGTATTTGCATTAGCCCCGATGACCCGCCTCGACGTCACAGCCCGCGGAGGGGGCACTCGACCATTCAAATAGCTCCGTAGGGTTGCAATCTACACTCATTTAGGTACCATGATGCTACCTTCGAACGGGCAGTAACCTGCTACTAAGTATTTCAAGCTACATACTGACATACAGTGCCGCTCTCAGGTAGGTATTGCTGCAGTGGTCAACAGTCGTTGGGGCAACATCCATCCCATCCCGTCATATTGATTAAAAACCAGAGAGGCCTGACGAGAGCACCTACCTACCTACCTACCTGCCTGCCCTGCCTTAGGTATAGGTAGGTATACTTACACCGTCCATATTAGCATAGAAGTAGGTATCAGTATCTACGGCTCACACGCGACTTGCATGTGCCAAAATGATCCTCTTCCTTCACATAGGCTATAGACACATCATCACATGTATGATGTACCGAGTTGCCTCTTCCCTGCAACACAGCACAACGAACAACGTAACGTAACGCGATGTGCCTCTAGATTGGTTCGAAATGAGAGGAATTCGATTGGGCCATTTATTATATACATTAGTGCCCTACCTCCGTCTCCTTCCCCGCGCAACGGATTGGTAGCGTAGGTAGGTAGAGCTAGCTAGGTGCATGTAGGAGCCGACCGATTTCCCCGACTGCAGCTTGGTCTGCAGCTTGCTGCTTGCTGGGGGGGACGGTTCAACTGCAGTAGTATTTCAAATCTTTCGTGTCGTGTCGCAGACACGAAACATTGTCTCCAGCGTCGAGTCCGCACCTGTCCGCAGAGGGTCCTGATTTGTAGGTTATAGAGCATTGATTTGTATTCGCTCGTGATAGGTACGCACGTAAATCTTCAACCAGTGTAGCCGATTAGACGGATCGCTAAATACAGTAGATACACATCTACATACCTATGTACATATCTACTTACATTATGTAGGCTAACATGAAGAGGTTAGTAGATACCATCGCCCGAGGTACCTTGGTGGCTCGCTTACTGTACCGCGGGTGAGGTAGGTGAACATATTATTATAAGTCTTCGCGCGTGTCACGTTGAATAATGTCTTGCAAATCTGTATTTTTTCCGAGTCATTCGAAAGATGAAAGATGAGTCCGAGTCCGAACCCGAGCCTCTCCAATAAGTGCGGTACATGTGTACTACCTAGTAGTGTTGGTGTGCATACCTACCTATAGCAGACGATAAGTTATCAACTACCTGGCACGCCAGCTATAGCACCTTTTAAATAGATGGCGGGATATAGAAGGCCAGTCAATAATTCAGTCAATAATTATAGAAGTTCCCGATGGCTCGGATACCCATCACTGCAACGATGCAACCAACTAGCTACCTGGTAGCTACGTCGGGTAGAAAAACACTACCTACATAAGTCCCTAATATCCTCATTTATAACCCCCCCCTGGCGAAATGACTCGGTCTCGCTTTTCTCTCGCTATATCTATTGGAAGCCTCCCTAGCTTAGATTGCCGGTGGACAGTCTAGATGCGTATTAAATTCTTCTGTGTAACCGTAGTGGTTTCCAGCGTATGGTGTTTTGACTACCTATGACAAGGTTGAGTACACGCGCGCACACATATGCAGGAATCTCTCCTTTCTCACGCATATCGGCAACCTCCTAGCCACCTTGCCGTAGCTTACATCACAATACTACCAAGTATCTACCGATCTGCTGCAATAGCTTTGATACTGTAGCTTGGATAAGATTGTTCCGGATCATGAACTGCACCATGTATACGACTCAAACCCGTGTCATAAGTCTCAGCTTGCCAACAAGATGGCACTCCCCAGGCTTTACATTACGTTGTAGTTGATGCATCTCATCGGAACTAATCCATGGTTTAACATCCGATTCGATCTTGGGTAAATACTTGTTTATTCTGAGCAAGACGAGGTCAACCCAGCCACAATGCCCTCGGTAAACCTGGTCACTGGGACAGGAGTGATCTCTAGGTCTCTACACTGGCGACTCTTGGCAGGGCACTTGTGGATCGTCAAAGTGCTCGTGGCCCACTACTCCAAGCGCCAAACTCGGTACCGAGAAAGCGACGGGAGTTCCTTGGTCCAATCGGGCCACTGCCAGTCCTAGATCACGTACTATAAACAATCCCGAAGCATCCTACATAGCAGATCGCGGTGCTGATTTGTTACCGGAATAGGTAATCGTTTGTAACCTTCGCTCTGCGTTGCCTTCTCGATGTCCGAATCGAATTATCCTAGCCAGATCCTAGCTTTCTCGAATTCTACAAGTATACCCACAAAAGGGACTCTTCACAGCTAATGGGGTGCTGGCTACTCAGGTAGTCACTCGGGCATATTATCGTGGCTCACTTGACTCTTAACTTCCTTTTCTCACCTGACTCTTCACATTTTTCTCTCACTTACCAGGTTAGCATGGCATAATGGTCGACGATACCCTCATAGCCTCATAGTTGAGACTAGAGAGTGAGCTCAAAGAAAGTTTTCAGGGAAACGTACTTCAATTTGTGATATCAACATCGGCTATTACGCTCGATGCCTATCTTCTGATCACAAAAGCAACATATAAATAATGTTCGAGGAGTCGCCCATTATCCAATACTCATATATAGCCATAATGAGAATGCGTCTTTGTCTAAAAGCATTCTAGCATATGTGTATATATCAAGAAGTCTAGTGAAAGTAAGACTATTTAAATCCGCATGTCGGACAAGAGAACCCTCCCCACCCCCTCAAACATTACACATCTTCATAAAACCCCAACCCGAATGTTGTTGGTGATTCCAGTATAGCTTGTCAATTCTTTATTTACATGCGCTTGAGTGCATTAGGGTTGCGAACTGCACCTAGGTAGGTTAGTAGTAGTTATAGGAGGTAGGATGTAGGCTGTCTACTTATGTAAGTATGAATGTAGGTTAGGTACCTGAGGCACCTAACCCAGAAAATACCTACGGTTACTGTACGTGGAGAGTCCGTAAAGTTCCTATCTCCGATCAAACTCCGATAAATCGAGGCCAAGACAACTGGCCAGCAAACATAGGCGGTCAAAAAACGGGTTCTTCATCGCCGTTAACCGGAGCTGCTAATTGCACGGGACGGCTCATCTACCTTTTTTCGCCCTTGGGCTATCTATCTATCTACTGGCGGTCAAAAATTGATTCATTCTCCTCCAAGCTCAGTTGGTCTCCTCGTTTCCCTTACTTCTATTCAACATATCAACGAGTTGCCTCTCATGACAATAGTATCAGCAGTGGCGGCGACTCCATCGCTAATATTGGGTCCAGCGAAGAGAGTAACGGCAGACATCTCAGCAGCGTTTATAGCGAGGCTACATCCCGATCGGAGATGGTTCGCCCATTATCGGTCGCCCCTTGGGCGTTTTTTACATCACGGCCATAGAACAGGTACAGAAACTTTTTATTTTATTTTTTTTCGATATTCTTGATATCCTGAATAGTTTAGTACCCTTTTTTGGCCCCTGTCAACAAATCATCAGCACTGCATGACTAGATCAACTATCTACCAACGTATCATCTACCTGCCTGCGCCGTTCCCTTGCCGTCATTGGCACAATTTGTAACGGGGTTGCCCGCGTGTGTGCCTGTACGTGTGTAACGGAGGAACCTGCTACGTACTGTACCGTACCGTACTGGACTGTACTGGACTGTACTTCCTCTGCCCACCACTGCCGCTTCCGCCCTTCCGCCATCCCCTATAGGCTGTTGATCAGACAGCGGATCCGCATGGTCGGGCGTAGATGGCTTCATGTGGTCCCAGATCTCACACACCCACGCAAGGCGGTCCTGCCACTGGTCAGGTCACTTACGCGGTACTTGGTACCTGTGGAGGATTCTGTTCTCCCATTCGGCAACCCATCTAGCCCCACGCTGCCAAAAAAACGGCTAAGCAAAAAAACCACACGATGCTGCACGCCTACCTACATACCTAGACGGATTGCCCCTCACTCGCTTCGCTTCACCTAAGATTCCTACATCCTCTTTTGTCTTGTCTTATGCGTCCCGTATAGAACGATCCAACTTTCATTTCGTTATAGAAAGCGCTGCTTCATTCGCTTCTCATTTGTTTGCGGAGAATCGTGCGCGTTTATACTACTTTTTGTTGTTGGCTAGACAAGTCTGTTGTTAGATTAACCAGTTTTGATCAACTCATATAGCCATCGCCCCGCCATCGCCGACATCGCCAACGCCATCAGGGTCTTTGGTCACCCCACTATCGTTCTCAGCCTCAGCTTCACCATCTCGGCAGCCTTACGCCACAAGCCGACAAGCTCATACCGCCGCAAAGATGCCGAGACTAAACCTTGGAAATATCAACCCTCACGTGGTCGAGGCCAAGTATGCCGTGCGTGGTGAGTTGGCCGTCAAGTCGGAGGAGTACCGTGCAAGGCTTCGGAAGGGTGATACCAGCCTACCATTCGCCGAGGTCATCAGCGCCAACATTGGCAACCCCCAGCAACTCGACCAGAAACCCATCACCTTCTTCCGCCAGGTCCTCAGCATCCTCGAGCACCCCCAGCTCCTAGAGAAGGAGGATGTCTTGCTGAACGGTTTGGGCTACAAGCCCGATGTGCTGGAGCGCGCAAAATTTCTCTTGAAGAATATCGGTAGTGTGGGAGCCTATAGTGCAAGTGCCGGCGTTCCCGCCATCAAGGAGAGTATCGCCAAGTTCCTCCAGAGTACGTTCCCGCACCAGCCCATTGGCGTGCCCTCGTGAGCACTGGTCTAATCAACACCACAGGGCGAGACGGTTTCCCGGCTGACCCGGCCCGCATCTACCTATCGGCGGGTGCCTCTTCGGGTGTCAACACCCTACTACACATCATCTGCGCCGGACCTACATCCGGTATACTCGTGCCCATCCCTCAGTACCCTCTATACACCGCCTCGTTATCCGTTCTCAACGCCACATGTGTGCCCTATTATCTCGACGAGGCTGCTCAGTGGGGTACGTCCGTTGAGACGATCAAGGAGGCTTACAACACGGCCAAGAGCAACGGAACTGACGTCCGTGCCATTGTCATCATCAACCCGGGTAACCCCACTGGCGCTTCTCTCCCCGAATCCGATATCAGGTCCGTTTTGCAGTTCGCAGCCGAAGAGAATCTGGTCGTTCTGGCCGATGAAGTCTACCAGACGAACGTCTTCCTCGGCAAGTTCCACAGCTTCCGACAGGTACTACTAACGATGCAGAAGGAGAACCCGGGCACATATGATGGTGTCGAATTGGCTTCTCTACACTCCATCTCGAAGGGTATGGTAGGCGAATGCGGACACCGCGGCGGGTATTTCGATCTCGTCGGCTTCAATAAGGACGTCGAGGAACAAATCTATAAGTTCGTGTCCATCATGCTTTGCGCTCCAGTCATCGGACAGTGCCTCGTAGAGTTGATGGTGAACCCGCCCCAACCCGGCGACCCGTCCTACCCACTGTACGAGAAAGAGTACAATGGCATCTTCGAGGGCCTCAAGCAGCGCGCCACAGCGCTCTACGAAGCCTTTAAGGACATGGAAGGCGTCGAATGCGGCGAACCCCAGGGCAGCATGTACTTGTTCCCGACCATCCACGTCCCCGCCAAGGCTGCCGATGCGGCCCGCGCCGAGGGTCGCACCCCCGACGAGTTCTATTGCATGCGCTTGCTGGAGGCAACCGGTGTCTGTGTCGTGCCTGGCAGTGGCTTCGGTCAAAAAGAGGGCACCCTGCACTTTCGCACTACTTTCCTGGCCCCCGGCACCGAATGGGTCGGCTCTGTCAAGAAATTCCACCAAGAGTTCATGGACAAGTACCGATGAGAGAGGGGAAATTCAGTGAACAATTTTAGAATTAAACGGCCTCCTGGCGTGCGGTGTAAATGTGCTTTTGGCCCCTTGTATATGAGGTCGTGGGATTGAGAAAATTTCTAGGTCCCCAAAGATAAAAAGGGAATTATATGGATGTAAAATGCCGCATTCTATGGCAGGGTATGCAGGCGATCCTGATAAACGAAGAAATGCATTGAACGTTGATTTTTCCCCTCCCCTCTTTTCGGGGAATGGTAGAACTTAGATAAGATAGATTTTGGCGGCCTTCTCGTAGTGTCGTCAGATAAAGAGCCTACCTTGCATCCGCATCTCATAAATGAAGTTTACAATCTTACCGATTTCGATTGTCTGGCTATCCGTTACCTAAGGCCGATAAACACGCATTGCCGTATTGTTACAAGTGTTTTTTATTATGAGTTGGTAAAACAAGTCTTTTGTGTGCCTGAACCGCCTGTCTACTTAATCTATGCTCGCTCGCTACCCCGTAGGCGTACAGCCTGACCGTATTTCTGAAGCTTCGTAATCAACTGGTCTCCCTGCTTTACCACATCCTGATATTGCTTGTTCTTGTCATCCGGTCGGTTTGTTTCGATGACGCCCTTGCCTGAGACCCGGTCAATAGTACAGGGGATGCGACCACCCGCGATGAACTTGGCTAAGTCACTATTCATGTGTATGGTTAGTTATTTATATGGCCTAAAGATTGCGTGCCGTCGATCAATTGGTGGGACATACCGGTCTAGGAAGTCTACTGTGACGCCGAAGTCGTTAGCCATGCTCTCGAGACCCACGACACGGTAGCTCTGCAACAGCTGCTGGTATGCGCGCAGGCGCATCTCGCGGATAAACCATCCCCGATGCTCAAATAGATACCGGTCTTGCGTGAGGAACTTCTCCTCTACGAGAGCTAGGGCCTGGAAGAATAATTTGTAGTGCCCGTTGTACAGGCTATTCACGAGCTGGGCGAGGGACGAGAAGTCGATAGCCATCTCCGTCTCGGGCTGATCCATGCCCGTACCCAGCGTAGTCAGATTGACGGCCGTCGTAGCTTTTGTCGCAGTGCTAGGTGTAGTAGTGCTCTTCACATCCCGCATCTCGGCATCCTCGGCGCCGGGGCCGGCGGAGATGGCACCAGACAAGGCCAACATCTTATCATCCCCATCAGCTCCCAAGATGGCTTTGATCTCGGGTGCGTCGACAACCTTGCTCTTGAAATCTACACGCTTCAGGGAGACGGAGCCGGCAAGAACGGAATAGACGACGAGATTAGAGTAGGTGCATAGTTCGTAACTAGTAAAAGTCGAGAGAGAGTCGAGGAGGAGAGGGGCGGCGAGGTTATAGGATCGAACGGTGAGGAGGTAGAGGCCCTCGTAGGCCTTGAGACGATTACGGCGGTCCCAGTCACCGCCGCCCTCGACTAGGGTCTTCGCTTTCGTGACGTACTTTTTTACCAGCGTGCGATCGCCATAGAAAAGACCCATACGAATGACGGCTAGGACAATGTCGATCTTGGTGCCCAGGATGCCGTTCTTTTCGAGGACATCCTCGTAGGCAGATATTGCCTTGTCCTGTGCCCACCGAGGTTAGCATCGCGGCAGTAGGATACATACAGGAAGCTTCAGCGTACCTTGTCGCCAATCTTGGCGAAGAACTCGGCGCGCTTGCCTCTCGCAGCCATAATCTCGGTATCGCCAGCCTTCTCAACGGCCTCGTCCTCCTCCTTCTGGATCTCTTCCAGCTCCTTGTCGTTGTCGGCCTTGAGCTGCTGATAGACCTGGTCATCCCAGGGCAGGTTCGCACCCGACGCTACGCCGCCACTAGCCATCATGCCAGCAGCAGTGCTCGGTTTCCGTCCGAGAGGCTTCTGCTGTGCCGCGGCGCCTGATGTCGTCTCACCGGCCGCATTCAAGATGCCGTCGGTCGGGTGGGCGAGATACTTGTATAACGGGGCCATCTTGTGCTCGCTGATGGCATCTTGTAAACTTTTGACGGCGGCTTGCTGGGCGGGGCGGGCGGCGTAGGGATTCGTGAGGGTGAAGACATGTTGCGATAGTGGCAGCAACGGCCATTTCGCGTACTGGGGATCAGAGCCCATCTTCACAATCCGAAGTGGTGATGGGACGGAGAGGCTGGTAGATGACGGATGGCTGCCGGCGTGGGAGGGCGGCAACCGGCAAGTGAAGCTCGGGTGGAAGAGTTTGTTTTACTTGGTAGAATCGAGTACGGCGCAATTTTGTTGCTGCTGCTGTTTGAAGTGATTTACTAATTACCAAAGTAGATCCAGATGTTGTTCAAGTATCAAGCTTGCAGAGTCCATCCAATTGCATACAACGGAGCAGCTGTAGGCGTCAAGAGCAGACGTAACTGCTGGCTGGGCAGGCGGGATAGTGCACTGTACAGTAGGTACCTGTACCTACCTAAGGCACTATATGTACGTATAATATGGAGGAGAATAAGCCAATGACAGGTTGTACACCTCTTACGTGGGGCAAGAAAGAGCCTCACATGCGAAAAGGTACGTACAGTAGATAGACTACCTAGGTACAGTACTATACGGTATCTTAGGCAAGAGCTAAGGCCTAGGTAGCTTGCGTATAAAAAGAGAACAGTATAATTCGACGAATGTACCTGCTGACTTAGCTACAGGTAATATGTACCTACCCAGGTACATAGATAGATCTACCCATTCCGTAGAAGAAAGATTCCTCAACACAACACAACACAACTCTAAACCTCAATCAACTAGAATACCCTTTTCCCAACTAAGTCAGTAGCTAGAAAGATTCGCCAGGCTAGGGATTTTACAAGAGCACCTTTCAATTGGGGTTCCAACCGTCTCAGCATCAATAAAAAGACACCCAAACCTCCAAAACCCTCAACCCTCAACCTTTAACCTCGGACCCCCAACGCCGACGCCGACGCCGCCAATCCCAACCCCAACCCGATTCCGATCCCGACCCTAAACCCGCCTCCCGCAATGGCAGGCGACGCAGGTACAGGAGATCTTCCTGAGCCTTTCGACGCCAAGAGGCTCGAGTCGGCCAAGCGGCACAAGCACAGCAAGTCGCCCCTGGGAGAGTCGAAGCGCTCTGGCCGAGATCTACCATCCATCGACGAGCTCCCGCAACCCTTCGACGCCAAGAAGCTCGAACCCGCCAAAAAGCGCCAGCGCTCTACATCGCCCTCCGAACAACCGCGCAAGCTCAAGCGCCCGGGTCAGCGAGCCCGCATATCTTCCACCGAGGCCGCCGCCATCCGCCAGCGACATGAGCAGCGTGAACGAGAGTCGGCACAGGCTGCAACTACCCTTGAGCAGAGGGGTATCAACGACATAGTGCGGCAACATTACAACGCCGTGCCGGAGCGAGGTCGAGACTGGCGCAAGACGGGGAGCCGGATCAAGGGCCTCCGCTACTTCAACAACTGGGTCAAGAGCACCCTCATCCAGAAATTCTCTCCCGACGAGGACCACACGCCCGGCGCCCAGCAACAAGGCCGCGATATGGCAGGTGCGCACGGACACGAACTCATCGTGCTCGACATCGGCTGTGGCAAGGGCGGTGACTTGAGCAAGTGGCAACAAGCGCCACAGAGAGTTCAGCTCTACGTCGGATTGGACCCGGCCGACGTTTCCATCGGCCAGGCCAGGGGTCGGTATCGGGACATGGGCAGCCAGGGCGGCCGAGGCGGCCGAGGCGGTAGAGGTGGACATAGGGGCGGTCGCCAACAGCACCTATTCGACGCTCGGTTTTTCGTCAAGGACTGTTACGGCGAATCACTTGAAGACGTCGATATTGTGCGTCAAGTCGGGTTTGATCCCGCGCCCATGGGGCGCAGTGGCTTCGATATCGTCAGCATGATGTTCTGTATGCACTACGCGTTCGAGACAGAAGACAAAGCCCGAATGATGCTGCAGAACGTGTCTAGCGCGCTCAAGAAAGGGGGACGCTTCATAGGGTGTATACCCAACTCAGACGTCATCAGCAACAGAGTTAGAGAATTCAACGAACGTATTAATAAGAAAGAAGAAGGTGCGCCCGAAGAAGGCGAGCAGCCCTCGGAAGACAAAGAGGAAGGCGAAGCAGAAGAGACGGCAGAATGGGGCAATGAATTGTACAGAGTAAGATTCCCGGGCAAGACGCCTGAAGATGGTATATTCCGCCCGCCTTTCGGCTGGAAATACAGCTTCTTCCTCGACGAGGCCGTCGAGGAGGTTCCTGAATACGTGGTGCCATGGGGCGCATTCCGAGCAATCGCCGAGGACTACAACTTAGAACTACAGTATCATCAAAGTTTCAAGGATATCTGGGAATCAGAGAAGGACGACCACGTATTGGGCCCTCTCAGTGAGCGTATGGGTGTTCGTGGGAGAGGCAGGGGTCCACTATTGGTTTCGCCGGAGGAGATGGAGGTAGCCAACTTCTATGTGGCATTCTGCTTCTATAAAGTATAGACGTCGTCGTCCACGGGCGCTCACAGACGCGTGGGCAGCAACATCTAAGAGCCTTCTCTGGTAATAATATGTATATTTAAATGTCTAACGCGAGCCTTAGTTTATGAATTCCGCTATTATTTCAAATACGTCTAAATCTTGGTAGCCATGCAGTCTTCAATTAGGGGCACATTGTAACAGAGCAGCACACGTTGTACGCAATTCGTGTTGGAAATTTGTGGGTAATTAGATAGCTACAGCCACATATCTCAGGCAGGTTTGAAATTCCGAAAGTCTGTTAGCAACTCCTCATATCTACACACAAGACAGATGGTTATGAGGAGACATTCATAGTAGTCTAGAATCTCAAATTATCGGACGCACAGCCTAACCAGCCACGCCCAATGGGTCTATGATAAGGCCTTAGCAAACCTTTCCAACATATTCTACTTCGTACCAAGGGGAAGGCAAATGTTGATCTTCTGTTTATTTAAGTAGGTGCGATCTTGATGTGGATATTCGAATAGAAGATGCAGAGTATATTAACATGGTTAGTAAAATGCCTATGTCAGTAGTGTCGAAGGAAGGATATCCCAGAGCGATCTACAGCTAGATAGAAGTGTGATTTATCCATAGAAGCCCAATTGAATCCCGAGTCCCTTGGTCACTCGGGGACTAGGAGACCTGTATTGCGTAGCCAAAAGCTAGTAATAGTACCGCTCCCGGGGTTGATTCACCTAACAATAAGACGACTATTGTAATTGGATCTTATTCGTATGCTTACTCGACAAGTGATTTTTCAACCCCCTGAGCCCAGAAATAGACTAGGTCATTGATGACTCCCGGAATTAGCAATTCCAACATCTACAAAATAGCAGCTGTTGCATACTACCCAGTCCAGGACAGCAGAACGACAAAAGCGGAGCTACAACCCTCTAACCCAGTGAGTATGATAGATATACCTAGAGCCCAGGGCGCACACAGCCGACAAATCCTCAGCTGACATGAACTAGGTGGTAGGTAAAGACAAGCTCCTAGTCGATCTACTATGAGGAGGATGAGATAGGCTGTATCCCATTTACTATGTTTAGAGGAAAAATATGTCAGGCAACATTTACTAGTCCCAAACTATATCTGCTTAACAGTCCGGGGATCGGTCTAAACCGTATCGAGTTGGTTTGGGCCTGGCGGACCAATCATTTCTAGCGGTCCACCTAAGTTTTTTCCAGAACGAGAAAGTGGAGAGCCTCATGAGTGCATCGTAAAACGTCGCTTGAAGTCTGGGCTGTGCTACTACTAAGCAACGATAATATAGCTTTTATGTGGTACGACATTTTAGTCCTTTATATATATATATATAGGTATATATATATCAGCTTTACCAAACAAATCTTCCCCCATACCACTCACCTCCCTACACCACCTAGTTGCCGTACGACTTGCCTACTTCGTACGCATCATAGGTTAGCATCAGCAACCTCTTTCAAGTTAAGACAAACAAAGTTGGGGGTTCCGACAGAAGGCCCAGGAACCCCACTTATGGTATTACCTCCTAGTCCTCAGTCACAAACTGATACTCCTTGGTCCACGCACCGGTCCCAAATACCAGTATATCCTGTGGGGAACGAACATGACTGCCCGATAAGGGGATTTCAATGCATCCAACGGGCGCCTGACATCTTTCCATAGCAGTTTGGGGGGCTAAGCCCGCAAATACTCCCATGAGTCGATCCTCCTGGTGACACTGAAAATAGGATAGGGGGTTTAAGTTGGACGTGAACTGGGAGGTGGGTCCCAGGTCAAGTGTGTGTACACGGAGAGACGGTGATTCAGAGACTTGGGTGATCAAATCTTTGGTGTCATTATCTCCATCCGGTGGAGACGGATTATCACGGTGTATGGCCGTCATCTAAGTGAAAAGCCGCTTGCTCTTGGTCTCTACTAAAAGATTCTCAGCCTAGAAGCCGGGTGCAGGACGGAGGTTCGTATGGCCTCAATGAAAGGCTAGCCTAAAGGGGATCTGTATGGCACATTGGATAAAATTCCTTTGGATAGTGGTTTGTGGGACGTCGTGATTTATATAGTAAATATGGTAGGAGAGTGAAGCAAAGCTGAAACTATCCCTTGTTTATAAGTATAGAAACATATGGAACGAAACTATATTTTAAAATACCCAACCCTAGATCGCCCTTTCGACCCAATTGCTATCATGGCTATACAGGACTAGGGTGTTACCAAACATTAAGATCTACTACATCAGGCCATGAACACATAATCGGGTATTGTTACTCTCGTGAGTTCTCCTCGAGTCCTCGCTTGGAGAGCCGGGTTCCCTCCGCCGAAAGGTAACTCACGTGTCCAATGAAACGACATCCCAGGCACTATCTTATTCGTATATGAGGCGGAAGACGGACACTATATTATGTAGTGATATCTAAAACAAGAAACGATCTAGCGTAACACATGGGCATACCTAGAAAAATTCGAGAATACTGGCACCGGAGCGTTGGCCATGTGTATCCGGGGCGTTCAGACGTATGCGTGTCATCATTATGCTTTGTGGGCGGCATATACGCCGGGGATAGATTCGGGGATGTGACCCGGGACGGGCACTTGGGACAACAGTGCACTTTGCTTGGGGGCCTAGACCTAAAATACCACCTCTCATACCGGTGCACTAGAAAGGGATGATGAGCCATCGGCGAACGATTACTTGATACTGTAGAAGGTAGGAGAGCCGTCCGGTGCCGTTCGTCATTGGACGAAATAGATGCCTAGGGGACTTGGGCTACTGCACTGGTCATGTAGTCTCTTCACCGGGTGTTCCTCCGCGGCTTGGATGGCGGCCAATGACCTGCAGGTCCAAACTAATCAGTACTTTGCACATATAAATCGGGCGCGGTGTTACATCGCGACCCCCACGACACACCGACATTCGAGATTTAAGCCTCCTAGTTACGAGATATATATGTCAAAACGTTCCTTCTTACAACTAACTAGCTACAATGTAACTAATACTGTTATCATTCCCGTCGTGTATTATATATCCAGTCTTATAAAATAGGCGTAAAGGCCACGATAGTTTCCTTAACTCGTTAAAAATAAGCTCTACATCAGTACCTAGTTACTTAGTTGGGTGGTAATAATTGTTGTTTGATATACCTAATTCGCCAACACGATTGCTTAGCATGCTGTGAGTAAGATTGTAAAGCGCTTAATCCAGTTGCATATGATAGATCACATCGGCAGTGCCCCGTCGGAAGGATTCCGACTAATAAGCTAGTCATCTCACGGTTCGTGCGAGCTGATGCCTACATACCACCTAATACCTACGCTACTAAATCCGTCAGCAACCATAAGGCAATTTCGGCTCCGAGGTGAGACAAGGGTCATCTGACACCAGGTATGAACGTCCCCTTCCTCTTAACATTGACAAGCGATCGGCAAAACGAAAACTTTTCGGGTGGCACAGGGACACGTGCAATCCATGATTGATGCGGGCATTAGACCAACGCATCATAGGGATAAAAATCATTACGCCGGGGGAATGAACGGGAATTATGCCGAGCGGTAATAGTGCTTAGAGTTAGGTGCTGACTGTTTTGCGGGGAATAATTTATTGAAAGTTAAAGACGCTCCCTATTTAAACCCTACTTGTAGTGAAATAATATTCCTGTGTTACAAGTGCAATTTAGAATGTAGGCAAGTATAGAACCCTTATGGCCCGTTTAGATGTCCCCTCAAGTATAAGAAAGCCCAAGGAATTCAACTAGCGTTTTCCAATGTATATGTTTGGAAAACGGGAAAGCATGTAAGCTTTTCTGAGAAACCTAAGTTATTTAGGATGCTATTAGAGCAGTTGTTTAAGGTTAGATAAAGTGAGCGATTTCATAGGCCTTCAGTCCCTCCTACAACTCATGGCGGCTAATCTCCTGTCAGTTATAGGCATTTATTCTAGTAGGTTTTAGATGACGCGTTTTAGAAGAAGGCACCATGGACGAGTAAATAGTAGTGAATTTTCTAGCCTTCTTTATTGATTCTATCGTCCTTTCGATCTTCTACGTCAGCCTGTAAGAAGTATCCCTGGCTTCCGCGGTTTTGTCCCGGGGTGAAGTGTCAAGGGAACTAAGCCTAAGAGAGCGCAGCGCGGGCACCGGCCCGGCCTATATATGCCAACGGAACCAGAATAGCCCACCTGGTTGAACTTTGCTCTTTGCTCCTTGTGCAATAACGATAAGGCAGCATCAGCATCACCAGTACGGACTAGGGCATGAGGCCTCGATCGCATGAAATTAAAAAAGAAACAACCCGGTGGGTTGGGGCTCGTCGGGAGGCGCTGCGGGAGGCGGATAATTCTGTTAAGACGCGGCAACAACCGGAGGTGACCAACCAAGGTACCTACGGTATTCACTCACTACATTTATGTATGTAGCTTATGTACTACCTGGGTCCTAGGTAGCTAAGTACCTAGGTAGTTAGTTCAAGGCAACCAGCAACTGCCTGCACGAGGATGCGCATCAAGTCCATTGCGCAGATGGGTGGGGGTAGTTCGCCTCGTTAACCACGTAGATCGAAGGGCAGGGCTACCAAGCCACCATGCAGGGGCAACGACACCGAACCCGAGCACTCAGTCACGTCGCTATGCGCTTAGGTAGTAACACTAAACAACTGCCACAACAACTCATCATTCATTTACGTAACAATAGTTGCGATATGGATTTATGTCGCGCTAGACGCCGTTTTAAACTCAGAGGTACAAGTTAAAATACAAATTAAAATTCAAGGTCGGGTAGGTAGGTGGTGGCAATGAGGCCGAACTATCTGTTAACCCATTCCCAAGACAAAATGCGGGCTTTGAGATATTAATGTAGTCTTGAAACTTCACAACTGACTCATATTCATTTCCTAATCGGCGGGGTTTGTGGATAGGCAGGTCTTGTGCTGAAAACACATGTATATCAATTAACCTTAGCATTCACAATCTAGTGTTCATCCGACAAGGCTGTGGCCAGAGACATAGGTTTGTTTATACGTCGCATACACGATAACGATACGTCGAGACTCCGCAAATCAGAAACGGCTCTCGGGAGATCTCGAGTAGCAACGCGAGCCTGAGCACACGAGAGTAAACGAAGAACTTTGGTTAAATCGGAATAAGGGACGCTAGAGAGCCGGCGTATGATTTCATGCTTATCGAATAGACTCCTATCTATTCCTGGGTAGTCGTGGCCAAAAAATTTATATTATACTATTGTTATAGGCAATACTATATACTGAACATAGGTGGATCTCGAGGTTGGTCTAGTTTCTGTCTTTTAGTTAACCGATTCCCGACGTCACCCGCATGCCTCGATCAAACAAGTGCGCAGTCAATTCTCGAAGACTGGAAAGTTTAGATCACCAAGAAGGTCTACCATGCCCATTTTTAGGAATGCTTAAAATTCGTATTCGCAATCCGATATATATACACATGGAAGCGAAAAGTAGACATGGATCATAACGCTATAGCTTCCATAGCCTGTAATGTCGGCCGTATATGTAGTAATCTTCACCGATCCATTCCGTGTTCCCATAAATCTGAAAATGTCGTGAATATTCCTCATGTAGTTGTTAAAGTACCCAGAGCCATCACCTTCATAAAATATATTAAGAAACAATTAGATAAGAAAAACAAGCTCTTTGGCCGTGAGACTTCCTCCCGCTCCGTTTCTCGTTGTATCTCGCAGCATGAAAGCGCCTAAACAGGCCGAGTGTTGGGAAGTGTTTTTCGGTCATAAATTCAAAGTCTAGCTACGAGAGCTCACGTGAGGGTGGCAAGCATAGCCCTTACTAACTTGGGAGGCGGACCTAGTGCAAAGACAAAGTTAGTCGAATGAGTGCCGGAACGAGTCGGCGGAGAACCCGCAAAAGGCAGTAAGAGCCCACCTTCACTTGCGATACTTGGGCACGCTGATGGACATCCTACCTTTCTTGTCCTTCTCGATGCGCACCCCGCGCCTCGGCTCCTCGATCCTCTCGATCTCCTCCTCGTACAACACGAGCTCGCCGGTGGGCAGGCGCTCCGCCCGCACGAGGTCGCGATCTCTACTATGACTATGGTGGTGGTGATGATGGTGGTGGTCACTGCGCCTGTCGCCCACCAATACCAACGGCCCCGTTGGGATAGGATCACTGACTTCGCGTGGCCCCGCATCGATGATGACTGGTGCTCGTGAGGTGGTGTAGTTAGAGGGAGCCGCTGTGTGGTAGCTGGTATAACTACGGGCTGGTGAAACCTCGCGAATTCTCGTCTCCTTTACGAGTTCAACTGGAGGTGGCGGAGGCGGCGCTCGTATGACTGTCGGCGGCGCAGGTGGCGGAATTGTAAACACCTCCTCCCTGCGTTCCTCAAGTACCGCACCTGGGACTGAGCGGGCGGCCGTCAGTTCAGCGTCAACTTTCTTGTAGTCTTCGCTGAGCTTCAGCAAGTCATCGATGTTCTGTTGGCCTAGCGCCTTTTGGATGATAACGGTGTTTCCCTGCGTCATGTCAGTAACAAGCCACAAAATGCTCATCATGGTGCTCTGGTAGGATAAGGTGGAGTAACAGGTTTCAACATACTTCTACGATGTAAGGATAGCGAAGCTCGGCAATCGCTCGTATAGAGACAAGGCGAATGGGAATCCTCGTCTTTCCCTTCTTAGGGTACTCGCTCTTTTTAGTGATGGTGGTACCGCCAGTATCGCTGCTGCTGGAGGAAGTCGATGAGGAGTGGGAGCTGCTACGGTGGGAGCGGCCGCGATGCCTCTGGGTCTTGCTGGCTCGCACAACCTCCCTTTCCAGGACATGTTCTGGATATGCGTGGAAGTCGTCATCGCCGTAGCGTTGTGGCTCGGCGACCTTGATCTCTTCGTAGTCGGCCTCTGCATAGAGCCTCGGCGGAGGCAGAGCGCGGGAGCGGGGGAGGGGGATGGGCTCATACGGGTCTGCGCGGTATTCCCGGCGGCGAGGGGGCGAGCCATATTCGTCGCGGTCGTATAGCCGCTGTGCTGGCCGTCGGTCAAATGTGTCTAAGGATGACTGACGTCGCACTAGGCGGGCTGGGCGGGCTGGGCGGCGCGGTGGTGAAGGGCTGCGATGATCGCGAAGCTCGCGATCTCGTTGGCTGCCAACATATAGGCTTCTTTCCGACTCGGGCGGCGGAGAGAAACGGCGGCGCGGGGCCTCGCCGTAGACCTTCCTCTCACTAACAAGGTCATCCTCCCAGGGCCGTGGAGCTCGACGCTCAACGAATCGCTCGTCGAGAGAGGCCTCGCGAACGCGCTCGCGCTCACGGGGGCGTTCACGGGGCGGCGCATCAACATAACGGCGGTCGCGTTCTTCAAACCGATCTCTCTCGTAGGCCAAGCGATCATGGTCCCATCGCTCCCCGTAGGCCAGGTCTTCTTCGTCTGATCTCCTTCGAGCCATCTCAATCTAGTCCAGATGACAGTAAGATGGGAGGGATCCTTGTGTCGTATGAATTCAATGATATGGATCAGTGCAGCAACTAAAGTTGTGTAGATGTATATATATGTGTGTGTGTATATATATATATGTGTGTGTATAAGTGAGCCAGGAAGAGCGACGATGGGGAAAGGGGGAAAATTCCCAATACAATAGATCGGGTTGGGCTAGACGGATAGAAACATGGATATTCCTAACAAGATTCGTACCTATCCATCACGGTGGAATCTGGACAGGGAAATGGATGGATGGGGTTGATGACGACAGAGGGGAACTGGGAGGGCCAGCGATCCTAACACAGCTAATACGCACCAACTACCACCTACCTACTTACACTACCATGGTACTCAGTACTCGAGTAGCACCTACTTAAGGTACCCTTAGCTCCTCACCTACTAGCGGGGTGGCTTACCGATGACCCCACCTGCAAGTAAAAATGACCGTCGGTTAGGCACATGACCCCGGAGCCTGCTTGCTTGCTTGATTCTGTTGGTTCTGAATGCTCGAATGCACAAGGCACTACTATTCCAGTAGCGCGGCCAGAACGCGGCTACCCGTCGTCATTTTTTTTTCAACGTCAATTTAGTTTTTGCCTGTTGATCATTTCATCTTCTTTTTTCCTTCGTTCTTTGTGTTTCCGTTGCCTTTTAGGGAAAGTTGAGAAGGTGTGAGCAGGAAGGGGAAGTCTCTAGGTAGCTGTTGGTGGAGTCTGGAAGTTCCTGACGCAATCCACAAGTTACAACATAACTCAGCGTAACATCGTGCGACATCCTAGGGGAACTTCCAGTATAGGCACTAGAGATAGCATGAAGTGGGTGGAAATTCCATGTCCAGATGCAAGATAACAGACGATCAAATCTGTAAGAAGGCGGATACCTACATACCTAGGTAAGTATGTAGAAATGGAAATTGTATAGTAAGTAGGTACCTACCTATGTAGGGATCCTACTTTCTACTACCTAGGCCTAGGTAGGTACGTACGTGCGCATACCGGGTACCCACCTACCTTAGCCTTAGCCTCCAGCGCCGCGCTGGCTATAGCCTCTCCCAACAATAGTAGCAAACCCGGGGTATCCATGATCCAGATCCATGATTGCCCACATGCAATAGAGCTCCAACTTTAGGTCGCTTTCAAGTTTTCGGATAGCGGGCGAGACTGTGTTGTGTTGTCAAGCAACGCAACTCCGCCCCCAATACCTACCGCAGTTGCAACGCGTACAGATTGCGATATTGTGTTGATTATGCTATTACATTTATGGTTCCATCTTCTCAATTGACTTCCAATAGGTATCTAAGCGGGCAAGCACATATTTGAACTGTACCTGTTACAATGAAGTAGGAAATGCCCCATGTCCACCTAGGTACCTTGGTCGCCTTCTACCTACCTACATAATGTAGGTAGGTAGCTAGCCTAACCGAATACCAAGCTATTCAAGGCGGGATGACGTCGACACGCAGTGAGCTAAGACCCTACCAATGCTACATACCAAACCACCAAACCACCAAACCACTCTCAACCACCATACCTACCTAGGCACTGTGGGCTCTGCTATGGGCATTAGGTAGGTATGTAGACTAGCCTAGATACCCGGGCTCGCCAGGCACACACTATCAAATTGGAAGAAGGACTACAAGGGAATTCCCAGTGTAATTTCCGCTTTAGTCCAGATGGCCCTAGCCTTTTCAACCTATCCAACACTTCCAACGCTATTACGACGTCGGCATCAAATCCAGCGCGCGACACCGTCTCCTCAATATCTCCTGTTTCCTGTGCTGCTGCCCGATCCGTGGTCAGCCGAGCCGAGCTTAGAGCTTATGCGTATGTAGGTGGTCCGTCGGTTGGTCAAGGCCATCAAGCTGCGCACCTATTGCTTCCCCTACAGGGTCTTAGCCGGGGAGCCGTCTTTTGGCTTTGCAATGCTTAAGTAGTCCTGTGCTTAATAGCTATTTGCATTGTAGCAGCTCTGGTCGTGATCCAGCACGACAAGCTAGCCGTGTCCGGGGCGTTCGCATGTGATCGCACGCCTGCTCAGATACGCCGGGTACCCTTCCAGGCAGCCCCAAGGCTACATATCCCGCCATTAGCAACCAGCCGCGTGTTTTCACTACTGCTGTACCACAATCTGGAATCAGCCCGCGTCTTCTCCCATTGCTAAGCCCACCGTAAGACGCGTACCTAAAAGATGTGAGTCACAAGCACCGTCCATGCCAACCACACTACACTATACGGGCTTTTTGGTATTAGGCGCGGACGAAGACACGCGAGATACATTGTCAGTCGTCAACTACCATGTGGGGTAGGCGTGGTATAGTACGCACGTACGTAAATCATGGCGAAGTTGTCGGGTAGAAAGGTATTTTGCAGATGATGCTTGAGTATTTCCAGTGAGAGGCGGTCATGGCATAGGGGTTGATTCCGCTTACTTACCACAGGGAGAGGCCCAATAGGTGATGCTATGATAGGATTATGTTCTCGGCTGTCGAATGCCGGCATACAGGACGAGATAATTGTTAGAAACTATGACGCAACTCATCATGTCGGCCTCTAAGATAGGAAATAATCTTCCTACAGCAAAGTAGTAATTAGGCGATTAAATAACACGCTCGAGGGTTCGCGTGAAGCGCATGGGTGAAGAGGCGCGCCTAGACAAGGGCAACAGAGGTAACTCAACATGAGAAAGTATGCTATCCTTATATTCCCGTGTGCAACTAGTCCGAAGACGATCCAGTCACCATGCTGAAAGGAATAGTAGGACCATAGTTAACCTTCGTTTCACTTATTCGTACCTCACTCGCTAAAAAACGAAGGCACAAGTTACATTGGTTCGTAAAGCAACAAATCCTATCACATCTATGTCTATCCCTTAAAAAAAATTCATAATCCTTTTCATTTTTGCGCTTTTAATTGTGGGAGCCCCGTGCTTGGATATCTCGGCAGCAGAGACTTTTGATATTCAAACCGATATCGAGACCAGTCCTAGTCCACACTCGAATATCGATCATTAGATTCCAACGTCACTAATTGCTATCCAAACGACTACTCTAAAGTCCTCGCGCACTACGCCTGATGCCGCTGAGATTGCGGCTCCTGGTGCTAAGGGCGATTCAGTCGGGAAGCTCGCGACTTACTGGCATCAGTACACTAATTCTCTTCCTCCCCGCGTACAGTTATCTTAGAGCACAGCACCTTCAATACTAACTCAGTTGTCTGTCACAGTACGCCTGTAATCAGGACAGGTAGGCTTTTTGTTCATCGAGCCTTACTGCCGGAACCAGTCCGGCTCTGGGGTTTGATTCACAAAATGCCTAACTAATATCACAAATCTCCACGCCCGGTCTCTCAATGCCCCCCCATTCCTCATTGCCTACTCAAGTTCGACCCTGGTGATAGGCCATAAGAGTGTTAAAAATGCAGATATAGGCAATCATATCAGATATTCATCCCTTCTCCCAGCACCTCCAACCGTAATAACAACAACCATGCTCCCTTCCCATTGCTCGGACTAGAGCGCCTCGTATCTCAAGGTGGCTCGTGACAGCAAAACACACCCGAACAGAGTGTCAAGCCCGTCACACCTAACGAAGATCGAGGCCAAATTGGGGATGATTTGCTATGCGTTAGTCAATGTATTACTAGAATCAATGATCTTGACACAAGAAAGGAGGCCCGGACAGGGGGTAATCGGGACACAGAAGTGAAAGAGAAGGAGAAACTCATACTCGAATGATTGAACACAAGCCACCGTCTCAACCCACGGTCGGCCGACTTCAAAGGGGAGAAGGATAAAGGAGAAGATTCACGGTCAGTGTCAGATAGATACCGGCTGGTTACCGGGTCTGTGTGGCACTACCTTATGCCTTACTGCCGGTATTAGTCGTCCGGCTCTGGGGCTTTCATCCTATCCATGTTCAATGAGTGTGCCAACAGGTCACTGAACGCATCGTCCTCCACCTCATCCGTCTCGATGTCGGTCTCCTTGCCCTTGCCCTTGCCCTCGCTCGCCCCCACTAAATATGGATGCTCTAACTGGCTACCCCTGCAGGTGGTAGTCGCAAACTTGCCGGCGTCATCGATAGGAAGATGACCTATCCTGACTGCAAGTTTGCGTAGCGTAGTCTCGCGAATCCATTTCCCGGGGGTAGGGAAAAAAGGGATATCGGCATGCTCGAGGCGGTCTTTCCACCACCCATCAACTTCGAACCTTTGTCGTCGCAAAATGTTGATCACAAATGCGAAGTAAAGATACCTCATCGACGGGCGGTGATCGGTCAGGAATTCGAGAGTCCGTCCGTGAAGGGCCTTCCCGGTGGGAAAATGGTCCGTAGGATCCCACTCCTCTTCACGTTCGGCCTCATCTAAAATCACCACCATAAGACCACTGCCGGCTGTGGTAGGCACAATGGCTATTCGGGCGTCATCGAGCATTTGTTCATACTCTTTACACAGAGGAATTCCATTCCTGACACTCCAGATATGTCCGTCCGAATTATCGCTAGGCCCAAACAGATGGACTGCTGCTGGCTCACCCACATTGTATCTAACAATGTGAGCAGCAGTAGTCATCCATGAGGATAGATATTGTCGGGATATTGGACACCATATCTTTTCCTTGTCATTTTTCGCGCCGTAGGCCTTACTGACGTCTTTCCGCCAGCGTTCTTGCTTACCAGGGTCGCGGGGGTTCTTCATCGTCACCGTGGCCCCCGAAGGCTCCTGGATCCGTGAAACTAATTGGTCGATGTATCCCCAATCTTCGGCATGGGCACGTTTGTTCCACATCTCCGCATCAACCTCCCTGGCTGCAAGCTCAAATCTCGACGTACGCATATGAGCCCTCTCTACGAATAGAGCGCCAAGCTCTCGGTCTTGGCGCTTCATCTCGTCTTGAAACTGGCCGCGTGTCATCTCGAGCGAGCCATCTTGCCAGCATGTCCTATTCGACTAGTTAGCCATTATCACTCGAGCAGGATTAATGGGATAACTCACCTAAGCTCCTGTATCGTCGCTTGTGCCGCCTCGCATGCGGAGTCCGCCGCCTTGATCTTCTGATCGTGAGCTTGAAGCTGATACTTCATGCTGGTCTGGTCGTCGATGTCGATATCCTACCCAGAATTAGTCAGCTTATGTTCTCTCGATTCAACACTAGTAGAGCTCAGCTGGGAAAAGCTTCTCTTCTCTCGGCCCGAGGCCTCGTAGGCTGGCTGGAGTCGATCTACGCTCGATCGTGCCAGTGCCTTTCGGACGTTGGGTCGAAGAGCGTCAGGGGGGAAAATCGGCGAAACACTAGGTATTACTACCGGGCGGTTGGGTCGGGGAGTGCGGAGAGTCGGAAGTATAGGGTCGGCGATGGGGGAGGGGGTGGTAATACCTCGAGGTGCTTCGGAAGTTCGAGGGCTCTCCTCAGCACCTCGTCTCGAGTTCTTCTTGCTCTTCTTGGATACCATTTTAGTCTTGGTCAGACGCTCAGTAAAAGTGTAGAGTGGTGTAATAGCGGGAACTTGAACTAGCAAGTAAAATGTCAGGTCTATTGCAATAGAAAGCTGAGGCTTGGAGAAGAAAAAAACAATAAAGGGGAAATGGAGAGGATCGGGGATTTGTTTGTTTACATATTCAGACGCGAGGCGATTAAGGTTTATCGTAACAAATCTTATAACAAATCCGCTGTTTTTGGGTTTGAATTTGCAGTTACATCATGGTTCAACCTGATTTGTATTTCACCATTTTCTAGAAAGTCTCATCATTCTTGCCCTTGGGGCCTACCCTAGCCCTAGCCCTAGGAAAAGGGGCGAAGCCATCACAAGGAGGAAGAACAGTAAGGACTACACAGTACCAAGGATTGTACGTGAAATACATGTGACTCGAAGTAGGAAGGGTTCTGCAAAGCTAACCTAATTTTATAAGTGACTCAATGACACACCCTATCATAAGTAACATCAATTCTCGATCCTAGGAATAGAGTATACACGCTTGAGATGCTAGCATTTCAAGATAGCCCTTAGATGATCTCGTCACTCTCGAGTAAGGAACTAGCTAAGATAACTAGCTTCCCGCATGCACGGTGCGGCATATATTCTAGTGCCGTTACGCGAATTAAGAAATAGTTATCTTAAAAACTAGAGCCTGGTTGTCGAGGTTGTAGCCGCTTGCATCGGCATATGGTAGTTCACCACCATTCATATACCCATCCTGCGTAATAAAGTCGTTGTCACTAAGGCTAAAAACAAAGAATTCACCGTTCGGTGCTTCCGGGTTGACTGAAACCATGCCCAATGACTCCCACTTCTCATTCTACGCCTGTCATTAGTCATGCGCCGACGTGGCGGTTGACGGCCACCGAGTTAGCGGAATTGCTCACAAGTAAGCCAGGGTCCGTACTTCCACCGTTATGCACTTCGAATCGGTTGAGCTGCGCATTGACGTTAAAATCTAGAAAGCTACAGTATGTCGCAACCGCAATGTCACTCTTCAGAGCACCACTAGAGCACTTGAGATTAGTCATTGCCATTTAAGTATCATTTGCGAAGATATCAGGGGTTTCCAGGCACAGCTTTCATCAAAATAGAAATTCTATACTCTAGAATTCGCCAGAATTGGAAGAGAAAAGGCCCCGATGGATACTCACGTATCAGCATCTGCAATGGTACACGTCGTATTTGCACAGTCGTAGGTACCCGCAGCCTTAATATCAGTGGCGCCCGAGATGTCGAAGACGTCTATTTGGCGGTATACGGACTGAGTAACGGCCTGGCCATTACCGGCGTCGGAGTCGCGGGAGAGCACGAAGAATTGGCCGTTCTCAAGAGCAAGAATCTCAGACTGAGCCGCTACTTTGGGATTTTTGCTTGGTTTTGCCGTCGGATCGTTGTATAGAGGCAGAGGTACAACCCATTCCCCTGCGTATACAGGGGCTAATTTGTCCGTGACATCGTATTTCAAGAAGCGGGTATATCGCTCTGTTTGTTTCGCGAGCCCCTGATTGGGCTGGTTAGCCGGTACTGGCGTGGGATGGGATAAAATTGCTCTGTTTCAAGCGATTTGGTCTCTATACATACTCCTTCCTGAACGGTCGCGGCCTGTAGTAGGACATACAACGACTTGCCATCGGCGGAGACACTCAGACCTTCGAACCCTATCGTTATGCAATCGTCGTTAGCAGCGTGTTTCCAACTATTCGTCCCACGTTAGGGTCGTACCGTGGTTGTTATCGCGGCCCGTGTCGGGGTCCGCCGGTGTAACATCATTGCCACTACCATCATCAATGTATCGTGGTGGGCTGTCCGCAGAGAAGGAATCGGTGCCGTTGCGCTTTGGCACAATTGACTCCGGAGGACGGATAGCAGTGAGCATTTCTCCTTCGGGGCTAAAGAGGTCTGGAGCTTCATAGTGAGAAACATTTCATAGTCTCAGGGGGGGTTGACTGACAGATGTACGGCCCATATTCGTCAGAGACCCAGAAAGTGCCGTCCTTGTTTACACTTCCAGATGAAGAGTCAGTGATTGTTCCTCTCTTTTTTTATGTGACTCCAGAGCGATGGTAAGCGAGACACAGTTGATGAAGAGCGGGTACATTATCTCAATCCTAGTCGCACCGGGAGGAGAGCGGCTCTTAGTATTACTTACTACAGTCCTTCTGAATCTATTGGGATCCCTATCCCCCCCGGCCCCTCGCCCCCGAACCCATCGCCTTCGTATGTAGTGATGGGTAGATTTGGGAAACCAGAGTATGAGAGATCCCCCGTTGCGTCGGCGTCCAGACCAGTGCAGAGCGCACCTTTCGGCCCCGAAAACTTAATCGTATCTATGTAATGAAACTCTAGATTCGGACCTGATGGGCTTGAGATAGTTGCATTGGCTCGAGGTGTGAATAATATTTTAAATTTATGCACTCGAGGATTGTAATTTAAGGTGCCTTCAGTGTTCCTGCCTTTATGTCAATACAGATGTAGATATAGCTGATTTGGGGCTTTTCCATAGGATGCTCGAGGCGAAATAAACTATCGGTAGCGTGATTTCTGGAGTGGCCAACGGAGGTAACTTCATCAAGAAAGTCTTCAGTAGCCACACCACGCCCGCCTGGTATTTGTCCAGCACACCACTGTGGCCAATGGCAGTTTTGGCGTAGCATGCCATGAGCCAGGGGTGAAATTTAAGCCCGTGGAAATTCTATACTTACCAGCCTCTATCCGGTAACGACCATAGGACACCTGAATAGCTCCCATTACAGTGCTTCTTCCACTCGCTTTGGTCAAGATGAAGAGAGGAGCCCAGACCCCCCAGCGTGTCGCCAAACTTGTCGCGAGCATTCGAAGCCACGAGCCCGTAGCCGGCGAGCTCGTTATACACGTAGCTAATGCCGTTACATGTCGTACTGTTCACGCCGGCGGCTCGTTCTCGGATGGCTACACCGAAAGCGGAGGAGACGATAGTGGCCGCGAAGAGGATTTGGAAGGCCATATTTGAATGCACTAATAAATCTGTGTATAAGAGAGGCTAGCGAAAGGAAGGAGTCGCAAGCCAATAGGACGACCGAGGCGCGATTGACCACGGTCTCCGTATAGAGCGGTTCCCAGATAATATTCCAATAACAGAAACCTCCGACTGAAGCTCTTGTGACTGTATATATATAACATAATCTTTTCTAAGTGCAGAGGCGCACCTGTCGCTATTTGCGACGCGGGCACACACAGTACACACGTCAGCTCCAGCAGCCATTGTCGATAAAGATGCAGCTCAAGCTCCAAGAAGGTAGGTCACATCCCGGGTGCAGATGGACCTGTTCGATTGCTAGTCGCTGCCAGTCAGCACACGAACCGGGGCCGCCAGACGAGTTAAGACTAGTGTATTAACATCCACAGCTTCGGTTGGGACATGCCGCGATTAGCACGTTGGATGTAGGGCGCATTTCATTCGTTCAAACACATTTAGAGGGAGCACGTGGGCTATTGCTATTCTTCGACCACAATGTAACATTGATGGCAGCACTATTGAATGTTGAGTGATTTTCATGCAGGACGCAGGGACGCGGGCGGCAATACCGAGCATTGCGCGATTGTTGACCTTCCTATCCTTTTCCTTTGTCCGGGGTGTGCCGTAGGAACACCAGGGGACGGAAAGAAAAAGAAAAAGAAACGTGAGGGATTGAGAGCTCTTACGGAGTATCGGAACAAGATTCCCGAGCAATTGCTAGCCCCAGAATACGTATGCACTATTAAGGCGTAACCCAATACGGCATGTGTCTTATATAACGAGATATATATATCTATAATAGCTTCCGTCTTTCAAGTTCTAAGCGTCTCAACAACATCACATATTCGTAGCTCTCGAGCTACCATGCCAGCTAGTCCTACAATTAGCAGAAGAGCAAGGTCTGTTCAACCGTGATTCCCTTTAGCAGCCCTCAAATAGACGGCATGTACGACTTCGTTGGGCTGTAACCGGCAATGCAGCATTGTCTGTAGCGCTGCGGAACCACTCTGTACTTAAAAGACTAAACCGTGTTTTTCAAAGGCTCGCTTAGCGAACCCACGGGCTTCATCGGGTACTAGGGGCTAGTACACCTTGAATCCGATCCAGTTGCTTAAAGACGAATCTCTGATCACCGAGAACTACCGAGTCCTCGTCGCGTTTTACTACCTAACTTCCCTTGACAAGCTAATTTGGTTACAATCTCTAGACTAAATGCCATCAGGCCCATTGGTATTATAGGGCTAGAGCCTTCGATTAAGCGAATACTGATGTCCTTCAATAGCTCGCCTCTTCTCCAGCCATCAACGTCATAATCTTAGCTCTAGCTCGGGCCCTACATGCTTCCATTCGAGAAATTCAGCCTCGAAAGCCTTCTTTCTCCTAAGTGACCCCACTAAAGGCAGCCCAACGGCCCTCTACTGGAATACCTACGCTGAAGGAGTTCCCTATGTGCCTCATTGTCTCCCTAAACGTTTAAGTGTAGGACACACTATATTTTCCCGAAACTTATTATAGTCACGACGAAATAAGTTAAATATAACTCACCCGAGAATAAACATTGAGCCAGCGAAAGCAACATACACTCTGACAGGGCCGCCTTAGATTCCATCGGACCAAGACCAACCTAGTGGGAACCGAATTGCGTTTTCTGTGATATTAAAAACAGGGTGTTACAGGAGAAGTTCTACGGCACGGGATAATTATTTACTGAGAGCAAAGTGAGTAAGAGTAGGAGTAAGATGAAAGGAAAGATTACGGCTCAAAGTCCATAGCCGTGTTAGGTATAAAGAGCTGCAGCCCTGTAAGGCCCCATCTGTAGTGATATAGAAGCTTGGTAGGCCCCCGATAGGTAGCGCGAGGAATATAAGAAGTATGGGAATAGAAATAAGCCAAGTTGCGTCTTGGGGAGCTTCCCTTTCCTAACACGAAAGATTGGGAATATTAGAACTGGGATTTCGCGAAAGGCTGCCCGCGCCACTATATTGACTAGTGAAAGGATACACAGTGACTTAGTATGTTACTATATAATTCATGTTACGTGTGCATAAGGGGCCTATACGATTCGAGTTCCCGAGCCTTAAATAGCCAGGTAAGCAATTCCCCGTATTTAATCGCCAACTGGATTCTTTCTTTCGCTACATGGATGAATGCGAAGAGTGTGGATTTTCCATGATAGCTAAGGGAGTAACCACTGCGTTCCGTACTGCGCCCCCTCCTCGTCAGGACTCGACACCAGGGCGAGCTTATACTTCTCGTCTTTCATAAGACGTAGATTTCATGTTTGTTATTAGTACTCCTAGCATTTCCATCTGCTGTTTTGACACTTATGTCTATATCTATCAGGAGAATAGACTGATAAGGTAGGAGCTTGGTATGAACAGGAGGATGGGTCTATGGTGATAGTGAGGCGGGTTACAGGATTTGGTTGTAGGGCCGAGTTTCTAGAAACTACCAAAACCCTCTTCTTATACTCTTTAGCCCCCTGAACCCTTTCTCATTATGCAGCAATCCGCGAAAAACTTCCCAGATATAAGTAATAGTATATTGATACGGTGCGGTTAGTCTGGCCATAGCGGTCAAATGGATTAGCTAAAGGGGATTTGGGTTGATTTCCGTTGAATTTCTATATAAATAGCCTGCCCCTAGCCTTAGACTTCGATCTAGGTTGGCCTTCATGGCAGTCGACTCCATCACTAATAATAAAATTGCTTTCCTTATATTTTGACTTCATTTTCACTCGATAAATATCTAGATGGCCAAGATGGCACTGGCCAAGCCTCCGGAGTACAGCTCAATAACCCGAGCCGTTTCAGTATCACGGTATGGAAGCCTGAGGAAGGCATAAGTAGTTAGATGTTCGTCACCGAAAATATATCAAGCCGAAATATAATGTAAACTATAAGCTTATATCAACGTAAAGAGGTTTCTGTATCGCCGCCTTCCCTCTTCTGCCAACTAGCAGTGCGCCTAACGTATTAACCAAACTACACGCTGATAATTAAACCAGCCAAACTGTTATTAAAATACTCGAAATAATACTTACCCATCAGTAGTGCGTAGTCCGATTGGTATGCAGAGAAGTCTACTAAGTGTTAAAGATACTAAATACCCATTTATCGCATGTAGTTTGCTCTGTGGCTTTCGTGTCTCTGTGGGTATTTCTCACCATTGCTTTAAAATCGGCGGCCTACGTTTTATGTCTACCAAGAATTGTCCGCTATTTGCCACGGACTCCCTCCGAGATGGGAGTAATTACTACCTGTAGCAACGACAGACTGTTCTCTCCCGGTGGTATAGGACATCTATTTATGCGCAAATGGTGAGCTCTGTTGTACTCAGTTAGCTAGGCGGCGGCTTTGAGGCACCCAGTGCCTCAAGGGGAATTATCATCACGATCATCAAGCCACACTATACAATGCTGTATACACCCACGACGCCGATCCACCCCCGTCACGGTATTAATAAATAATACGTATATATGGCCTATGTTCAGAGCTTAATGGAGTACAAGGGGAATTGCTAGGTCACCTGTTTGCCCTTGTAGTAAAAAAAAAAAAAATTGTAAATAGAATAAAAATAAAGTAAATTGTTGTTTCTAGCCGGATTTAAACCGACGTTTATAGTTCCTTAATAAAATTATTTACTTGTTTTAATTTTCTTTAGTTTTTTTTTTACCCTAATACTTTAATGCCCTAGGGGCTATTATAGAAAAGCTTATAAAATACGCTTAAGCTAAGTCCTAAGGCTTTTGCGTCTAGTATATGCATATAGCCTTTATTTTAAATTCTTGAAAGTTTTTAGGCTTATTGTTTACTTAAAACAATCTGCCTTTAGTAACGTTTTTAAAGCTATAAAAATTTCGCTTAAAGTTTTAAAGCTTTATATAGGTAAATCTTTAATTAAACTAAAGTTATAATGTTTAATTATACATTTAGCTTATATGCTTATAATGTTTATTATTAGTTTATTGTTTGTTTTTAGCTTTTTTTAATATATAATAACATTAAAGCTATAAATAAAAAAAAATACGTACAACTTTATAAAGTATAACTAACGTATAAAATATAAAATATATTTACTATTTATTTTTTAAATATTATATAATATTTAATATAAAAAACTAAAATATGTTTTTTATATTAAAAATATTTATATTAATATTTATATTTACGTTTAATATTTATAAAACGGTTTATTTTTACGAAAAACGGTTAAACTTTTTTAAAACGTTATTTATTTTAACATTTGTTTTAAATTAACTATATTAAAACTTTATATTTTACGCTGCTAACTTTAGTTTTTTATGTTTTATTTAGTTTTTTTTTTTTATTGTTTTTAAATATATTTATAATTGTTATTATATTATTAAATTTAAAATAGCTTAGTTATATATAATATATATTAAACATTAAGCTAGTATTTTTTTTAAAGTTTTTAAATAATTTTTTTATTTATAATAAAAATATCGTAATTATTAAACATAACAATAACTAATATTAAGCTTTTTTTATAAATTTATTAATAATATTTAAAAATTTAAAAAATATTAGTTAAAAAAATATCGAACCGACTTTATTAGTGCTTAATTACTATTATAACATATTAAGCTATTTTTTTAACTTTAATTTGCAAACTTTATTATTAAGCGTTTTTAAAAGTTTAAATTATTTTTATTTTATATTAGAACATTTTAAGCTTATTTAACTTTAAGCTACATAAAACGCTATATTTTTTTTAACCTTTTGTTGTTTTTTGTTTTTTTTTTAATAATAGTAAAAAATACTAGCAATAATACTTAGCTTTATAAGCATAAACTTTTTAGCTTTTTTATTATTAAAAATTAATAGCTTACTATTTACATTTTAAAATTTTTTAATTATATTTTAATTTTTTATAGCTATTTTAATAATGGCCGATAAAATATTATTACTTATGCTAGTAGCATTATATATTAGCTAATTAAAATGGCTATATTTTTTTAAAAAGCTATAAAAACTAATTAATTTTTAGCTTTTCGAAAATAAAAGCTATAGTTTTTAAAAATTAGTGTTATTTATATAGCATTTAGCTTTTTAAACATAGCTGTTTATAGTACTAAGTTTTGCTTTAGTTACTTTATTAGCGCTTAGTATAAACTTTAATGTTTAGCAAATAATTAAGCTTTCGGTTAAAGAATTTTTACTTAAAAATGTTTTTGTTATAATAAAAACAATAAACTTTTATTATTTTAAAAAGTTATTAAAAAACACAAACGGCTTTAGTGCGTTAGTTTTCTATTATTTTAATAACTTAATAAAATAAAGCAAGTAATTTAACTAAAGGTTAGGTCGATTACATAAGGAAAATCCAGCTAAAATTTCGTTAATTTTTTATATAAATAGCCTAGCCCCTAGCCTTAATTTCAGCTAGAGGCTCATCACCACTTATAATATATACACTCCTTTTTCTGACTTTTTCTGATTTTTTTCTTATGTGAAATTTCTAGATGGCTAAAAGAATAACGTTAGTCAGGCCTCTAAAGTACGATTAAAATTAACCCTGAGTTGTTTTACTAGTTTATCTTAGAATAACCATTCTAACTATCGAGAAAAAGGTATTTAGCAACCTAATCTTAACCTACTTTCTTTTCAATCGTCTATTATTAATAGTGCTACTGGCTCGGTTTTCCCGCCCTTTTTTTGAGTGTCCTAGACCAGCAGCTCGTTGCGGCTGGGATACATTTACAACTCTTGGGGTGTGTGCCGAGTTTATAGAGACATGTCTAACGATGTCGTGGCTCATTGCATTGGTGACGATTCATCGGCCTTGGATTGCACCTACACGGTGCCTGGGATAGATGATATACCATTCGACAACAAAGGCAATATAATGGTTATGCAGTGGAATACTGGGCTTACAGGCGGAGCTGGTCCATCAACAATGCTGTTTCAGTCGCTATTTCATCTCGATAATAGTAAGAACCCTGGGTATAGTCACAGTAAGTAACTCTCGGCGTCATTTCCGTTCCCAGTTACTTCTTTGGCATATAAGGACCATTTTATGCCTCAGGGATAGTCCCAGGGCTTCGTACGGTATTGTCAAAAACTATTCGGATGCTCAAAAATAGGAATTGCTAATTTTCAATGATACACATAGTCGGATCGTTTCTCGCGGTGAAGGCTATAGGGGATGGTTATCCTTTATACACATACAACGCAACAGGTGCAACGGTATTGTCTCCTCCACCCACTGAGGTTTATTATGCAACGTCTAAATGGTGCGCGAAAACGTACCACAATGTCAGCGCCTCACAGAAGATCTTGAACCAAGGCTTAATGATCTCCCAGGAACTAACCTTTGCCAATCGCGTAGAACTTGGAGAAGTGGGAAACCTGATAGGGGCCACCTACCTAACATACACTAGCAACGCGACTGGTGCCACGGTCAATATAACTAATATGGCCCACGATGTCCTGCCGAACTACCTTGGTTCATTGCTCACAACAACCGTCTATCACAATATCTATAGGCCGGATATTGATCCCGACACCGATCTCGTAGCAATCGGCTTTGCGCTCATGAATTCCAACCTGAGTCACGTCGTTTCAGATATCGCAGACACCCTGACCAATCAAATTCGAAGCAACAATCCCGGAGACAACTACAGTGCAACAAACAGAACCGGCCAGGCCTTCTTCGACGAACCATACATAGAGGTGCGATGGGTTTATCTCACTCTGCCGTTCTCTGTAACTTTGTTCTCGGCAATCCTGCTGGCAATCACCATAATCATCACGGACAAGCAACCGCTTCTAAAACACTCCTCGATGGCATTCCTAATCAATCGACTAGAGGGCTGGGACGACGAAGAGCTTGACGTTGATGTACCTCAGACTCAGGAGAAACTCGATCGCCTCGCGGAGACAATGGTAGCTAGACTAGAAGACGATCAAAGTGGTAGGAGAAGGCTGGTAATAAAGGTTGACTAGTTTTAGCAAGATGGTGGGCCAGCAGGGGTGGTTTAAGAAATATGCACAGCTGGAAAAGTTCAGTAGTATCTGGATTCGAACAGGCATCGCTGGCGCCAGTGAACTAAACTAAAAATTAGTAAAAGCAAAACCGATCCACCGTGGGATCTAGATTACTTGTTACTTGCGGTGGTCTCAGGTACTTTGCTACAGAGTTGTCCAGTTATTGTAGAATATATAGATAATAAATGTTCGTGCCAAGTACCTACTTTGACATTAATACCTTCGTTTTTAGCGAAGGAGGAACGATTAAGTGAAATGAAGGCTACCATTAAAACTTATATAACACACTCTTAGGCATTAGTTTTTACTTTATTTTTCGTTATTTAACCTTAATAAAGCAACATTTAATAGCATAAAAACAAAAGGTGCTTTTAAACTATTTATAGCAAATAAAGTTATTATAAAAATAAATAATAAAATAAATATATTTTAATATATAAAAAAAAAAGTTTTTAATATAATAAAGTTATTAATTAATTTTATATACGGCTATAATATTTAAACTTTAGGTTTATTGCTATTTAAAGCAATACTTAAAAAAGAAACTATATTATAAAAAGCTTTATAATATATTTATAAGCTATATATAGTAAAAACTATTTAAACTAAGCTTTTTTTAAGTTTTTTTAAAAAAGTAATAAAGTTTAATTGCTTTATTATAACGCTTTATATATAAAAAACAAGTAGTTAAAAAGTTTTTTTTATGCTTTATATATTAAATAATGCGTTAATTTATGCTAGCTGTTAGCGGCTTATATTTTTACGTTAGCAGCTTGTTTATAGTAATATTATGTTTAGCAAAACAATTAACAAAGCAATAAAATAGCTATATACAATAAGTTTTAATTGTTAATAGCTATATATATTGCTAAAAAGCTATACTAATAGTTATTTAATAGCTATTTATAGCTGCTAGTATACAGTTATTAATAATTGGTTATATAAAAAAAATTAAGCTATATATAGCTTATATAGCTTGCTTTTTTTTTTTATAACAAAAAGGTATTATTTTTTATTATTTTGCTTGCATGCTAAGCTTAAGCTTAGCTATTTAGTTACAATTTATTCATTTGCTTAGGTGGCTTTTATATATAGCTATAAAATATATTTATAACTTAGTAAAATTTAACATTTATTTATATTTAAAACTTTTTAATAATGTTAATAATTACGCTTTATTTTAAAAAAAAATTATTATTTTATTATTTAAACTTATTTTAATTATAACTTTTAAAAACAATAATTTTATTTATACGATTTAAGGTTATATAAATAATAAAAACATTAATAATTAAAAAACTTACTAATAAAAAAACTTTTTAAATTTATTATACCTAATTCTGTATTGCTTACTGTCATTTACAGAAAACGATTGAGCTCGTAATATCTACTTGTTTACCTTAGTCGCATTCATTATTAATGCGTTTGTTTGAGCTGTGCTTTTGTCGATGCAAGCCTAAAGTGTAGAGGAAACTTGAGTTTGTGGTTTGTTGGCTCGGTGTCAGGGTACTGGTATATAAGGTGCAGACGGTCAGGTTCGCTCGATCTGATAACGTTCTATTGAAACAACTCAGGTTAACCTGGCCGTACTCTAAAGGCCTGGCCAGCGCCATTCTTTTAGCCATCTAGAGATTTTCACAAAAGAAACAGGTCAAAAAGTCAGGGAAAAGAGTGTAGTATAGTATATTGGAGTGATAGGTAGCCCTTTTGGCTGAAACTAAGGCTAGGGGCTAGGCTTTTTATATGAGAAATCAACGAAATTTCGACTGAATCCTCCTTAGCTAATCAATCTGACCCCCTGGTCAGATCACCCGCCCCGTCTCACTATATTTTGGTAGTGTTGTGGTTTTGAGCTGTGCTTTTGCTCCTTGACATTCGGCATAATTATTCTTGGCTGGGACTGGTTCCATTATACTACATAAACATTCACCCTCCAATAGTCCGCTAATCTTTCGTCTATATGAGTGACCGTATCTCAATGTTATGCCCCCCAGATCCACCCCCGCCCCTCCGAATATGGGATATCTCATGAAAGATGCTTGCTGATACAAACTTCTAGTACAATCGTGTTTGTCTAAGGACAAATGTATGCACCTTGAATCCCCATTCTGAACTTGGAAGAATCCCATCATGTGAACAATGCTAGCTCATTTCTACTCTGCTCTAGAAGCCACCACCACCTCTGCCCATCTCGGTGTTTCAATTGCATGGCTTCGTCGACATGATCATCATAAAGTTAATCGCACAGTTCCCAGTTATCTTGGCTCACGGAGTGCCAACGGTCCATCGTAAACAGTAGGGACCAAAGGTCTCCAAGTATTAGATAGATGAGCCTCTGCTTGCCAAGAGAGAATTGTCTTACTTCAAAATATGAAATCTTCCCTGGAAGCAAGCCCCTCCTGTTCGCGAGGATGAGGAAGCCTGATGATTTGGTAACTTGCTATGATCAGTCTGTTGGAGACTCGGGGTCGTTCGTAGTTTAGCCCGTCATCTGCTGTAGCTGTATCTGATTCTGTATCTGGAACTGCTGTTGTTGTACCTGGTTCTGCATTTGAATCTGGTTCTGCAACTGGGTATGGCTCTGCTGGTGAATCTGCTGGTGCATTGAGTGTACATTGTGTTGGATCCTTTGCTGGTTTTGGGCGGTCATTTGTCCCTGTGCGGCAGATCTGTTCGCGGCGATGATCTCATCTGGCGTCGGTATCTTCAACGCCTGAGCTTCTTGGTATTCCGTCTTGGTGTTCTCGCGGAACCATGCCCAGTCCAAGGCCGTTTCGGAGACGACCCGATCGGCGAAAGTCTGTAAAAAGCCTTGGCAATTGTTCCAGACGATATTGTATGTGCCGAACCGAGCCATGACCTCGTCACAGATCTTTTTGAGCTGTTCGGGCTCCTTTTCGGTTCAGCCGATGAGACAGACGTAGTAGCCGTCGACGTCTGGAATCTTTCTCTCCGCTATCGCGGCCTCTCGCTTTTCCTGGTCGATCGTCCAAGAATCGACGTTGGCCCTGTAATTCCCACTCGACATGTCTCGCCGGAGCTCGTACTTGATGTTCTCAATGATAAGCACCCAATGCTTGAATCGGCCGTTCTGAACATATCGGGAGAACCAGATGTGCTTGCCCTTGGTCGTGTCGTCTTCCTCGGCCTTGCGCTTCTCAACCTCCACCCTCAACTGTTCGTCTTTCTTTGCGACTTGTCGCTGGTACTCTTCCTCGAGACCTTGTCGGGATATGGCACTGTATCTGACAGTGCGCCGACGTCGATAAATAATCCAAATGATGTTGAAGACAATCAATACCCCGACAGTCACGAAGACCGCGATAAAAACTGTAGCAGGCATCCGGACAAATATCCGTATGGACTGCTGATGCTTGGTATCGGAAGAGATGTTGGGTGATTGTGGGTTGAAATGGGATGAGAAAATAACGAGGAAGTAGACAAGATGCTCGCTTCAGGAATATGGTTTAGATATTTTGCTCCAGTCGGGGGCCGCTTCGTGCGACAACATGCTTCCCAATAGTCCTATCGCAACGTCTGACCGAAGTCGGTTAGGGCACCGGCGCTAAAAAGTACCCTGTCTGAAGTTATTATACTTTGTACCCCATGTTCTCAAATCTGTAAGGGTTGGGTTTGGTATTTAATTGTAGTAGCTTTGCAAGGTAATGTGCTAGTTTTAAAAAGTAATATTAAAAAGTTATTTTTATTTGAAGGATTAATTTTATATAAAATTTTAACTAAGTATAGCTTTTAGCTAATATTTAAAATACGTTTATAAAACGTTCGGCGCGTATAGTTTATACGGTTTACTTTTTATACTATTTTTTTTTTTTAGTATTAGTTTTTAATATTATTTAAAATATTATTAATTTTTTTAGTATAATAAATATTTAAATATTATAAAATTATAGTTTAATATTTAATTATTAATTAGTTATTAAATAATAATTATATTATATATATATATATAAATATAAAATATTTAATATATTTATTTTAAATTTATTTTGTTATTTAGTTTTTTTTTTTTTTTTAATTATATTATAAAATTATTTTTATTTTTTTAATTTTATTTTAAGTTTTTTTTTATTTTTATTATATTATTTTTTAATTTTTTTTTAATTATTTATTAACTATTATTATAATTTTTTATAAAAAAATTATAAAAAAATATTAATTTAATAAAAAAAATAAATAAGCATATTTTAATTATATATATATTATTAATAATTTTAATATTAAAAAAAAATAATTAAAGCTTTTATATTTTATATAGTTTGCTATATAAAAATATATTTAAATTTTTATGTTTATTATATATATTTATAAAAAAATATTTTTAAAAATATAAAATATATATTATATATTAAAAACTATTTAGCTTATTTTATTATATATTGTTTTTTTTATTTTTAGTTAATTATTAATTAATATTATTAACTTTTTTAACTATTTTTTAGTTTATTAAATATAGTTTAAATTATTATTATTATTGCTATAACTATATTAAAAAATATTTTTTAGTTATATATTAAATAAAACAATAATAATTATTATATTATTAAAAAAAAAACTATTATTTAAAATTGTTATATATATATTTTAATAAAAATTAGTTTAGCTTTTTAAAAAACTATTATTAAAAAATAATATATTATATTATTTGTTTTTAATTTTAAATGTTTAGCTATTATTTAAATTAAAACTATTATAATTTATTATTTTTTAAGTTTTTAATTAAAAATATTTATTATATATTGTTTTTTTTTTATTTATTAATTATTTGCTAATTAATATATTTTTTTAATATATTATTATTAGTATTTTTATATTAAAAAAAAACGTTTAATATATTTTAACTATTATTTAACTAAAATATATTTATAATTTAGCTATTTATATTTATTTTAATTTAAGCTTTAGCTTATTTATAGTTATTTAGTAATTTGTGTTTTATATACTACGGTATAATTAGATGTTTATTGTTAACTAACTAACCTAAACCTTAAGCTAGGCTTTTTATTAAGCCGCAATTTATTAGTTAGCTATATAATAAAAGCTAAAACGCTAAAAATAGCTTTTTTCTTTAGTACTAAACCTGCATTCTTTTGTTTACGTAGCAATAACGCTTTTTAATTAAGCTTTAAATAGTTAACAGTAGCCGCAAAAACGCTTTTATTATATTTTTATTTTAAGCTGCAAACAAATTACTAAAATCTATTAAGCTATTTAGCTTGCTGTTATATAACAAGTTAACTGTGCTATTAATGCTTAATTATGCTTTAAATTTATATATTAGTTAATTTTTTAAAATATTTTAATAAAAACTTTTTTTTTAATTTTTATAAGCTTAATTTTTTTTATTACGTTTTAGTTTATTTTAGCTTTTTAGTTTATTTTAAATTTTATTATAGTTTTATTAAATTTTAAATATTTAAAGTTGTTTAAATATATTAGTATATATATAACAAAAAAATCAAGCTTTTAATTGTAGTTAAATTTGTTTATATTTTAAATATTAAAACTTTTAATTACTTTTAATAATTTAAAAATAGCTTTAATTAAAGCTTTGCTTTAAAAGCTTGCTATAGTTATTAATAATAATAATAGTAGTAATATTGTTATAAAACATATAATAGTAATAAAAATATAATAATAGCAGCAATAAAAAGTAAAAAAAATAACTGCTCTATAAGCAAAGCTTTTGTTTATTTTTTATTTTTATAGCATTTTTATTTGCATATATGTTTAACTATAAGCTGCAATTTAAATATATGCAGTATATTAAATAAAGTTTGGTTAATAAGCTTAAAATAGCTATTTTTTTGCTATTTTTTTTGTTAAAGTTTAGTAATTAAGCGTATAATAAAAAAAAGTTTAATTTAACGCATATACTAAGTTTATTTTTAAATTTAAAGCTATGTTTATTATATAATAAATAGCTATATAAAATAATTTTAGTAAAGTTATAAATAGCATTTTTTTTGCAATAAGTTTAATGTTTAAAGTTGTTAAAAATTTATATTATATTTGCGTTATTTATATAATAAAATAACTATATAATAATAACTATATATTTATAACTAACTTTATTGTATAAAAATAACTAAGTATAAAAAAAAAGCAAATATTATATATTTAACGTTTTAATAAAAATTAAACTATAATATTTATTTTAATTTTATTTTTTAAGCTTTTTATATATATTTTAATAAAAAACAATTATAAAATATTAATTATTATGCTAAATTTAAATAAATTAGTTATATTAAATTTTTAAGTTTAAATATATAGTTTTAAAAAAATATTATTATTATTTTAAAATTTTTAGCAAATATTTTTTTTAATTTTGCTTTTTATATATTTTTTTATTATAGTTTATAGTTTAATTTTTATTAAAATATTAAATATATAACGTTTGCTTTTTTTTTGTAGCTAGTTATTTTTATATAATAAAGTTAGTTATAAATATATAGTTATTACTATATAGTTAGCTTTTTATATGCTTTAAAAAATTATTAAATATATTTATAATAGTTTTAAAAAATAATATTTTTTGTTAATTTAATAAAAATAAATTTTTAGTTATTTAATAATTAATATTTATATTTAATTTAATTTATATATTTTTATAGTTTAATAATTTTAGTTTATTAAAATTTTAATATATATTAAAAAATAATATTAGTTTATTAAAATTTAAATATATATTAAAAAATAATATTAATTTATTAAAACTTAAATATATATAAAAATCTACTTAAATAAATAAATAAATTGTAATTAAATAGCTAAGCTAAAGTTTAATAAACAAACAAAAAAAATAAACAATAACCTTTTTATATAAAAATAAAAAACAAGCTATATATAAGCTATATATAGCTAAGCTTTTTGTTTATATAACCGATTATTAATTACTATATATTAGCAGCTACAAACAGCTGCTAAGCAGCTATAAATATAGGTTTTTAATAATATATATAGTTATTAATAACTAACTTATTATATATTAGCTATTTTATTGCTTTGTTAATTGTTTTGCTAAATATAATACTATTATAAACAAACTATTAATACAAAAATATTAGCTGCTAATAACTAGCATAAATTAATATATTATTTAATATATAAAATATAATAAAACATTTTTAACTATTTGTTTTTTTATATATATAAAACGCTATAATAAAGCAATTTAGTACTTACTATTTTTTTTAAAAACTTAAAAAAAGCTTAAGTTTAAATAGTTTTTACTATATATAGCTTATAAATATACTATTAAAGCTTTTTATAATATAGTTTTTTTTTTATATATTATTTTAAGTAGCAATAAACTTAAAGTTTAACTATTATTAAATATATATAAAAAAATAATATTTTTTTTTATTATAATTTATTTAATAGTTAAACTTTAGGTTTATTGCTACTTAAAGCAGTATATAAAAAAAAAACTATATTATAAAGAACTTTAATAGCATATTTATAAGCTGTATATAGTAAAAACTACTTAAACCAGGCCTTTTTTAGGTTTTTTAAAAAAAGTAGTAAAGTTTAATTGCTTTATTATAGCGCTTTATATATAAAAAACAAGTAGTTAAAAAAGTTTTTTTTATACTTTACATATTAAATAATATACTAATTTATATTAGCTATTAGCAGCTTATATTTTTGCGTTAACAGCCTGTTTATAGCAATATTATGCCTAGCAAAGCAATTAGCAAAACAATAAAGTAGCCAATATATAATAAGTCGGTTGTTAGCAGCTATATATACTGCTAGGCGGCTATACTAATTGCTTGCTAGCAGCTATATACAGCTATTAGTATATAGTTATAAAAAATCGGTTATATAAGCAAAAAGCTTAGCTATATATAGCTTATATATAGCTTATTTTTTTGCTTTTATATAAAAAAAATTGTTGCTTACTTTTTTGTTCGCTTGCTAAGCTTTAGCTTAGCTATTTAGTTATAGTTTATTTTTATTATAATTTATTTATTATTTATTATTTATATTATAATTATTTATTAATAACTATTAAAGTTTTATATATTTATTATTTTATTTTTATAGTTTTATATATTTAATTTTTTTTGTTTATATTATAATTATTTATTAATAACTGCATAGCAATAACTATATATTTATAACCGACTTTATTATATAAAAATAACTAGGTGCAAAAAGAAAGCAAGCGTCGCGCATTCGACATTTTAATAAAAATTAAACCATAATAATTATTTATTAATAATTGCTAAAATTTTATATATTTAATATTTTATTTTTATAGTTTTATATTTTTAAAACTTTTTTTTATATATTTATAGTTAGCTTTAAATTATTATTTAGTTTTTAATTTATATTTAAAAATTATTTTATAGTTTTTAATATTTATAGTTAATTAGTTTTTTTATTTTTATTATATTTTAATTAAATTTTTATATAATTTTTTAATTAAAGCTTTATTATTAAATATTTTATATATTAATAATTTTAACTATTTTATTTTATTTAATATATAAATATTTTTTTTTTTTTATATATTTTATTAAAAAAGTTTTTATATTTTTTAAATATTTTTTAAGTTTTTATATATTATATTTTATAAGCTATTTTTTTTATTTAATAAAATATTTAATTTTTTTTTTATTTTAATAATATTTAATTATATTTTTTATTATTTATTTTTTTTGTTTATTTTTTAACAATAATAATATTAATTAAGCTTTATTTGCTTAATGTTTTATTTATAGTTTTAATAAAAATATAAAAAATATATTATATATTTTAAAATATTATTTTAAAAGTTTAACTTAATATGTTATTTAAATAAATAAATAAACTGCAATTAAATAGCTAAGCTAAAGCTTAGCAAACAAATAAAAAAGTAAACAACAATTTTTTTATATAAAAAAAAAACAAGCTATATAAGCTATATATAGTTTAGCTTTTTTTATATAACCGATTTTTAATAATTATATATTAACAGCTATAAGTAGCTATTAATAGCTATTAATATAGCTTTTAATAGTATATATAGCTATTAATAACTAATTTATTATATTTAGCTATTTTATTGTTTTACTAATTGTTTTGCTAAATATAATACTACTATAAACAAGCCGCTAATATAAAAATATAAGCTGCTAACAACTAATATAAATTAATATATTATTTAATATATAAAGCGAAAACAAAACTTTTTAACTACTTAAAAAAAGCTATATAGCTATTATAATAAAACAATTAAATTTTACTACCTTTTTAAAAAACCTAAAAAAGATTTAAATTTAAATAGTTTTTATTATATATAGCTTATAAATATACTATAAAGCTTTTTATAATATAGTTTTTTTTTTATATACTGCTTTAAATAGTAATAAACCTAAAATTTAACTATTAAAGTTTAACTTAGTATATTTAAAAGCTTATTTTTTTTTTTACCTAAGTAAATAAATAAACTATAACCAAATAGCTAAGCTAAAGCTTAGCACATAAGTAAAAAAATAAATAACAACTTTTTTGCTACAAAAAAAAAGCAAGCTATATATAAGCTATATATAGTTTAATTTTTTTTATATAACCGATTATTAATAACTATATACTAATAGCTATAAATAGTTGTTAAACAGCTATTAGTATAGTTTTTTAATAATATATATAACTATTAACAATTAAAACTTATTATATATAGCTATTTTATTGTTTTGCTAATTGTTTTACTAAGCATAATACTGCTATAAACAAGCTGCTAACATAAAATATAAGCTACTAATAGCTAACATAAATTAATATATTATTTAATATATAAAACGCAAAAAAAACCTTTTAACTATTTGTTTTTTATATAAAATACTATAATAAAATAATTAAACTTTAATTTTTTTTAAAAAAAACTTAAAAAAGCTTAATTTAAATAGTTTTTACTATATATAGCTTATAAATATACTATAAAGCTTTTTATAATATAGTTTTTTTTTAAGTATTATTTTAAGCAACAATAAACCTAAAGTTTAAATATTAAAAAAAAAGCTTATTTTTTTTATAATTTTAATTTTAATATATATTAAAGCTAATTTTTATTTATATTTAAATTAAAAATAAACTATTAATAAGCTAACAATTTTTTTTACTTAATATTTTTTTAAAGTATATTTTTTATTATAATTTTTTTTTATAATTTTTATTATTTTTGTTTAATAGTTATTAAATATTTTTTAAACTATTATAATATATTATAGTTTTTTTTTAATTTTTTATACTTTAAACTAAAATTATTTTTAATAGTTAAACTTTAAGTTTATTACTACCTAAAGTAATATTTAAAAAAGAAACTATATTATAAAAAGCTTTATAGTATATTTATAAGCTATATATAATAAAAATTATTTAAACTAAGCTTTTTTTAAGTTTTTTTAAAAAAGGTTAGCTTAAATTATTTTATTGCAGCGTTTTATATATAAAAAATAAATAGTTAAAAAGTTTTTTTTGCGTTTTATAAATTAACTAATATGCTAATATTTTATTAGCTATTAATAGTTTATATTTTTATATTAGCAGTTTGTTTATAATAATATTACGCTTAGCAAAATAATTAGCAAAGCAATAAAATAGCCAAACATAATAAGCTTTAATTATTAGTAGCTATATATATTACTAAGCAGCTAAACTAATTGCTAGCTAATAGCTATATATAGCTGCTAGTATATAATTATAAAATATATAGTAGTAAGGTTAAAAAATAAAAAAAAAAGTAGTAAGCTATATATAGCTTATATAGCTTGCTTTTTTTTGCAGTAGGATTATTTTCTACTATTTTAGCTTGCATGCTAAGCCTAGGCTTAGCTATTTGGTTATAGTTTATTTATTTGCTTAAGTAGCAAACTAAAATTATTTAAATATAAAATTAATTATTTAAAAATAAAACTTATATAATATTTTAAATAATAAACATTTTATAATAATATATATATTTTATTTAGGCAAGTAAATAAACTGCAACCAAATAGCTAAACTTAAGCTTAACACGCAAATAAAAAAGTAAGCAATAATTTTTTTGTATAAAAAAAAAAGCAAGCTATATAAGCTATATATAGCTTAATTTCTTTTTATATAACCGATTATCGACTATTATATATTAATAGCTATATATAGCTGCTAATAAATAATTAATATAGCTGTTTAGCAATATATATAGCTATTAATAACTAATTTATTATATTTAGCTACTTTATTGTTTTATTAATTATTTTGCTAAGCTATAATATTAACATAAAATAAGCTGCTAATATAAAAATATAAGCTACTAATAGCTAATATAAATTAACATATTATTTAATATATAAAATGCAAAAATTTTTTTTTTAATTATTTGTTTTTTATATATAAAGCGCTATAATAAAACAATTAAACTTTATTACTTTTTTTAGAAAACTTAAAAAAAGCTTTAGTTTAAGTAGTTTTTACTATATATAGCTTATAAATATATTATTAAAACTTTTTATAATATAGTTTTTTTTTATATATTGTTTTAAATAATAATAAACCTAAAGTTTAACTATTATAATAATATATATATTATTATTATATATAAATTTAGCTTTTAACTATATAGCAATAACTATATATTTATAGCCGACTTTATTATATAAAAATAACTAGGTGTAAAAAGAAAACAAACGTTGCATATTTAACGTTTTAATAAAAATTAAACTATAAACTATAATATATAAATTTAGCTTTAATAGTTAAACTTTAAGTTTATTGTTACCTAAAATAATATATAAAAAAAAAAAAAAAAACTATATTATAAAAAGCTTTAATAGCATATTTATAAGCTATATATAATAAAAACTATTTAAACTAAAGCTTTTTTTAAATTTTTTTTTAAAAAAAAAAATTTAATTGCTTTATTATAGTATTTTATATATAAAAAACAAATAGTTAAAAAGTTTTTTTTTGCATTTTATATATTAAATAATATACTAATTTATACTAGCTATTAATAGCTTATATTTTTATATTAATAGCTTATTTTATATTAATATTATAGCTTAATAAAATAATTAGCAAAATAATAAAATAGCTAAACATAATAAGTTAGTTATTAATAGCTATATATATTGCTAAACAGTTATACTAATTGCTTGCTAGTAGCTATATATAATTACTAATATATAGTAATTAAAAATTAATTATATAAAAAGAAATTAAGCTATATATAGCTTATATAGCTTGTTTTTTTTTTTATATAAAAAAATTGTTGCTTATTTTTTTATTTATATGCTAAGCTTAAGCTTAGCTATTTAATTATAGTTTATTTACTTGCTTAAATAAAATATAAATTTAGCTTTAAATAATATTTTAGCTTATATATATAACTTTTATATAATATATATTTATAAATATTTTTTTAAAATTTAGTATATTTTTTTAGTTTATTTATTAGTTTAAAAATATTAAACAATTAATAGCTAATATTTAATTTTTTTTTTATTATAAATTTTTTTTTAAAACTAGTTTATTATGGTTTAATTTTTATTAAAACGTCGAATGCGCGATGTTTTTTTTTTTTTTGCACCTAGTTATTTTTATATAATAAAGTTGGTTATAAATATATAGTTATTGCTATATAGTTTTTTAAAACTAGTTTATAATTAATTTATTTTTATTGTTTATAATTTTTTTTAAAAAACTAAACTAATATTTAATTTATTTATATAATAGCTTTATTAATTTTATTATATTAAATATTTTTATTATAAAAAAAAAAACAATATTATTTTTATAAATTAATTAATAATTATTTAAATTATATTATATTTTATACTATTAGTTTTGCTATATAAAAATAGCTTTATTATAAAATTTAAACTAATTTTTTAAAATAGCTAACTTAATAATAAAAAAAATTATAGTTTTTTATATAGTTTATTATAGTTATAATTTAATTTTTATTAAAACGTTAAATGTGCAATATTTGTTTTTTTTTTTGCACTTAGTTATTTTTATATAATAAAGTTAGTTATAAATATATAGTTATTACTATATAGTTATTTATATAAATAACGTAAATATAATATAGATTTTTAACAACTTTAAATACTAAGCCTACTATAAAAAAAATGTTATTTATAACTTTATTAAAACTATTTTATATAGCTGTTTATATAACAAACATAACTTTAAACTTTTAGCGTACGCGCTAAACTAAACTTTTTTTTATTATATGCTTAATTGCTAAACTTTAATAAAAAAAGTAGCAAAAAAATAGCTATTTTAAGCTTGCTAACTAAACTTTATTTAATATGCTATATATACCTAAATTATAGCTTACAGTTAAATATATATATAAATAAAAATGCCGACTATAAAAATAAAAAGTAAGCAAAAGCTTTGCTTATAAAGCAGTTATTTTTTTTACTTTTTATTGCTGCTATTATAACTACTACTATTTTTATTACTATTATATGCTTTATAACAATACTATTACTATTACTATTATTAACAATATATTATAGCAAGCTTTTAAAATAAAGCTTTAACTAAAGCTATTTTTAAATTGCTAAAAGCAATTAAAAATTTTAATACTTAAAACGTAAATAAATTTAACTGCAATTAAAAGCTTAATTTTTTTGTTATATATATACTAATATATTTAAATAATTTTAAATATTTAAAATTTAATAAAGCTATAATAAAACTTAAAATAAACTAAAAAGCTAAAATAAACTAAAATATAATAAAAAAAGTTAAGCTTATAAAAATCGAAAAAAAAGTTTTTATTAAAACATTTTAAAAAATCGACCAATATATAAATTAGTTAACTTATTATATAGCAGCAAGCTAAATAACTTAATAGCTATAGTTTAAAATAAAAATATAACAAAAGCATTTTTACGGCTGCTGTTTAAAGCTTAATTAAAAAGCGTTATTGCTATGCAAACAAAAAAATGCAAGTTTAGTACTAAAAAAAAAAGCTATTTTTAGCGTTTTGGCTTTTGTTGTAAAGGTTAGAAATTTACGGACTTTGTATAAAAAAAAGGCGTTAAAAATGTTATTAAAAATTGCGGCTTAACAAAAAGCTTAATAGGTTAGTTAGTTAGCAATAAACATTTAATTATATTGTAATACATAAAATACAAATTACTAAATAACTATAAATAAACTAAAGCTTTTTTTATATAGTTTATATTTTAGTTTTTTTATATTATTATAAGCTTAATATTTAATAATATAATTATAAACGTTTTATTTAAGTTTTTTTTAATAAAATTTTTTTTTAATTAATTTTATAGTTTTATTTTTTTTTTATATAATTAGCTTTAAAATTATTATAATATTAACTAATAATTTGTTTAACTAATATTTTTTAGTTTAAAATTATTAATTAATTTTTAAATAAAAAAGTTTTTTTTTAATTTATATAATATTTTTTATTAATATTAGTTTATTAATTAACAATTTTTATTAAAGCTATAAAATTAAAGTTTTTAGCTTATAGTTTTTTAATTATTTTATAAAACTTTTTAAAAGCTTTTAAATAAAATATTATTTTATTTTTAACTAATTTTTTAGCTATAAAATATAAAATATATTAGTTATAAATAATAGCTTTAATATTAATTGTTTATAATATAATTAAAGTTTAATTAGTTTGTTTTTAAACTAATTTAATTACTATTAATATATATATTAATATAGCTATATATATTTTATAAGCTAAATATTTATAATAATATTTTTTACTTTTTATTTTTTAAAAATAATTTATAACTATATAATAAAAATATAAATTTTTATAAGCTTTTAAATTAGCTATTTTTTTTTTTATTATAGTTTAATTTTTATTAAAATGTTAAATATATAACGTTTGCTTTTTTTTTATACCTAGTTATTTTTATATAATAAAATCGGTTATAAATATATAGTTATTGCTATATAGTTATTTTATTATATAAATAATGCAAATATAATATAAATTTTTAATAACTTTAAACATTAAGCTTACTGCAAAAAAAATGCTATTTATAATTTTACTAAAATTATTTTATATAGCTGTTTATTATATAATAAGTATAGCTTTAAACTTAAAAATAAATCTAGCGTACACGCTAAGCTAAACTTTTTTTTATTATATGCTTAATTATTAAATTTTAGCAAAAAAAGTAGCAAAAAAGTAGCTATTTTAAGCTTGCTAACTAAACTTTATTTAATATGCTATATATATTTAAATTTAAATAAAAATACTTGCTGTTAACTATAAAAATAAAAAGTAAGCAAAAGTTTTACCTATAAAGCAGTTATTTTTTTTACTTTTTATTACTATTATTATAACACTTTTATTATTACTATATATTTTATAATAATATTACTATTATTATTATTACTAATAATTAAAGTGTTTAAACTTAACAATTATAGTAAGCTTTTAAAGCAAAATTTTAGCTAAAGCTATTTTTAAATTATTAAAAGCAATTAAAAGTTTTAATATTTAAAATATAAATAAATTTAACTATAATTAAAAATTTAATTTTTTTATTATATATATATTAGTATATTTAAACAATTTTAAATATTTAAAATTTAATAAAGCTATAATAAAACTTAAAATAAACTAAAAAGCTAAAATAAATTAAAACATAATAAAAAAAATCAAGCTTACAAAAGTTAAAAAAAAAGTTTTTATTAAAACACTTTAAAAAATTAACTAGTATATAAATCTAAAGCATAGTTAAGCGTGGTTAACTTGTTATACGGCGGTAAGCTAAATAGCTTAATAGCTATTTAGGGCTTGATTAAAGAGCATTGTTGCTATGCAAAAAAAGAAACTATTTTTAGCGTTTTAGCTTTTGTTGTAAAATTGCAGCTTAATAAAAAGCCTAGCTTAAGGTTTAAATTAGTTAGTTAATAATAAACATTTAATTATACTATAGTACGTAAAACACAAATTATTAAGTAACTATAAATAAGCTAAAGCTTTTTTAAATTAGCTATTTAAATATTAGTTATTAAAAATTTATTTAAATAATATTTATTAAACATTTTTTATAAAGTTTAAATTAATTAATTTAAAACTTTTTGTTTTTTTTTATTTAAAATATTATAATAATAATTTGCTATATTTTTAATAATAAGTTTTTTATTAATTATAGCTTTTTTTTAACATTAAAATTATATTATTATATTAAATTTTATTTGCTATATAATTAAAATATTTTAATATATTATTAACTAAGTTAATAATTTTTAATTAATATTATATTTTAAAATTAAACTATATTAGTTAATAAATTTATTATATTAATTATTTATAAAAGTTTTATACTAAAAAATTAATTATATTTTAAAAAGTTATATAATTAAATTATATTATAAATATATATATAGTTTTTTTAAATATTAATATTAATATTTATAGTTTTTTATAATTATAAATAGCTTTTATTAACTATTTAAGCAAGTAAATAAACTATAATTAAATAGCTAAGCTTAAGCTTAGCATATAAGCAAAATAGTAAAAAATAATACTTTTTTATTACAAAAAAAACAATAAGCTATATAAGCTATATATAACTTAACTTTTTTATATAACCGATTATTAATAATTATATATTAATAGCTATAAATAGCTGCTAAATAGCTATTAATATAGCTTTTTAGTAATATATATAGCTATTAATAACTAAAACTTATTATATATAGCTATTTTACTGTTTTGCTAATTGTTTTACTAAGCATAGTACTATTATAAACAAGCTGCTAACGTAAAAATATAAGCTATTAATAGCTAATATAAATTAGTATATTATTTAATATATAAAACGCAAAAAAAACTTTTTAACTATTTGTTTTTTATTAGGGTTATGATTAGTTACGACTAATTTGTAACTAAGAGTGAATAATTAGTCTTAGTTTTAGTTAGAGGTTGGACTAAAACTAAGGTTAATCACTCACCTTGGAGACTAAGACTAAGGTTAATCACTTAAGCAGGTGACTAAGACTAATATTAATCATTTACCTAGGTGACTAAGAGTGATTTAAATTACTTAGTGAGTGAATAATTAGTTATATATAACTATAAAAAAGTGGGGCTTTTTAGCTTTATTTTAATATATAACTTAATATATAAAAGTACGAATTTAAAAGTGTAACTTAAAAAACAAACTATTAAGTAACCATTATAATAAACAATTTTAAAGGTTAAAATAACCTTGATTTTAGTTACCCTAGAGTTAGTTACCTTGAAATTCAGTGAAATTTTTGGAAAATAACTAACTTTAAGGGAGGGTTAACTTAACCAAAAAAAATCGGAAA